>OW121748.1:26988587-27504000 GCA_933228765.1 Miltochrista miniata
CGGCAGATGGAGCAAACGAGTTCCAAAGCGGGCATCGCGAGGCAGGCTGGATGCTGAAGGCGCAGGACGTAAATTAGGAGAGGCCTAAGTCCAGGAGCGTACATGCTGATTTGATTGATATAAAAATAAAAACTGACTTAGATACCTGATCGCGACCTAGAACCTTGAAATTAGATTAATGGCATAGTTGCGCACAAAGAAACGATTTTTAGGGTTCGTGCCCTTAAACGGGACCCTATTTATGAGACTTCGTTGTCCGTCTGTCTATCTGTCCGTCATGAGGCTGTATCTCAGGAATCGTGATAGCTAGAGAGCTGAAATTTTCAGATGATATATTTCTGTAGCCACCATGACAACAAATACTAACGTCAGAAAAGGAGGGCGGGGATTAAGGGGGCTCCCAACCAATAAACGTGATGCTTTGCTGTTTTTTTGGTACGGAACCCTCTGTCTTTCCACTCCGACCAACCGTTGTTCGGAATGGAACTCATTATAGGGACTTTATTCCTATCTATACTTTATTCTTTATTTATTTCCTCTGTGCGCGAGTCCGCTTCGCACACTTGGCCAGTTTTTTATACTTACTACTAAGATGGCAGACAAGCTTACGGTCCACCTGATGGTTGGTTACTGTAGTGGACTAATTCGCATAGTGAACGTTTGCAACACCAGTGGCGCTGCTGCATGTCGACCCATATTTCTCTTGGCATCCAGTGGAGTCACGGGAAAGTAAAATATCCCGTAACCCTACTCATAGTGCTCTCCGGAGGGCTTTGAATTAGGTTCGTTTACAATAACCATTTTAATGAAAATCCAATTTGTGCCAAAATAATACAACCCGAATACACGCGACAGAAAACCACGCGATAAGAATAGAAGCGACGGGGGACCTTTCTATTTCTCTCTCTCTTACGCAAACGAAGTTGCGCGGGTCAGCTAGTCTACTCATAAATCTAAGGATTTCGAGTTCGTATAAGAGTAATTGCTTACCCAAGGCTTTTTTATTTCAAATATATAGAGTTGCTGAACATTAGTTTTTTTTTAATATAAAGAATCTGTAACGTAAAATTAATAAAAAATATTATTATTTGATTTCATAAACTCAAATAACTCGGTGACCCAAAGTTTTTCTGATCCTACATTTTTAGCGAAAAGAAATAAAACTTTTGGCTAATTAAATTTCGTAGGACGTGGCTTGATTAAGAGAGACGCTCGGGAACGCTTTTAAGGTGAATGTTACTAAGGCAAATTTTGAGGGAAAGAAATAATTTCGAAGAATATTTGGGGAAAATATTACTTTCAATTTTGATCATGGCAGATATTTGAATGTCTAAGGAGAGTGGATTAGGAATTGTTAAAACAATCTCAAAGGACTTTGATTGAACATTTAATTCTGTAAGACATTCCCTCAACAATTAAGATGTCTATCTGGAGAAAGGTAAAGAGGATTTCGTAATTTGCTTTTATTTATTAATCCATTCGATGTTTCAAGTCAATTGGACTTCTAAGAATTTAAGTTTTTGTGGCGTAAGCCCGTGTTTTGTGGCGTAATTTGGGAGAGGCTTACGTCCAGCAGTGAAATGCCATATTCTGATATTTGATTGATTAGTTGATTGACTACCATCTTTCAAAGTCATAGGTACAATAGGAATGATAGGTACACGCAGTGAACCTTTTTTATTATACGCCTTTTTTTTTTTTTTTGTTTAACGTGAGGGAAAATCCTCATAGGATGTTATGCCGGACTCTTACCGACTAAAAAACCTCACGCCACGCCTAACAGTCTATGGTTGAGAGCCCCGGGTAAGCCCTCAGGAAGGATGTCCCGTGACTCCCAACAGACCTACGGCCGCCAATGCGGCCTCGCCCAGGGGGTGGTTCGGGTGCAATCCCGCGTCTATGGGGGGTTTCGGGTGTGACCCCGCTTCTAAGGGGGGGGGGGGGGCGTGCGTGAGTTGCTCACGTCACGCTGCCGTCATGGGCCTGCTTCTGTAAGAACGGTGAGCAGCCCTCTCACCGTCCCCAGACCTCCGGTCATGGAGGCCGATAGTCCTCGGCGAAGACACGTCGGCGGCGCCCAGGGCGCCGACTGCGGAACTCGGGTGGGAGAGTTCTCTCCCGCACCCGGCCCGCCGCCTCCTTCGCGAGCATGACCTGCTCGCAGAAAGAGGCGGCGCAGTCCCACTTACTCCCGCTGGAGAGCATGGCTCGCACCAATTTTTTTTTTATTATACGCCTAGTAGGTATGATCGATAGATATATTTATTTATTTATTTATTCTTCAAGGAAGCTTACGGACTAATAACAAAATACTTAATTATAATCCTACTTCCTACTAATATTATAAATGTGAAAGTTTGTGAAGATGTTTGGATGTTTGGATGTTTGGATGTTTGTTACTCAATCACGCTCTAACGGTTGAATGGATCTGGCTGAAATTTGGTACAGGGATAGAGAATAGTCTGGAATAACACATAGGCTACTTTTATCCCAGGAAAATGTTCCCACGAGAAGCGGGAACGGGAACCAAATTTCACGCGGGCCAAGCCGCGCGCATCAGCTAGTAATAAATATTTTTAAAATATGCGTAATACTCGATCGGTACGAGGATTTGGATAAATCTCAAATACGGTGATGCTACCAGACGATGGATGCTTAGGAGTCAACCTCATTACATTAATAAGCTTTTCTTTCTCTTTTACATCAATATTCTACTAATCCTACTTAATATTATAAACGTAAAAGTTTGTGAAGATGTTTGGATGTTTGTTACTCAATCACGCTCTAACGGCTGTATGGATCTGACTGAAATTTGGTACAGGGATAGAGTATAGTTCGGAATAATACATAGGCTACTTTTTATCCCGGAAAAATGTTCCCACGGGAAGCGGGAACGGGAACCAAATTTACTTTACACTCCGATCTTTTTATCTCTGAGGCAAAATTATATCAGGAGCACTTCACTAATTAGAGAGATTACCTTTCAAGAAAACACTAATGACTTTTAGATATTTTATTCATAACAAACTGGGGCAAAGAATAAAACTTTCTTAAAACAAACTCGGAGCATATCAAAAATGTTTCCGAAATGGTTTGATTACTTGGAGTTTTAATTATTTAATCCATCTTCAAAACAATCAATCAACTTGTTGAAGGGTGTCTGTACAGCTATAGGTATACCTGTAAAGCATGTTGTTTTTATAAGTATTGCGATATCTTTCCTACTTAGAAGAGCTGAGCTGGGAGCTTACGCATTGCAATGGGTCTGGGTCTTGAAGGCCAATCCGACATACCCCGTGTAATGGGATTAGCTGCCGAGAATAGGTGCCTACTAACAGTTGCAGCGATATACTGCACAATCATGCTAGTTGAGGCAACAAATGTCCAGTTTCCACTCGTCTCAAGTATGCATAACCAGAAGAAGTAGAATCCCCAAAATAGAAGTTTTTTGACGTCTTTCACCATTAGTTAGATCAGATAGACTGATTTATTAATATATAGGTACCTAGATATTACAGCACTATAAAAACAGTTGCTGTGGAAAAAGAATATGTGGAGAAATAAAGAAAGAAGTGATGAGAGACATAATTTTTGTCATTATATTATTATAGGTACCTAATGTTTATGTACCAGAACACAAATGAATAAATATGTTATGCTAACAACAAAGCTGCAAATTAAAAGCAATTTAGTTAAAATTTCGCACACACCACAACTTGTGCGACCATAATTAGATTGACAAAATAGCATTGGTTTATCATGTTGATGGTTGTGTGAGTTAGTTTTTGGTATATTGTTATACGAATCCCTAGTTTTGAAATTTCGTTGCCAGTGGGCATTCTACAGAACAACGCCCACGCCCAAAACATATTTTCTCCGCTCACAACTTTTATCTGAGAGAGATAATAAATGTATGTGATGAAAACAGCGACATACTGAACAACATAACAATCACATATATCCTTCCGTAACACTATCTTTGCCCTGAGGCTTGGCTCTCTACGTACTTCCAACCCTACCTTTTTCCTTTGACGGGATACCGTTCAAAAACATTTTCCTTGTGAATACTTTGTTATAATACGAATGTGCGAAAATTCAGGCAAATTCGGTTAGCTGCGCGTTGATAAATCAAAAACAGAAGAAAATAGGTTAATTTTATACATTTCTATAAAATAGTGATATTTTATACTGTATTAATAATATATTGATAGAAAGATGATATCTTTTCACAACTATGTAAATAATATTTTAGAACCACAAGTGTTTATGTAAACGAATTGTTATTTCAAGTGTGAATGACTTGAAGTGTGCTTTTCACCTAAAAGCATTGATCTAATAAAACTTATATTACTTGAATACCATAAGTTTTATCAGATCAATACTTTTAGGTGAAACAGCTGAATTGGTTTCCCCACAAATAAATTTCCATGTTAGTGTACCAATAAATAAAAAATGTTTTCTTGCTAATATCCACACGAACGAACATTAAAACGTTGGTAAACATTACACAAAGGAAATTGTTTTTCGTCTAACAGAAAGAAAATAAAACAGTTGAGAGTTAATTTATATAGAAGTTGTTTGCCTCTAATTTGTTGTGGCTTGGGGGAAAACCGCCGCACACAGTGGTTTCACAAACTTGTCCGTGCGTTGAAACTCGATTCGGTTACTTGTGATCTTGAGTTACACCTTAACGCTATACCTATAAGACTAGCTACCTAGTTTTATTAACTTAGAGCATCTAAAAATACAACTTTTAACTTTTATATAGAAAGTATAATTGCATTTTGAAGGTATTAGTGTGGCGCGTACTACTTAGTCGCACCACTATAACTCCCAAACGGTTTGGAGGATCCTTGCGTTGAATATATATTATTGTTACGACATGTCTGATTAAGGTTGTGATACGACTGAAGTGGAAATGAGTTCCGACTCATTTTACATTTATTTATTTACCGCCTGTTATTCGCGTTAACACTTTGACGTAGCGTCATAGTGCACTGTGTTACTACTTACCAACTTAAATTTACGAATGATCCTACTTATAAACTTAAACAAAACTACTTATGTTTCAGTTCACTGCTATTAACATAGTAGCTTAATTATTTTTATTCCTCCAGTTTTATGATCGTAAATCAGAATTTATAGTTTCTTTAAGCATTACTGTACAAATAACTTCTACAACATGAATTTAGTCGTAATTAGAAGTAGGTAAGTTATTTGCTGACATGCACATTCAGTAGGTATCATTGATTAGGTGAAAATTAAAAGAGGAAAGATTTGATTGTTTGTTTGTTTGCATCAAATAGGCTGCGAAATTACTGAACGGCTTGGAAAAGTTCTTTCACTGTTTTGAAGCTACACTATCCCCGGGTAACATAGGCTATATTTTATTACCGTATTCCCATGGTAACGGGAACTACGCGGGTGAAACCGCGTGACGTCCACTAGTGCATAATATACATTCAGTTCAATAAAAGCACCTAACTAAGCAAGTTGATATTGTCATTTATTTTATTGAGTACTCACATCAACCTAGCATTAGCATACACATAACACAAGTGTTAGCAAACACCTCTAAATTTTTGGTCCTTCAAGCCAGTATAACGGTGTCAATCGATGTTTATAAATTTCCAACGAACGTAATGCTGTCATCAAGGAGGGAATTTGTTTAAAAGATATTTATATTCCCTATTTACCGGTTGAGCTCTCGTAGGCGCCCGTCAAATTTCCATTCATAATTCGATCTCCTTCAGATCGAACGGAAATACTTTAGGATTGGAAAATGTTTACAATATTTTATATTCTTGTGTAGGTCATAAACTTACTCTAAAATTATATATCAAGTTAAATGAAGCGTAACCTGGGATTAGTAGAATGATGAACACAGCAATATCATCATTACTGGTAGTAATAGTCCTAACGCTTAAAGCGTTGTAATAATAATTTAATCATATAGTTTGGATTCCGAATCCGTATTTTTTATCCCTACTAATATTATAAATGCGAAAGTAACTCTGCCTGTCTGTCTGTCTGTCTATTACGCCTTCATGCCTAAACGGCTGGATCGATTGAGATGAAATTTGATATAGGAATAGTTCGAGGACCTAGGAAGGACATAGGCTACTTTTTAACTGATTGCGCCAAAGGAGGGTTATGATTTTACGCGATAACCACTTCTACGCGGCCGAAGCCAAGGGGAAAAGCTAGTTATAATTAAAAAGTAATGGCAATCAATTAAAAAGCTAGTAAGTGGCAAGTCGTAGCTGAATCCGCAATGGTTCACGGAGGCAGAAATAATGTGTATATAAGTAATATAGTAGCACCTTCTGTTTGAAGCTTTAAAAATTGCGCTAGTCAGTGGCAATCGAATAAACAAGCCGTTTCACCTAACATCGGTTAGTAAGAGCGGGAAGCAGCGTTAATTCATTCATTGAAAGGTCCATCATTAGAAAGGGTGTTATGAAAAAAGTACTGCATTATATCAACTTAGAATAAAGTTTTCTGAACTCTTTAAGGAATGAACTTTGTCGGAACCAACCTAAATATTGAGTTTTAACGCAATTTTAGTACTTATTTACACAGAAAGCTGTTTAAAAATTAAGCGGAAAGATCGAATATTAAGGCCGCGTGGGTCAGATTTTGAGTTTTTTGAAACAATCCTAGTTAAAAAGTAAAGGGTTTTTAAATCTGAAAAATATATATATAATAGTTAAGGATATAAGCTAAACATATTCCGAGCCCGTTACACGATGCAATAAATTTCACTAGATAGAAAAAAATCCCAAAGTTGACTCTCTCAGAAAAGTTTTTTCAATACTGTGGCTAAACTATTAACATTTTATATATTTTTTTTGCACTCAATTAAAGGTATTAAGTTTTTATACACATTTTCCGAGCGTTTTTCTATAAACAACTATTTACATAGTTATCATGTACGAATATCTACCAAACGCAATAGAATTGCGCCGCTGACGGCCGATCAGTCTCGCCCTGGCGCTTGTGGAGGCAGGACCTGTGACAGTTTTTTTCGCAACTATTTCGTAATTATTATGCCAAATTACGTTGAAATCGCGCCACAGTATAAAAATATCAGTAATGGGCAAAATGTAATTAGATTAACCGTTACAAATACATACGCGACTCATGGTAAAAATGTGGTGATCTTTTACTTTTTAAGTGTTTTCACGACATGGTAACCAGCTACCTAATGCATTAAAATGTCTACGAATTACATGATAATTTCGCAATCCAACATGGCGGCCACGCCGTAATCACAAAATTTCATGATGGGTATCGTTTAAGGGGTTTTTTGGTATGCTGAGTACGAAGTACGTGATAATTTTGCAATCCAATATGGTCGCCGCGCCGTAATCACAAAATTTCATGATGGGTATCGTTTAAGGGGTTTTTTGGTATGCTGAGTACGAATCACGTGATATTTTTGCAATCGAATATAGCCGCCGCGCCTTAATCACAAAATTTCATGATGGGTATCGTTTAAAGGGTTTTTTGGTATGCTGAGTACGAATCGCGTACTAATTTTGCAATACAAGATGGCCGCCGCGCCGTAATCACAAAATTTCATGATGGGTATCGTTTAAGGGGTTTTTTGGTATGCTGAGTACGAATCACGTGATAATTTTGCAATCCAATATGGCCGCCGTGCCATAATCACAAAATTTCATGATGGGTATCGTTTAAGGGGTTTTTTGGTATGCTGAGTACGAATCACGTGATAATTTTGCAATCCAATATGCCCGCCGCGCCGTAATCAGAAAATTTTATGATGGGTATCGTTTAAGGGGTTTTTTGGTATGCTGAGTACGAATCGCGTACTAATTTTGCAATACAAGATGGCCGCCGCGCCGTAATCACAAAATTTCATGATGGGTATCGTTTAAGGGGTTTTTTGGTATGCTGAGTACGAATCACGTGATAATTTTGAAATCCAATATGCCCGCCGCGCCGTAATCAGAAAATTTTATGACTGGTATCGTAAATGGTAGTATCGTAAATCATACGTAGCAGACTGTAGTGTAAAAGAGATAGAGACACATGTTCCATTCTTCGTTCTAACATTTGTGTGTGGTTGGATTGCATGGAACGACACAGACTAAAAAAACTTGTTCGGTTTACTGTGAGTTAGTTAACCGCGTGCCAATTTGCAATTGTGCAAGACGTGGTCAGAGTTAAGAAGTTATTTATTTAACTCAGAGCTTACTAACTCTATATTTATATATTTAACTCGACTCTTCGCGCAAGTGAGCCTAAATAGCTTAGGCGGCCAAATTGAATTCCAAAATGGTCATGTTATTCGTACTCAGCATACCAAAAAACCCCTTAAACGATAACCATCATGGATTTTTGCAATTACGGCGCGGCGGCCATATTGCATTTCAAAATTATCACAGGATTTGTACTCATCATACCAATACACCCCTTAAACGATACCCATCATGATATTTTGTGATTACGGCGCGGCGGCCATATTGTATTGCAAAATAATCACGTAATTCGTACTCAGCATACCAAAAACCCTTTAAACGATACCCATCATGAAATTTTGTGATTACGGCGCGGCGCCCATATTGGATTGCAAAATTATCATGTGATTCATACTTAGCATACCAAGAATTCCCTTCAACTATACCCATCATGAAATTGTGTGATTACGGCGCGATGGCCATATTGGATTGCAAAATTAGTACGTAATTCGTACTCAGCATACCAAAAAACCCTTTAAACGATACCCATCATGAATTATTGTGATTACACCGCGGCCGCCATTTTGGATTGCAAAATTATCACGTGATTCGTACTCAGCATACCAAGAAACCCCTTAAACGATACCCATCATGAAATTTTGTGATTACGGCGCGGCGCCCATATTGGATTGCAAAATTATCATGTGATTCGTACTCAGCATACCAAAAAACCCCTTAAACGATACCCATCATGAAATTTTGTGATCACACCGCGGTGGCCATATTGGATTGCAAAATTATCATGTGATTCATACTTAGCATACCAAGAATTCCCTTAAACTATACCCATCATGAAATTTTGTGATTACGGCGCGGTGGCCATATTGGATTGCAAAATTAGTATGTAATTCGTACTCAGCATACCAAAAAACCCTTTAAACGATACCCATCATGAATTTTTGTGATTACACCGTGGCCGCCATTTTGGATTGCAAAATTATCACGTGATTCGTACTCAGCATACCAAGAAACCCCTTAAACTATACCCATCATGAAATTTTGTGATTACGGCGCGGCGCCCATATTGGATTGCAAAATTATCACGTGATTCATACTCAGCATACCAAGAAACCCCTTAAACGATACCCATCATGACATTTTGTGATTACGGCGCGGCGTCCATATTGGATTGCAAAATTAGTACGTGATTCGTACTCAGCATACCAAAAAACCCTTTAAACGACACCCATCATGAAATTTTGTGATAACACCGCGGCGGCCATTTTGGATTGCACAATGATCCCGTGATTCATACTTAGCATACCAACTTTAGAAAACTTTAGATGTTTTTATGACCAGCTATTATGTAATTTACATTTTTTATGCAACTGTAGCAAACGTACGCAACGGAAACTCTCAAAAGAAATGAAATATCCTAGTTGTCGAAAATTTTTTCGTTGCTGCTAAGCTCTTATTCGCCTTAGCGTGATGTTATATATTTTGGTATTTTTCAAAAATGGACATTCTGTTAAGAAACTCTTGAAATTCACCTAGCACTCTCTTAGACTCTAGAGTTAGATCAACTAAACAAACAAACAAACTCTTTAGCTTAAAAATAATAGTATAATGTACATAATTTATTTACGATTAACTCATTTATTTTTATTTACGAAACTAATAAATCACTACACTTAATAAAGTTAGATGCATTTACTACGTCAAACAAAGTTAGCATGCTGTTTCTTTCTACTATACTGTATACTGTGGCATGAGAGTTGACTGCCGCTGCCGGCGCGCGGTGTGTCTTGCGCCCGGGGCGAGGGGAGCGCCAAATGCCTACTTGTGCGGGTTAACCGCCCCTTAAAGGCTTCTATCTTTTTAGTGTTTAATAATATTCACATTATTTGAACCGTACAAAGTACAAAGAAATTTTATGATAGGGCAAAACGATTAAATCCTTTACTTTTTATGTTGGATTTAAACAATTGAGTAATTTCCTCCCGAAGTTTGTGTGGACAAAATAGCGACTAGCGCAACCTTAAATATACTTAGGGCATAAACTTTTAATGAGCAAATCCTTTATTGCCTTACCGAACATTCACACTGATAAATATAACCAATATAAAGGCAAACAAAATGTCAGCATGACCAATTATTTCGGTAACCGTAATTTAACTCTACATTTTATTTTTCCACACCTTTCTTTGTGTTGAAAAAAAAATGAGCCGGTTAGTTTCTGTTTTAGGTGTTCTGAAAACAGTAAATGAAAAATCGTCTCATTCATATGACACGACAAACTGTAGAATCCTATTTTATGGTAGCTCATTTAAAGAGCCCATGGTATTGGATATTATATCAATAGGTAGCGCTTCCTTTTTCAATTGGATGTATACTTACATGGTTTTCCGGTAGATCCTTCAATTTATCTTCTGATTCTTCGAATTCTGAATAATTCGATGCCAACTCCAAAATATTTTAACCTGTCCTGAGACTTCATGGAATTTGTACTATTCTTTCTTTTATTTGCAATGCTGTGGCTCCCGTAAACTCAATGAGTTTGACTTCATGTAGCTTTTGGGGGCCACAACATTCCAAATACAACCAAGAATAGTTAAAAAAACGTATTGATGCTAGCAATTAAATTTCTTGAATTTTAACAGTACAAAAACACAAAATGTTCAAAGTACTTCCATTTTCCTTATTGCTACTGTGGTAACTTTACAACATGTACCAACATTAAGGTTCTCAAAGGCAGCGAAGCATTCATTTTATAGGACGCTCAATGAGTGTGTTTTGGCAGATGAAACACAAAATATAGTCATGAATAATGTGACACGGTTCCCGGGGTGCTGGCAGGCTTTGCGACGCAAGTCGCTTCGGCCTTTATCCTCGTAAATATTCAGGGTCCGACTACCAACGCTCTACGATACATCAAAGTCGTGTTGACTCATACAAAACACAACTGTACCTTTGTAAATTTCGTCAGCGGATATTCTCTTTATGTTTAACGTACTATACCCAAAAATGAAAAATGTAGAATATGCAAAACTCCTTTAAACAAAACCGTGTTCTCTGGGATGGAATGGGTGAGCTCTTGTGTATAAGTTCGAAAAGACTATAAATATTTATGTAGGAATTTTGTAACATACTAATATTAAAAATATTGCTCATTTGCATTGTGATTATTATAAACAGTAATTATTTAATTTTATCTTCTGTTTTTCAGACTTATTTATTCTAGTACCTAGTCCCCTTTTCACTTGTACCTTAGTCACTTTAGTCGTTCGGTGACACATTATCACAACGATCTGAAAATCTTGTGTACATAAATTTCTAATATGGTAGGTATGCCAAATTTTTCACCTGCTTCACCGTTTATTAACTGCATTTAAAGGTGATAACTTCAGATGGGTTCAATCAAATCAATTAAATACGGCCGTAAATTAGGCAGTTCCACTTGAATAATGGTGGCCGATGGGCGGGACGGCGCGCTCTTTGGTGACGTGTAATTTGTCAAAAGCCAGTCATAAAGAAAAAGTTCGAATATTTACACGATGAATCGACGGTTATCATAATAATATTATGTTATGTTCTGTATTGTCACATGAAATGGAGTATGTCAAGGATTTTAAAAAAAGTTAAATTTAAAATTACAATACTAGCTGGGCCCCTAGGCATCGCCTGTATTTTATCCTTTAAAATAAAACAGTATTAGCACATCCTTTGGATAGCTTATCCGGAGCGTGGTAGGCTGTATGCAGAGGCACGTGTGGTTTTAATTGCTAAGACGGCCGGACGGCTATCTCCAAATGTATAAAAAAAACAGCATCGCCCATCGCCTGTGAAACTGAACCCCTACATGCCCTTATTTACAACTAGTTGACCGCTCAACTTCGATTACGTCACATAAGGTGTATGAAAAGAGAAGTATTTCTTCATCAGACTCATCAAGCAGCATGTGAAACTGCCCTGTTTGCTTAATCATAAAAGAGCTTAAAGATAAAGTCCATTCTAAATTGTTTTAAAATAGCCTTAATCATTAAGCTCTTTTATGATTAAGCCAACACGCCAGTTTAGATTTACCCATTTTTAGATTTACCCATTATAATTCTTTAAAGTGATATTACTTTTTTATTTATTATCCGATTGACATGAAATAAACACTAAATGCTAAGTGGAGCAAACCTCAACACAATAAAGAAAACTGCCTTGCAATCGGTTAAGCGGTTACTGAGATTAGCGTGCACAAACGTACAGACAAACAGAAATACAGACATTCAGACAAACAGACAAAAATTCAAAAAAATCATTGCTTTGGGTTCTATTGCGTTCATAAAGCCCCCCTATAATATTTTTTTTATATTTATCTTCCATGTACAGACAGCGACCTGTTACGATTTTATTATATGTATATTGATAATGTATGAAACTTTTTGTAAGCTATTGATGAGTATGTAATAATTGTTTTGTATGTTTTTAAGGCGGGACATAGCCAGTAAATTGAACTCTCTCGCTTGAGGCCATGGTGCGAGCCATGCTCTCCAGCGGGAGTAAGTGGGACTGCGCCGCCTCTTTCTGTGAGCAGGTCATGCTCGCGAAGGAGGCGGCGGGCCGGGTGCGGGAGAGAACTCTCCCACCCGAGTTCCGCAGTCGGCGCCCTGGGCGCCGCCGACGTGTCTTCGCCGAGGACTATCGGCCTTCATGACCGGGGGTCTGAGGACGGTGAGAAGGCCGCTCGCCGTCCTTACAGGAGCAGGCCCATGACGGCAGCGTGACGTGAGCACTCACGCACGCCCCCCCTTAGAAGCGGGGTCACACCCGAAACCCCCCATAGACGCGGGATTGCACCCGAACCACCCCCTGGGCGAGGCCGCATTGGCGGCCGTAGGTCTGTTGGGAGTCACGGGACATCCTTCCTGAGGGCTTACCCGGGGCTCTCAACCATAGGCTGTTGGGCGTTACGTGAGGTTTTTTAGTCGGTAAGAGTCCGGCATAGCATCCTAAGAGGATTTTCCCTCACGTTAAAAAAAAAAAAAAAAAAAAAAGCCAGTAAATTGAAAATACTAAAAATTTTTGTACCTATGATCCACAATAAAATAGTTTATGTTTATGATTTATTATTTATGATTATATTTCTTATTATTGCACTGCTTTACACAACCTTTGTTATTTAAATGAATTTGACAATCTTATTGCGAAAGAATTTTGAAAATCTGTTCAGTACCTACTTCAAAGATGTTTTATTACAAATGTTTCTTTTTTCTCTTCGCAATTTTAGTACAAACAGAGTAGTAGGCGCACAGTAATTCTCAATGTGCGACAAAAAGAGTGTGATAATGTGGTTTCCGAATCGCCCTAAAGGCAAGTTAATAGACATGACACGTACGTACGTTTGTAGTTACCCTTCACGTCTCACATTTTATTTCCTTATATTGTTTGAGATTAAGTCAGGATGTCTAATAAAGATTTTATTTCATATCCATCTAATAGCAAAAACATGTTTGTTTTGGTTGTGTGGATTGTAAATAAATAAATAAATATTCACGGACATTTCACACAACGCTATCTGATCCCAAAGTAAGCTAGGAATAACCTGCTTGTGTTATGGGTATCAGACCACGGATATTAATACTTATATACTTTTAAATACATACATATTATACATAGAAACACCAAGACTCTTGAAACAAATATTTATGGGTTACACAAATATTTGTCTCCGGTGGGAATCGAACCCACGACCTCCAGCGCCGCAGGGGCTATCACTACCGACTGCGCCACAGAGGCAGTCAAATTGTAAACAGAAAGTGAGATTTAGTCGAAAATTAATGGCAGGTGTGAATACAGAAAAAAGTTACAGAACTACGTGTGGTCAATAAAACTACTCCTAAAATGTGGGCGCGTAATTCACATCTGCCTAACTCCGCGTGGATATATATTATTATAGGCTTGATAGTCCCCTTGATTTCATAATTAAAACCTGTAAGAAAATTACTGGTCAGCGCTAATCTACGTTGTTTAACGTGTGGGAAAATCCTCATGGATGTTATGCCGGACTCCTACTGACTAAACAACCTCACGTCACGCCCAACAGCCTGTGGTTGGAAACCCCGGGAAAGTCCTCGGAAGGATGTCCCAGAACTCCCAACAGACCCACGGCTGCCACTGCGGCTTCGCCCAGGGGGTGGTTCAGGTGCTATCCCGCGTCTTTGGGGGGTTTCGGGTGTAATCCCGCTTCTAAGGGGGGGGTGGGGGCGTGCGTGCTTCTGTAAGGACGGTGAGCCGCCCTCTCACCGTCCTCAGGCCCGACGGTGAGCCGCCCTCTCACCGTCCTCAGGCCCCCGCTAATCTACGTCTATTTTATTTTATCTGCCATGGTCATGGCTGGAACGTAAAATACGATTTTCGCTCGTGGCACCGCGGTCTCAGTGTTCTGTAAACGATCACTGCAGTAAGCAACATTTACTATGGCCGGATATGGATGGGTGACCACCACGTGGACCACTTTGTGACATTTATTTACGAGCGTTTCCGTGCTTCGGAAGGCACGATAAGCCGTTGGTCCCGGTTGTCAGTAAAATGACAGTCGTTAAGCCAAGTTAAAGGCCTTACGGGCGGCTTGAAAATTTTCAACTGTGGGTCGTCACAACCTGCGCCCGGGTCGGCAGCGCGTGTGTAGCGCCTCTGGTGTTGCAAACGTCTATAGGTTACGGTTACCAACCTTCCGGTGGGCCGTAAGCTTGTCTGCCACCTAAGTAGTATAAAAAAAAAAACAATTTATTTGATCTAAATATATTAAGAGTCTCTGAACGTAGCATTATTGTGTAATTTATATTTTCATTTATGTTACTAAATAAACTTTTCAGTGAAGTGAGTGTACCGTAATATATAAATAAAAACCGGCCAAGTGCGAGTTGGACTCGTCCATGAAGGGTTCCGTAGCAGCAAGTAACATAGTATAAAAGTTCTTGTAGTTCGTTGTATCTTTCATTGATGTTTTAGAATAAGAATAAGAATAAGAATAAACTTTATTGCACACCAATGTTAAAATTTCTTATACAGATATTACCTTTCTTAAATGTACAGAGGGCGGCCTTATCGCTAAAAAGCAATCTTTTACAGGCAACCTTTGGATGGAAATATACCGTCATGAATCACGTTGTAAAAGGGGTAGTCATTGGTGTAATATAGAAATAATATACTAAGTCTGCTATACGTCTCAAGTCAACAGAAATATAAGAAGGTACTTAAGTACCAATAAATACAAACATAAGTATATACATAAATATATACATTGTTAGATGTTATATACATACATACTAATTAATTATACACACAGAAATATCATTATTTATATTTACAAATATGTACTATGAAGCTAAGTAGTGCTCCTTAACCAGTCTTTTGAAGGTATTTAAAGATTGCGCACGCCTAATGTTTAAAGGTAGTGCATTCCACAGCCGAACTGCTTGTACAGCAAGGGATTTGTCGTACAAATTTGTGGAATGCCTAGGAATTTCTAATTGCAGTGACTCTGATGACCTTAGAGATCTCAAATGTGTGTCATTCAGGAACGTAAAACGTTCTTTTAAATAATTTGGAGTATGGGGATTGAAAAGAGTGCTGTAAAGCAAAGACAGAATATGAGTGTTTCGACGAAGACGAATAGGGAGCCAGTTGAGCTCTTGACGAAATTGTGTTACATGATCATATTTGCGTAGCCCAAATATAAATCTAATACAAAAATTTTGAAGTCGCTCAAGTTTATCTAGCTGCTCCTCAGTGACATCAAGATAGCTGACATCTGCATAGTCGAGTACAGGAAGGAGAAGGGATTCTGCAAGCACTTTTCTAGTGGCAGTTGGAAGAAAATTGCGTAATCTACGCAATGAGCCTGCAGATGCAAAAAGCTTACGGCTGGTTTTCCTTCATTTGAGGACGCCAAGATAGTGTGCTGTCTATTATAATCCCCAAATCCTTGACTTCGCTGCTAACCTGCAGGGTAACACCATCAAATACAATTTTCGGGAGGGTTGACCATTGTACTTTTTCTATCATTCGTGAGCTGCCAACCACAATAACTTGCGTTTTTGTGGGGTTCACCTCCAAGCCATACTGTTTGCTCCATTGACAGATTTGCATTAGATCTGTGTTAAGAGTTGTAATTGCTGTCGACAATTCAGATAAGGGAGCCTGATTGTAAATTTGAAGATCATCCGCATAAAGATGGTATGAAGAAAATAAATACTTTGAGATTGAATTTATAAAAATTGTGAATAACATAGGAGAAAGCACGCCACCCTGTGGAACACCGGCAGACGTACAACACCAATTTGATAAGTAATCTTCAACGCGAACACGTTGCCGGCGTCCAAACAGGTAATTGTGAAACCAATCAATCACTGGTGGAGATATGTTAATAGAGCGTAATATAGCAAGCAGGATACGAAAATCCACAGTGTTAAAAGCATTGCTGAAATCTAATAAAGTCAGCACCGTGAGATTTCCATTTTCCATGCCCAGTCGTATGTCATCAGCTACCTTGATCAATGCACTGGTCGTACTATGGCCTGGCCGAAAACCTGATTGGAATGGATTTAAAAGGTGGTGTCTATTTAAATATGCATTTAATTGGGAGTGAACGAGCCGTTCAAGGACTTTGGACAGGAATGGTAATATGGATATGGGACGGTATTCGGAGAAGGATGTGGGATTTGATTTTTTAGGTATAGGAATTATTTGTGATTCTTTCCAGGCTTTCGGGAACACAGCGCAACCAAGAGAATGATTTAAAATATGACAAATAATCGGTAAAATTTCATCAATGATAGGTAACACCATCTTACGGCTAACGTTGTCATCACCAACCGCATTTGAAACTATCGACATTATACTCCTCTTAACATCACACTCAGATAATTGATCGAACTTGAACGGCGAGTGGTCAGGAATTGGAAGCGATGAAAGAAATTGCAGGGTATAGTCTCTATTTGACTGATCTAATTTAGACGATGATGAGAAATGTTGATTAAGTGAATCAATATCAAGTGATTTTGATATTAGCTCTCGTCGTTGCTTTCCAACTCCTAATGTTCTCAGAAATTTCCATATTTTGGCAGGGTCTCCGTTCTCGACTGATGCATGAATATATTGGCGTTGTGCTTTCCTACACACCTTACTGCAGAGATTTCGTAACGTAGCGTAAGATGTTTTAACACGTTCGCAGCGGTAGTGATTTTTCTAGGCGAAAATTTCGGTTTATGACTTATTAAAAAAACATACCAACTCGATTTTATAGCAGTGTACATCATATATTTTTTTTAGATTTATCATTCTCTTAGTTTAGAAGTTAGAGTGGGGGGAACACACATTTTTTCACTTTGAAAGTGTCTCTTGCGCAAACTATTCACTTTAGAAAAAATAATATTAGAAACCTTAATATCATTTTTGAAGACCTGTCTATAGATACCCCACACGTATGGATTTGATGAAAACAAAATTTGAGTTTCAGTTCTGAGTATGGGGAACCCCAAAATTAACTGCTTTTTTTCTAGTTTTATACAAAAATCTTGATGCGGTTTACATAATACATCTACTTACCATGTTTCAATACCATAAGCCTTCTAGTTTCTGAGAAAAGTGGCTGTGACATACGGACGGACAGACAGACAGACAGACATGACGAATCTATAAGAGTTCCGTTTTTGCCATTTGGCTACGGAACCCTAAAATAAGAAGATTATAATATTCTTGTTTACTATGTGCAAACAAGGTTGTGAATGGGTGACCATCACATGACCGCGTTGTGGCATTTATTTGCGAGCGTTTGCGCGGTTAGGAAGACACGGTCCCGGTTGCCAGTAAGATAGCAGTCGTTAAGCCAAGATGAATGCCTTTATGGGCGGCTTGATAAATTTCAACAGCGTCTCTGTCTTACCATCGCACCCTTAGAGCTCCTCGCGGCGACCGGTCGCCGCGTATAATAATCAAGCTTTTCCGTAAAGCCCCGCGCGGCGACCGGTCGCCGCACCTACCCAGTCCGTAAAGCCCCGCGCGGCGACCGGTCGCCGCACCTACCCAGACGACTTTAAACTTAAATTTAGCCTTCTTACGTCCTACTTTTCTATGAACAGGTTTATTGCATGTGTAGTTTATAACATTTTCTTGTTTTTGGAATCTTATAAAATGACGTCAATGGGCCAGAATTATTTACAAAAATCGAACAGTTGAAGTTGAGGGTGGATTGCGCATGGATGGCGTGCGTTTGTGTAGTACGTGTGTGTTTCGTGTTTTTATTATAAATAATGTGTTTGCATTATTTTTTATTATTATACACAGTAAAATAAACAATATATCAATAATCCGGTTGGTGTTTACAGGATCGTAAAATATGGTGTGGTGGTAGAGTAATCAATGTTTTTTTTGTTGAGTGCGTGTGTACCAAGTGCGAGTGTGCGTGTGAAATACGTAGGCTGTAGCCGAAGGACGCAAAAAAATACAATTTATTTCAAACTAAATTTAATAAAAAGAATTACAAAAAATTATAAGTGCAAAAATTAATAGTACGTCGACAATAGACCGATGCTGTGTCCAAAGTGACCGCTCCACGCGATGCCGGGCGTCGGGTGGCTTGCTGTTGCGGGGCACGTTGTGCTGACTTGGCGCCTCGTGGGTCGTGGCTGATGCAATAGTTGCAAGCGTGAGAATTACGCAGTTATGCAGTAAATACTTATCAGCGTTTCCAGTGCATAGCAACTATGTAACACCTCCCCCCATAGATCAGCAACTATTTCGAAATCTTTTTAGGTAGAGATGATGAAATTGCTGTGATCGATTCTTATTTTGCTGGGGCTGATATTGCCGGGTTCTGAGATCTCGGCGTAGATTCCTGGAGGTATCACGTTGTCTAATTCCACAGGGTTGGTACTCCGTGGATGATTTTTCGAACTGCGCCGCCAACGTCGGTAAAACAGGATAATAACGAGAGCGCCACCCGATCCAAATAAAATAAGATAAATCGGGATCGTTGTATGATATATGCTCATGTCGCTAGCGGTTAGTAGTTAATTTAACTGGAGGTTGTAATAGTATCTCAGTATTGATGGAATGTAAATCTCTTAGATCTATGGAGTTTAAGGTTATCGGTGGTTCGCTTGACGTCTCAATTTCTTCATAATTAGGTAGCTGCATTATCTCTAGGGCAAAACCTTTAATGTGGTTATTTGAATTTGCTATAGTGAATTCGGGAGTCTTCAAGTGGCAGTTGTAGGGAACAATGGCCAGATAGCTTCCTTGAAGGGTTTTGTAGGTTTCGTGACCACAGGATATCTTGACCTTGGTTGGTTGCGGGAAGCTCATTGCGTAGTGTTTTTCGTCCAATTGTTCTACAGCTTGTTTCTTCAGGACAACGGGAACAGGGTTGCAGGTTGAGTGAAGTTCTTGGTTGGTGATCAGATGCTGGATACAGTCAGGTTCTTCACGAATCTTGTACTTCGATTTTTGGTCGCAGAGGTACAAGTTGGTGACCTTCGGGCATTCAGCCTCTATGTACATAGAATCTAGTCCAGAAATCGCAATAAGAGGTAAGGGGGGCAAAAGGATTTTATTATATTTATTAGGAACGATGGACAATTTATAAAGGGTGTACGTAGGAGGGAAGCCAATTGGCATTTTGAAGACTATGACTACTTGGTTATCTATATAGAAATATCCTAACCTAATAACATCGTAATAATCTCTAAGTTCTAAATCGAGAATCTCTTTATTTGAGTAAAGGATTCGTAACTTATCTAACATAATTTTAATTTCCCTTAGATTAATTATTGAATGAGGAATAGAATAGAATAGAATAGAATAAAACTTTATTTGTACACCTCGTTAAAAACTATTTACAAAATTAAACATACAATAGGAGTGTTCGATGCACGGATAAAAGCTAATGTTAACTATAGTCTGTGTAGTTCTTCGAATAAACTATCTATGTAATCATTCAACATGACTAAATACTGAGCCATGTGGGCATAGTGAACGAAATCCGAATCTTTATTTTCGAGAATTCGATTTAAGACTCGAACCATGCGTATCTGATTTTCAGTTATATTAGATAAGATCTTTTCATTATGTAAAACCCAAGTTTTGGTGAGGCTAACATGTTGATTGATTTGAGACTCTAGTTTATGACCATTGTCTTGCAGTATTTTTATGGCATTGTCGTACCTAATGGCGTCAGTTTGATCCAAATTACCCGATATACTTTTAATAACGGAACCCAGTCCGTCGATAAGGCCTCTTTTATGACGAACGTGTTCAAACGACTCTAATTGTGCAGAGATTTTGTTTAACTTTGACATAAGATGATTCAGATAAGGTTCGAAGAGGAAAGAGGTCTTATTGTTGAGTTTTGGTCGAAACTCGGACATTTTAGAGTTAACTTTTGTCTGGTTGCTACAGGATTTTTAACAAATACTTGTTGATCAGGGCTATACTCTTTTTCGGATTCGCGATCTTTGTTACGATTTTCCGTAAGTTCCGTACGGTTATGAAGCGAGGTCTCGTTGATTACGTCGTAGACCTGAGTTAAACGCTTTTTATGGTCTTTTAGATATTGCTGTAAAAGATGTTCGGACAGATCGACGTCTAGTGAGTCTCGGGGATCAAAGTGTTCGGTGATTAAATCTATAGGTCTACATTTCGTGAAACTGTGTATGGAACTATTATACCCTAGGATAGCATAAGGCATGAGATTAATCACTGGTTCATTATGTTTTTCTAATTTCAGAATTCGGAGATGTTCCGGTATGGTCGAGTGGAAACGTTCTATTATCCCATTGTCGTTGGGGGAGTGTGCGAGTACTTTATGGTGTTGTATTTTATGGAGACGGGTAAATTCCGAAAATAATGCGTTAGTAAACTCGGGTCCTTGGTCTGTCACAATGGTATACGGAACGCCATGATGGGTGCAAAACGTTAGGAAGGCTTGGACGATGCTTAGAGCGGTACCGTCTCTGAGATGGTATGCTTGTGCATATTTTGAGAAGGCATCGACGAATGTGAGAAATTTCTCATTCTGAGCGGTGAAGAGATCGAGGTGTACTTTTTCGAATGGCTTTGTGGGCGGAGGAACTATGGAGAACCGTTGATTAATGGGATTGCGATCGTATTTTGCCTGGCCACATATGCTACATTTATTAATATATTTCGCTACGCAATCTTTCATTTTGGGCCAGTAATAGCGGTGCGATAAATTAAGAAAACATTCTGTTATACCGCGGTGGTTGGTTTTACCTTCGTGGTAGTTGCGTATAATTTCCTGTTGCCTCAAGTAGTTCTTAACATCCTCCACTTCCTTTTTTGTTAAGACCATGTTCATAGCTGAGCTTTGAACTTGTCTTGGATGATTGGTATAATGCTGTACATAGCCAAAGGAGGATGTATAATAACACCAGTCCTTACCTTTGGGTGTACATATTCTTTGATTGCATTAACCACATCGTCTTCAAGGTTGGACTCGGACAGCTGTATGACGGTTCTGGTATGGGATTCGAATGGTTTTGAAACAGTTGGGCGTTTTTTGATGTCTCCTACGACTACAAAAGATATTTGGCGATGAAATTTATTAATCGGGTCCTCAGATATTGGGATCTCTAGTATAGGATTTTCCGCATTACTATGGGCGGTGACGGTGGTGGAGCCGGATACTGACGGAGGGTTCTGAGACGTATTGACCGCGATGGAAAGTGCGTCTTCGTGATGTATTTCTACACGGGACAGGGCGTCAGCATTGGTATTTAATTTACCTTGCTTATAAACGGTAGTAAAGTTGAATTCGCTTAATTTTAATCTCCAGCGGGTTAAGCGAGAGTTGGGTTCTTTAAGGTTCATAACCCATTGCAGGGGTTTATGATCGGTGACAATTTTAAATTTCCTACCAAATAGGTACGGCCGGAAATATTTCGTTGCCCACACAATCGCTAACAATTCTTTGTCGATTGTGCTGTAGTTAATTTCACTGCTATTTAATGTGCGGGATGCATAAGCTATAGGTTTATCACTGCCTATCTGACCTTGGGAAAGAACGGCACCAATGGCGATGTTAGACGCGTCTGTAGTCAATACGAAATCTCTTGTAAAATCCGGGTACTGTAAAATAGGGTCGTTGGTCAACAACGTTTTGCATTTTTCGAAACAGCTTATATAATTGGGATCTGATGTGGTGATTTTCGAGCCCTTCTTTAGACATTTAGTCATTGGTTTTGTAACACGGGTGAAGTCGGGAATGAATTTCCGATAGTAGCCTAGTAGGCCCAGGAAGCGTTTAATTTCTGTGGTTGTTCTGGGCATGGGAAATTTTTGAATAGCCGCAATTTTATCCGGATTGGGTTTAATACCGTCTTTACTAATATAATATGACCTAAATACGCTGTTTGAAGTTTTAAAAATTCCAATTTATTCATTTGGATTTTAAAGTTTGATTCGCGGAGTCTTTGAAATACTTTCTCTAAGTTTATCATGTGCTCCTGGAGTGAAACAGAGAACACAATTATGTCGTCGAGGTAAACTAGGCATATAGTGTTTTGTAGATCCCTCAGGACGTTGTCCATAACCCGCTGAAAAGTAGATGGCGCTCCTTTCAAACCCATGGCCATTCTCAGAAATTCAAAATGGCCTTGTTCTACTGTGAATGCGGTCTTTTGGATGTCGTCAGGGTTCATCTCCACTTGATGGAATCCACTTGCGAGATCCAGCGTGGTGAAATAGTGACAATTACCTAGTTTATCTAGTACATCGGCTATGTTTGGTATAGGATATCGGTCGTCTATAGTTTTCTCGTTTAGTTTCCTAAAATCGATAACTAGACGCCATTTTTGCTTGCCACTAGCATCGTTCTTTTTGGGAACTACCCAAATGGGGGAACTCCATGCAGATTGTGATGGCCTAATGATGTTTTGTTCCAACAATTTAGAGATTTGGTCTTGAACTTCTTGTTTGTGAATAAATGGGTATCGATAACTTTTTGTATAAATGGGGACGTCGTCTGTTGTTCGGATACAATGTTTGACTTTATTGGTGAAGGTTAATGGTTCGCCTTCGATGTAAAACACGTTGGCATACCGGCCGCAAAGGAGTTCTAAGTTAGCCTTTTCCTCAGGGTTTAAGTGGTCTGTTCGCAGGCGAGACAGAACCTCTCTAATACGGTCGGGTGATGGTTCATCTGACGTACTTTGGATGTTACACAGTTCCGCATGGACTGGACTGTTCATGGAAAATACTACATCGTGACGCGATGAGTTGGTGACTTCTACTATACCTTTATTATTTTTCACGGTGGTGAGGCAGTCACTTATAATGCAATTGCAGATATTCTGTTGCGGAATTGAAACATCCCCGTCGTTGGAGTGTATCGGCACTTGAACTAATTTAGAGGAGTTAGCTGGTATTATATCTTCAAAAAAATTTTTATTCCTCGAATCTTACATGAACAAAGGGTTACGAGAATTACGGGTGATTAATAATCTGTTCTTTAAGTCAATATTGGATTCTAATTTTTCTAATAAATCATAACCAATGATACCGTCGAAGAAATCATGGAAGTGGTAAACGAAGAGTTTTATGCTATCTGATTCGTTGAATTCTTGGAAGCAAGGTAGATTTATAGAATAATTATTCTTAGTAGAAGCGTGTATATTAGTTACTAGCTGAGCCCGCAACTTCGTTTACGTCACATAAGGTGTATGAAAGGAAAGGTATTTCTTCATCAGAGTCATCAAGCAGCGTCTGAAACTGCCCTGTTTGCTTAATCATAAAAGAGCTTAATGATTAAGTCTATTTTAAAACAATTCAGTCCACGCCTTCGGCGCGGACTGAATTGTTTTAAAATAGTCTTAATCATTAAGCTCTTTTATGATTAAGCCAACACGCCAGTTTAGGTTCACTCACATTCAAAGAAACCCCTACAATTAAAATTTTCAAAATACCTGATTCTTAAAAGTGTTATAACTCTTTTATTTCTAAACCGATTTACATAAAACAAACGCTAAATGTTAACTGGAGCAAACCTCAACACAATAAAATTGCATTGCAATCGGTTGAGCGGTTACTGAGATTAGCGTGCACAACCGTACAGACAAACAGATATACAGACATACAGACATACAGACAAACAGACAAAAATTCTAAAAATCATTGTTTTGGGTTCTATTGCGTTCATAAAGCCCCCCTATAATATTTTTTCTTATTTATCTTCCATGTACAGACAGCGACCTGTTACGATTTTATTATATGTATTGATTACAAAAGGGTCATAGTTAAGTTGCACGTGGGAGAGATATTTTTCAACAATTGCAGGGCTAATGAAAGAGGTGTTTGCACCTGTATCAATAAGTAATTTGGCTGGGGGATTCGAAATTTTAATATACGGTAATATCCTTTGATTGTGTATATTAATTTCTATCCTAGCTTGTCGGACTTCGAGGTGTTCTGAAAATCCTCGTTTTGGGAAGAAGGCATGTTGCACGGTTCCTCTGTGACAACGTAAGAGGAATCAGTGTATGGAGATGGCATACACGACGGTTCGTTGATGTACCCGTCAGTATATCCGTACTCGGCATACTCGTATTGCTCTTGTGGATAATATTCTTTGTCAGTATAATAGTCATTGTAGTATTCATAGTCACTAAAGTCGTTGAAATTAGTTTCTCTGGTCTTGAAATAGTTAGTTGGAGGTGGGTTACCAGAACGTGACCAGTCATGAGGTGCGCGAGGCGGGAACGGTTTGGTTGCGTAGTGGCTAACGCCACTCATAGCCTGGGGTGCATTATTAGTCGCGGGTTTAGGGTTGTACGGCATCTTGAATACCTGACTTTGTGGTCTGTAATTCGGTGGGGGCGAACTAAACATTTGTTGAGTCCGCGTGGGCATAGGGCTACGGTGTAGAGGGAATTGGTTCCTCCATGCCGGGACTAATTGCTGTTGAGACATATGAGGTTGTGGAGGTACGAAATTAAATGGACGTGACATAGGTGGCGCGAAATAAGGTGGACGAGATGTGGGCGGTGCTAAATGAGCTGGAGGCTTAAAATCTTGATTATGTCTATGACTGACCTGGTGATGTACCGGAGGTTTCCTGCTCGGGGCATGCTCGTTGCGTTGCTGCATATACAGCGTGTTCATCTCCTCATGCACGAACTCTAAGGCTTTTTCGATTGTATCAGGCCGCATGCAACGAATGCGAGAACCGAGCGGGTCCCGCAGACCGCGTAAGTACGATTGTAAAGTGAGCTTCTTATATAGAGAGCGTTTCGATTCAATAGTACTCGCTATTGTTTCATGCAGGCTGATGTACGTCATGATTGTACTAAAAAGATTTTGACAGTGTTCGTAAAATTCTTGCGGGGTTAAGGAACCCTGAGTTAACAAAGCTAAATCGTTATATAGCGACGTTTCGTCGCGCTGATCGGCGAAATTATTGACTAAAGCGCTCCTAATGCCTTCCCAGGTTTCGGGGATACCATTAGCGTTGATAGTCCGTGCTGCTGAACCTACTACCTTATTCAATATGCCATTCAATAACGCTAAATTTGTTAGGTGGAAAGCAGGGTCATTTTTAACATATTGTGCTACTAATTGATCGCATAGTTTTATGAATCGAGTTAACACATTCGAGTTCCCGTCGAATTCAGGAACCAATCGTAGGGCCTTGTAAATTTGACCTATTGACGAGTCGGGCAAGGCCATATTTGATTTGTTTAAACTGTCTAAATTTCTTGTAGAATCTACTACTCTATTCCTATAACTATCTAACCTAGAAGGGGACCGAGATTCACGTGGGTGGAAAATCTTGGATTATATAGGGAACACAAAAGAACACAAAAATAGGAAATTGCGATTTTAGAGTGATTCTAAAGTACCTACTTACATGCGATATCTTGTACCTCTTGCTGTATCGATTTCTTGATACTCCTCTGGCTACTGCTTACTGTGAGAGGTTCGGGATACTCGGTTGATTCTGGCTGTAGACCACGCGCAGCGGCTATACGGAGCCGACAGGATTCGATGCGAGAGTCCTTGAACGCTGCGCGCCCGAATATACCTATCCTACCGACTGCGCCAAATACGTAGGCTGTAGCCGAAGGACGCAAAAAAATACAATTTATTTCAAACTAAATTTAATAAAAAGAATTACAAAAAATTATAAGTGCAAAAATTAATAGTACGTCGACAATAGACCAAAGTGACCGCTCCACGCGATGCCGGGCGTCGGGTGTCTTGCTGTTGCGGGGCACGTTGTGCTGACTTGGCGCCTCGTGGGTCGTGGCTGATGCAATAGTTGCAAGCGTGAGAATTACGCAGTTATGCAGTAAATACTTATCAGCGTTTCCAGTGCATAGCAACTATGTAACATGTGTGTTTTGTTTTTTTATTATAAATAATGTGTTTTCATTATTGTTTATTTATTATACACAGTAAAATAAACAATTTATCAATAATCCGGTTGCTGTTTGCAGAATCGAAAAATTTGGTCTGGTAAGTGAGATAAAATTTTTTTATTGGGAAATGGGAAATCTTTTTTCATTTTTAGGGTGGTGGAGCTAGGTCCGCGTGATTACCGATTTTCGATATATTTTTTTAGTGTGTTGAAGGGTTAAAGCCATCTCTGAAAATCAGCGCCGTCTGCATGTATCACACGCGGACAGCATAAGGTACGCTGAGAGGTTATTTCATAATGTGTGCTGTATATTTTAATAATTGTAAATGTGTTTATTTTTAAAGATATTTTTATTAGTTTAGTAGTGGTGATGGTGGGTATGAATGTGTAATAAAAAAAATCTTCTTCGTTCAAACAGCGGGCAGTCACAAACTGCACCTGTTCATATATCATCTCGGCAATACGGCTCACCACCTATTACGTGGGATAATCTCTGAAACAGGTGAATTGTGGGCATATAATATGTCTCTGCCTGCCCCTTCGGGGATGAAAGGAGTGATCATATGTTTGCGTATGTTTGTAACATAGGCTATATATTTTATTCTAATATCCCCACGAAAACGTGAGCTACGCGCGTGAAACCACGTGATGTCGCTAGTATCTTACTAATATTATAAATGCGAAAGTTTGTGAGTGTGGATGTTTGTAACTCTTTCACGCTCAAACCGCTGAACGGATCGGGCTCAAATTTAGTACAGAGATACATTATAGCCTGGAATAACACATAGGCTACTTTTATCCCGGGGATAAGTTCCCACGGGAAGCGGGAATGGGAACAAATTTTACGCGGGCGAAGCTTCTAATTATCTTCAATACTATATAAAAAAACAATCTGCTTCGGGTTTACTGTTTTTGCTATCGCCGACTTAGTTCTTTCCTTACCTTTTCACTGTCTTACACTTTGCACATTTCAAAGGATATCCTTTGTCCCCCCTCTCTTTTAACAAGCAGTTAAATTATGAATAAATATTATTATATTATTATAAGTTTCCCAACTTATCCAACCGACTAACGATCTTAGCCGAAACCTACTTATTTTACACGAAAACACCAAATGTTCGAAAAGCCGAAATAAATGCTAATTTCCATACACAAATTTTAAGAAAGCAACTTTGGGATTAAGAAATGCTCAACATGTAATATGACATCATATTTAATGGTAAAATTATTATGTAGATTGGTGTTTGTGGAAAGAAACGTGTATTTTAGAATATAATGCGTTATTTTCTCTGTATCTACTACTACCGAGCATAATATAAAATGCCACCTTCTACATCTTCGCCAGAACTGAACGATTTAAAAGATCGTTCTCCGCCGAACTATAAAAACTTCGAACGACCTGCCCGCACACGTGTTTCCCTCATCTTACAATCCAGGGTTCTTCAGACGGAGCGGGACGAAAGAGGCACATAACACAGCGGCCAACTTGAGGACCACTGTCAGAAGTCTTAGAACTGTGAGAGTGGCCCCCAATCGCTAGATGCGCCATGAATTTCCAGCAGGCTGACGATGTTAATTTGGCAAGCTTAATATAAAAAATAAAACATCTGTGGCAACCTTATCCCGCTGACCCACTCTAGTCATCTTCCACCACTGTATTGTCATATTTTGGAACGATACCTGCCTTCGTCGTTCGGGACGCAAATAATAGTGGTTATGATTTTTCTCAAAAAGTCTTGGGAGACGTCCTTCAAAGGCCTTACCCGGGGCTCCCAACCGTAGGCTGTTAGGCGTTATCTGAGGTTTTTTAGTCAGTAGGAGTCCGGCATAGAGTCCATGACGAATTTTCCCTCACGTTAAAAAAAGACAGAGTTATAGAACAGTCTTCTATAACCCTGATTGTTTTTAGTAGAAGTAGAGACAACGGAAAAGCTCAGGGTGATCTTCGGACGTTTTTTACTCATTTATTTTCATTTTGCCAAATTTCTTTTGCATGTCAAATCTTTCTCATTTACTTTCTATATTATAAAATTATCTTTGATTCTATATTATACACATAATTAAATCAACTTTTTGGGTATTATCTAACAAGTTGATAATGAAAACTACCTACTTATTAAGTAATTTTATTTTTGTCGCTCATTTTTATTCAGGTAGAATTTGCTAATAAAACTTAATTAAAATTCGTTGATAAAACGTTTATCAACCAATTTGACTGAAACTTGAATGAAAGTTTAATATTATCTTTTAAAAAAGTTGTCATACAGTTTAATAAAACGGTAGGTAGGTACGCCATTCTTCGTAATTTTGAAAGGAAACATTTTAAGTGGTCACCAAAATGAATAAATGGTCACCAAAATGACTTAATTAATTGACACCAAAAACTCCAGTTTTAATTTGCTTCAAGGTTAGGTTAGGTTGGAACTGTGAGCATTAACGCGCGAAGGCAAGCGAGGGAAGCGAGCGTGCCACGTCAGCGGCCGCAAAGCGCCAGTACCTATTGATATTATTTATACTTAGTAGCTGATTTCCATAGATTTATACTTAATTTACGAACTATTTACCTTATAATAATCCGACAGTTTAAACAGTAGACAGCAGTCTACAGCTAGTATTTTGCTTCATTTTTTAGGAAACGTAATTTGGTGACCATTTATCCATTTTGGTAAACGTTTCCAACTTTATTGGTAGTAAAATACGTACATTTTCGGGCGGCATTTAAAGACAAGCCATTTTGAAATTATCGCCTCTTTTTCGTCAATGTAACGTTAACAATAGTGCCGTAATGATGCTGTAAGCATACATGAGTAGCAGCCAAGTAAAAACTTGAATTTTCTTTTTTTAAGATTTTTGCTTAGCTAATTTGTCAACTTGATACGAGTACCAACACAATGTACACTAGCTGTGGTCCGCGACCTTGAACGCGTACATGGGACATTTTCTCGGGAAAACAAGCAACCTTTTTCTGAAACTGTAGTCTATTCCTGTACAGAATTTCAGCCGTTAGAGCGTGATTCTGTTACAAACATGCAAATATCCAAACATCGTCACAAACTTTTATATTTATAATAACATTAGTAGGAAGTTTAATTATCACTCAATCGTGCGATTGCTACGTGGTATTTTGTGTTTTGATGTAAATGCTGTTTCATACTTGATTGTGATAGACATTACGAACAACAATAAAGTTACGAAGTCAACTAAACCGGTCATAAACCAAAAATAATAAGAAAATTTCCAACTGTGAACTGAACGTAGTAGGCCTTTTTTTTAACGTTATGCCGGACTCCTACCGACTAAAAAACCTTACGTAACGCCCACTAGCCTATGGTTGGGAGCCCCGGGGAGAAAGAGGCGGGGCAGTCCCACTTACCCCCGCTGGAGAGCATGGCTCGCACCATGGTCTCAAGCGAGAGATCGTCCACGTCCACTACGTGGACCTGGCGCTGTTGCGCCCACGCCGTGCACTCCACCAGCGTGTGGAGCGCCGTGTTATCGCTGCGGTTCTCGCAGTGCTGACACCCGGCCGTGGTTTCCCGGTGTCTTCGCCACAGATACCTACCGAAGCTACCGTGCCCGGCAAGCATCTGTGTCAACCGGTAGGAGAGAGCACCGTGTCTCCTCTCCAGCCACTCGTCCATGACCGGTCTGACGGCCGCGATTGTGGTGAATCCCCCCTTTGGTTGCTCAAGTCGCACATCCCATGTCTCCACAGTTTCCTGGTGGAGCAGGGACCGCTGGACCTCAGTTTCTCGAGACGCAGGCCTCTGGCCCCGCTCCAACACCTCTTTGCGCCATATGAACAGTGACGCAAGGGCTCTCGCTTCCAGGTCCCATGAAGGAGTCACGGCTAGGAGACATGCCGCCTCACCGGAGATCGTGCGGTATCCTCTTATCACCCAGACGGCCATCGCTCTCTGCGGGCTTAGCAATCTTGCCACATTGCTGGCCGTCAGGGTCTCCGCCCATACGGGGATCCCGTATAGGGCCATATTTCGCACGATCCCCAGATGCAGTCTTCTGTAGGGAGCGTTGGGTCCCCTGATGTTGGACATCAGCTGCGCGAGTGCGGCTGATGCTCCCCTCAGTTTTGGGATCAAACTTCGGAAGTGATGTCTGAAGTTCCACCGGCCATCGAGTAAGAGGCCCAGATACTTCATTGAGGGCTCGATGCCGAGTCTGACGCCCCCTACCTGTAGGCTGGATCCCGCAGGTGGCCCCATCCGTGGACCGTGGAAGCACAGAGCCTCGAATTTGTGAAGTGCGACCTCGAGACCCAGCCGCCGAATCCGACCCACGACCTGAGCAACCCCTGCCGTGACCTTTAGTGCTGCGTCGCGGTACGTTGCTCCCCGCGCCGTAACGAGAGTGTAGTCGGCGTTACACGTTACACCTACACCTCTGAGCAACGGACCACGCAGCACCCAATCGTAACCGATGTTCCACAGGAGCGGTCCTAACACCGATCCCTGTGGAACACCGCACGACTCATCTCACCGACCCGGCCCCAGCCAGCTCGGGTAAGTATTGGCTCTCTCGGAGAGATAAGCCCCGACCATTCGACGGAGGTATGGAGACACTCCATGGTAAATAAGCGCCTCACTAACGCAGCTCCAGGGCAAGTTGTTGAAGGCTTTGGCGATGCCAAGAGACACCGCCACCACGACCTCACCCTGTGAGACCGCTTCCTCGCTCGCGCGCCCCTGACGAAAGCCAAACTGGCTATGCGCCAGATCAGGCCCTACACGTGTTAGGTGCCCGACAAGGCGTTGTGCAATAATGCGCTCAAAGAGCTTGCACACCTCGTCGAGCAATACGATCAGCCGGTATCCTGGTGGAGAATTTTTGATTTGGCCTTTGCCAATGATTTGATAATGATTCAATTATACAAATTGCGGTTAGAAAACCAAAAAAGTTAGTCTAAACGAGTTCTGTTAGTATTCTCGACTAGACTTCAAAAAAGGAGGAGGTTTTTAGTTTTGTTTGAATTCTGTTTCTTTTTTGTTAATTTTTTTTTATATGCAATATTATTGATGAGAATTTAAAAGCGTAGTGGTGACATAAATATGTTTCATTCAACACCACATATCATAATTATAACATCTATGTGGATGGAGTAATGCCGGAGGTAATAAAAGTATGGGCGGCTGCCGCCGTAGTGCATACATGTAGCTTGCGTTATATTTGGAAATAACGTAATATTTAATATAAAGTGAAAAAAAAAACAACTTGGCCCACACGGGATTTGAACCCACAACCTTTGCCTAAACCGGGGCAATGCTCTGCCACTTGAGCTAATGGGACCGTAATGGATCAAGTTGAAATTCTTCATCTTATTGTAACCTCCATTTAAGAGTATGGCACAGAGCCATCTATCGAGCTACTTAGTAACTCTGATATCAATGAACGGTATTGTAATCATTTTCATACATTGATTTGATGTCTCCGACTCAATCTATAGATTTTTTTACTTTATATTAAAATTTAAAATTTAAATCTATGAAAATAACGTACCTATATTGTATCCTGACAACCATAGGGTAGTACTAAGTGAGTCATAACAACAGTAACGGTAGAAGTATAACAAAATCTTTAAAAAGAAAGAAAGTTTTTAAAATATTTTATTAATTTTCTTTAAAAATATCATTTCTTGGCAATGATATATAAAACTATAGATACGTTACCTACACTGCGGAATGGCAAGACGAATGACAGGCAATTGCCCGACTACTGTTTAGTTACGGAACAACCAGAATCGCGACAACATGCCTTGTGAAAGAACAAACAGCAATGTTTTATATTCTGTTCGTAAAGAAAACTCGTGAAAAACATGCCATTGTGTAGTTTCAGACATTTAAATAATTAAATTTATATGAGAAATATTTTTATTTTTATTTTCTAAACACCGGTCTCGCCATTTAAGATAATGAATGTACCAAAGAGTGCCTAATCACTACGTAAGACTAGTGACTAGTGGGAACAACTCACGACTAACTTCACGTTCAATAAATTTGTGCTGATTATTTATTCTGTTGATTGACGGCACTTGGTGGAACTTGCTGCACATATTGAAAACGACACTTGTACTATTCCACAATATTTATTATTATAAACCTGACCGGTTTCGCTTTACAGCATTTTCAAAGGTCTAGATGGGAGGACAAGATATTACTGTCTCGAAAACACACCAACAATAACATTTTTCTAGTGTAGGTATACGAATATTAAAGAGGTACCAGGTTATAAATTTTCCCCAACTTTAGGGATATTACAAATTTAAATATTTTTGTTAAATGTATGTTACAATTATGTTTTACATAACAACGTACCAAATGACCTATTATTTTCCACATTTACCCCAAAAAAATAGGGAGAATAAATTTATTTCATTTTTGTGATATTGCTATTTTACAAACATTATAAAACTTACAAATGTCAAAATGCAATATTCCGAAATGTCAAAAGTTCCAATATTAAATTATTAAAATTACAGATGTCAAATACTATATTACTAAATGTCAAAAGTTCAAATGTCAAAACTAATAAATGTCAGAAAAATAAAAGTGTCAAATTGTGAACTGTCAAATATTGCATTGTATTCATTTGTGCTGAATTTGAAAACCGTAATGTTCGTGCATGACGTGTCTAATGTCACTAAGTACTTTTTTCTTGGAGTTTAATTTGATGCTCAATAATAAGTGCATCAAATAATTGCCAAGTGATTGTCTGAGACTAAAATACTTAAAGGTATTTTATATAACTTACCTTTACAATACTGTTAATATATTTAAAAAAACCAAATTACTATTTTTTGAGCTTGTATCGTTCACAATTTTTTTTCGGTGAATTATATTTAGACAGTATACTATCCCAAGTCAAGCAACAAAACTCTGCAACTGGGTCAATGGAACACCCTGAAATCAAACTCTCCTTAGGGGCAAAAAGATGACCTCTGATCTGAAGTATCAGTTTGTGTGAGTGAGCTCACATCGCGGCGCTCTCAAGAGTTCCTCCAAAAGCAGAGCGGTTGAAGAGCAAGCAAGCGATCTCAATGAGGCAGTACCCGGACATGGATAGAGGGGAGGTGTCAATTGCTATTCCAACAGCCGCAGCCAGTTCACTGAATATCTGCCGGCTGTCATTCTAGTAGAGTACGCCAACTCTACAACCCTTGCATCGTTCATTCAAAGCACCTTGCTGTTATTCATGTCGTGTTTACTGTCTATTTGTAGAGCAAATAGCACATTAGAGCGGTTACACGGGGCCGCATTTTTAAAATAACTAGCAGCTCCGGTTCATGCTCGTAAGCTCTAGAAACCTTTTTATAACGAGATTCTGCATTAAGGCGCCTGTGCAACGTCGTTTCTTATTTCTACGTAATGAGTTTCTTATACAACACTGTTAATAGGCAATAAAGAGAAAAAACATTTCAGATATTAATATCTTCGAATTCATTTATAAGACGATTGTTTTCTTTGCTTAATAAAAATACTTTACACCCCTGCAGTTACACAAACAGCGATATTTTTTCCCAGGAGCTATTGCGATGGTTATTAAAAACTTGTTCACGATTTCTGATTTTAATTTTTCGACAAAACTTTCGCAATATTTCTTGCTGGAGGTCACACCGAAACGAAATTTGCATATTCAGCAGTAAAATTTACGTCACAAACAATGCCCTATTACGGGTCCATTGAAATGTCTTTGTGTTGTTTGGCGGCAAGTACTCGTTTATGCAAACTGTATGCTGTGATTTCTGGACATAATGTGGTACTGGTCACATAATTAAAATGATTCAACCTAAGATCAACTCTCGTAACTGATTTGCACCAAAACCTTGTAGCAGCAATCTATCTATACATATAATAAAACTGTAGAGGGTCGAGAGTCTGTACATGGAAGAAATTTTGAAAATTTTAATTGGACGGCGCACACTGGGGCAAGATACCCTAATATATGGCAGAAAATGCGAATAATAAAATTCGATTTTGAACTATCTAATACAACTGGCTTCTAGTCGACTAATGCTTCATTTTGATACTTTCAAATTGACTGATCACTTACACGCATTTCCTATTATAATTAAAGTTTGTAAGTAGTCGTGAAAGTGCGACTGATTATAAATTAAATTGCTTTTGTTTCGTTTGCGTTGTAGTGTCGTGATTTATATAAGAAATTAGCTTAATTTGGCTATGGAACCTTCAAGTTTAGGTAAGTCGCAATATTTTAGCAACATTTAATTTGATATTGAATAACGGCACTTGTACTGTTCCACAACATTTATTTATTTTACACCTGACCGGTTTCACCAAGTGCCATCAATCAACAGTATAAATAATTTAATTTGATATTAGGGTACATTAAATATATAAAACCAAGGAATACATATATAACCCTACGATTTTCACTGAATTCAAAAACAGCTAAAGTTTTAGTTATGTATTGGAGTGAATTGAAGATTAGTTTTTCTTTGTAAACAACCCATATAATATCAGCATCTCGAAACTAAAAAAACATTTTGCTACTTTCTGCTACTTTAAAAATTACAGTGATTTTTGTAGTTTTACTATTAAATTTCCATTATGCAACATTAATTATTTTGTTCTAGGAACAAGTTCAAAAACAATATTTATTTCAAGAAATGAACTTTTTAGCATAATGCGATGCTCGGGAGAAAGAAACTTTGTAACATAATAAAATTTTTAGATTTTTGAGTTGCAAAAACGTACAAAATATGATGATAAAGTTGATATTAATTTTAATTAAAAACTTGGCACAATTTAAATATGAATATAGGTCAAGATGGTCAAAAGCTTATAAAATCAATGAAAAATTTAGAAAAAGTAACAAGAATTGGCTTGAGACATCATTTCATTTCCTATCATCACGTAAAAAATTTGGAGAATAATAGCGTACGACCGGAAATTTAATTTGAGCTAACATCTGAACGTTCAATACGGGCCAAACCGTCCTGTTAACGACTAGCTGACGTCACGCGTTTTACTGTTAGCCCCCGTTCCCGTGGGAATACGGGAATTCAACATAGTCGATGTTCACAGGTAAGAGTGTAGCTTCACAACATTAAAAGAAATTTTTAAATCGTTCCAGTACTTTCGGAGCCTATTCGTGCAAACAAACAAACAATCAAATCCTTCCTCTTTATAATCCTATTAACGTTTAATGACATGCCTCACTAGTGAGGAAAAATAGGATATTTATGCAATTCGTACGCTACGTAGCCGATTGCTTACTCTGGCAGCTACGAGTAAATGCTGCCAGGGTGTCCAGACGGCTACTTACCGACTGAGTTCCACAATATACTACAAATATCTATTTTAGTTATATTTAGCATCCACAAAAGCGATATTGCTAAACAATGTATTTAATGCCAAAGAAAAGGGTATCTTGCCCCAGTGTGCGGGGCGTTCTCTAATCGATACTGAAGCCGAAAATGTAATTTAAACTTTTCATGTCGGTCTGTCTGTATCCCGAATAAGTATCACGCCGAAACTACTGAACCGATTTGAATGATACTTAGTACATTTCGAGCTTATAGTCCGAGGAAGGTTCTAGGGTACTTTTGATCACAAAGTTCTGCTTGGCTCCTGCGGGAGAGGGGATGAAAGATAAAATGGTTTTTTAGTTATAATTTCTCAACTCGTGATGCGATTTCAAATATTTTTTTAGTATTGAAAAGAAAGTACTTTAAAGATTTTTCGACCCAAGTTTCAAGATTGAGGGGTTTGTAGTTCAGAAATTAGAGGCATCTCAACTTTCGCCAAACCTAGAATTTAAGGGTTCCTTTGAATGAGAGGGTAAAAGAGCTTAATTATTAAGGCTGTTGTAAAATAATTCAGACCGCGCCGTAGGCGGGGACCGAATTGTTTTAGAATAGTCTAATCTTTAACATACATACATACATAACATCACGCCTGTTTCCCAACGGGGTAGGCAGAGACTATGGCTTTCCACTTGCTACGATCCTGGCAAACAACTTTCGCTTCTTCAACTTTCATAAGTGTCTTCATACATGCTCTTCGGTTAAGGGTACTCTTGACCTGGCCTTTTCTCAGAAGATTATCGATTTTATCGACTTGAGTATGCCGAGGTCAACCCCTACCAGTTTGCCCATTCACTCTCGCCTCATAAATCTGTTTCGTCAGCCTATTTCCATCCATTCTCTCCACATGTCCAAACCATCTGAGCATCCCTTTCTCTATCTTAGTCACTACATCTTCTGTCATGCCGCAATGTTCCCTTATCACACTATTATTTACTTTATCCATCAATGTCACTCCAGCTATACTTCGCAAACTTCTCATTTCCACTGCATTAATTTTACTTTCATGCTTCTCCTGCCACACCCAACTTTCACTACCATGCATAAGTGTAGGGACAAGCACTCCTCTATGTACAGCCATCCTTGCCTTTTTAGACAGGTTCTGACTGTTCATAAAGGTGTAAATTGCTCCATTCACTTGATTTCCTGCCAAAACTCTTCTTTCAATATCATTGTCACACTTTCCATCTCTTGCAAATTTTGAACCCAAATAAACAAACTCTTTCACCTGTTCCACGCTCTTTCCTTCGATCAATATCGAGCAATCAGTCATACATTTCTGTCTTTCAAAAACCATTACTTTTGTCTTGCTTACATTAACATTCCTTCCTCTACTTTTAAGCGCATCGTTCATTATATTAACCATCAACTGCAACTCCTCCGCCGGTGATGCCAGTATTACCTGATCATCAGCATAAAGGAGGCATTTGACGGTTAGCTCATTCATTTTTAGTCCATACGCACACTCTTGTGGATCTTTCAAGCAACTGTCCATCTAAAGGTTGAACAGCCATGGTGACGCTACACAGTCTTGTCTCACACCGTTTTCGATGGGAAAAAAGTCTGTGCAAGTTCCATTGATCCTGACACAAGCACTGGAGCCCTCATATAGAGATTTCAATGTTCGTATCAAGTTGCTGTTCACTCCATACATGAACAGTGTTGACCACAGTTCATTCCTTACCACTCTGTCATAGGCCTTTTCTAAGTACACGAAGATGCAATAGACTTTTTGGCATTTTGCTCTTTTATAACTCTTTTATAGCTCTTTTATAATTAAGCAAACAGGGCCGTTTCACACGGTGCTTGACGAGTCTGATGAAGAATTATCTTTCTTTTCGTGCACATTATGTGACGTAAACGAAGTTGCGAGGGTCACCTAGTACTTATAATAAAACTGTAGACGGTCGAGAGTCTGTACATGGAAGATATTTTGAAAATTTTAATTGTAGGGCGTTCTCTAGTCGATACTGAAGCCGAATATGTAATTTAAACTTTTCATGTCTGTCTGTCTGTCTGTCCATCTGTATGTCTGTCTGTCTGTATCCCGAATAAGTATCACGCCAAAACTACTGAATGGATTTGAATGATATTTGGCACAATTAGAGCTTATGATTCGAGGAAGACTCTAGCATATTTTCAATACCGATATTTTATGTTGTTCCTGTGGGAGAGCGGATGAAAGACAAAATGGGTTTTTAGTTGTAAATAAATGCGTGGTCCGATTCCAATTTCTTTTTCAATGCAATAAAGGGAGTACTTTAAGAATTGTTTTACACAAGTTTCAATGTCGAGGGTATTGTAGTTCAGGAATTAGAGACATCTCAACTTTCGTAAAACCTAGAATTCAAGGATTCCTTTGTATGTAAGGGTAAATCTAAACTGGCGTGTTACCTTTATCATAAAAGAGCTTAATGATTAAGGCTATTGTAAAATAATTCAGTCCGCGCTGAAGGCGTGATCTGAATTGTTTTAGAATGGCCTTAATCTTTAAGCTCTTTTATGATTAAGCAAACAGGGAAGTTTCATACGCTCCCATGAGTCTGTATAAAAAAAAACATATCCTTTCATACACCTTATGTAGCGTAAACGAAGTTGCGAGGGTCAGCTAGTTGGCCATATAAAATTGTACTCTAAACCGTCGCTATAGAAGAACCGAAAAGCCTTTTTCATCCTACAGTACCTAACTAATTTATGATCTCTCCATACTTCGTGAAGCCGTCTGGTACGCTCTTGAAATTTAAAATACAACCGCTTCTGCATCTGTTAAATTTTTGACGCCATGTTAATTTATTGAATGTCAGAGAATGTTTATTTCTTTCAGGTGGTTATGATTTTGAGTTAAAATTATACTTTTATTAAAAAAATTGGTAATTTTAATAGGATATTAATTTGGGAAGATAGCCTTCTGTGATAGTTAGCGCTTCTTAACAAAACGCAATATTGAAAAAAAAAATAAACACTAGCTGTTGCACGCGACTTTGTACGCGTGGAAATTATCTAATAAAATGCCAATTTGATTGCTCTCTGCTTAGCCCCTAGGATATATACCCTATTTGAAGACCCTACCCCTAGTTAATATTTGTGCAAAATTTGAATCAAATCTATTGAGTACTTTTCGAGATCCTTCCGGAAAAGCAAAGCAAACAGAGAAACAGACAAAAATAATCTAACTATATTTTCGGCTTCGGTATGTTATGTTGAACACCCAGCAAGTATTTTTTTTATCAAATTATTCCAATGTACAGTTTTAACTTTTCTATCATTTTATTATATGTACTAGCTGAAAGATGTTGTCCTGCCTTAACTATGAAAAATCTGTATACCGAGTTCGGAGTACCCGGTCCCCTGTTCCCGTTCCCGATCTCCTGTTCCCAGTTTCGAATTGAGTTCCCGGTCCCCTGTTGCCATTCCCGGTTTCAGATTCTGGGTTCCCGGTTTTGGGTTCAGAGGTTTTCGGTTACTGGGATCCAGTTACCTGTCAATCTTTCTGTTCCCGTTTCCCATTTCAAAGTTTCCATTTCTAGACCCGATCCAAAATCGCAATAGAAACCATTTCTTCGAACAGTTCAAGCGGGTAACAGTAATGTAAAATTTACCACCCATTTTTTTTAAACCTCCTGAGTATTACAAGCACAAAAAAAAAATTTGCGAAATCGGTCCAACCGCAGCCGTTCTGAAGTTATGTGCGAAGGTACATACATTTCGCAGATTCATTTAATTTTCTTTCTTTATTTTGATGTTCATTTTTAAACGTATCAGTATTTTTTTTACATCCTTTTTGTAATGATATTTGCAGCACGCATTCTGTCAATTCTATGTCCAATGTCATAATGTCATGTTACAATAAAAAAGTTCATATTGTCCAAAGTGGTAAGGTTTGATTAGAAATAATATAGTACGGTGGTTAAGTATTCTTAAATTTTCTAATTTTTCACGCAACTTTCTTGATTTATTCTTTCATAAGAACCTTCTCCTGACAATAACAAACACAACATAAAAAACAATTAGCGAAATCGGCCCAGCCATTCACGCGTGATGCGATGACCAAGGAAAATGGGATCCATTTTTATATATTACTAGCGGACGTCACGCGGTTTCACCCGCGTAGTTCCCGTTCCCGTGGGAATACAATATTTTCTTCCATAAGAACCTTCTCCTGACAATACCTAACACAACAAAAAAGAATTAGTGAAATCGGTCCACCCGTTCTGAAGTTATGCGCTTACCAACACATTTTGCAATTCATTTTTAACACGCTTATATTAGCTTCACTTGTAACTATGTATGTAAGAAAATCTTGAAATGTTAATTTGACCAACTTCCCGTCCTTCGATCAGGCTGAAATTTTGCACACGCTCTGAGTTCTGATGACAATACATGACTAGCTAAATAACGTCATTACAAATCCAATATGGCGGCCTCCCCAAAATGGCGGACTGGCTGTTTGAAATGTACTTCCAGGATATGGGTATCAAATGAAAGGGTTTGCTGTCAGGAATACGAGAAAAATAGTCACATGACTTAAATCCAACATGGCGGACATCCAAGATGGCGGATTGGCTATTTGAAATGCACCCCCATGTTATGGGTATTAAATGAAAGGGTTCGCTGAATGGGATACGAAAAAAATAATGACATTTTGTAATTTTTAGTGCGTGCTAAAAGCGTGTTTTTTAGTTTTTTAAACTTTTATATGTTATTATATATAAGAAGAAGACTAGAGGACGTCACGCGGTCGCACCCGCGTAGTCCCCGTTCCCGTGGGAATACAATATTTTTTCTTCCATAAGAACCTTCTCCTGAAATACCTTACACAACAAAAAAAGAATTAGTGAAATCGGTCCACCCGTTCTGAAGTTATGCGCTTACCAACACATTTTGCGATTCATTTTTATATATAAGATATAAAAAAATGGCTATTGGATAAATATAAATAATAATATGCGAGATGGTTGCAATGAATTGACTTGATTCACTAATCGTAGAAATTCATACTAATATTATAAAGCTGAAGAGTTTGTTTGTTTGGTTGTTTGTTTGTTTGTTTGTTTGAACGCTAGGATCTCAGGAACTACTGGTTAGATTTCAAAAATTCTTTTACAGTTTGATAGTCCATTTATCGAGGATGGCTATAGGCTATATAACATCACGCTAAGACTAATAGGAGCAGAGCAGCAATCAAGAATGTTTTGAAAACGGGGTATATTTTTAACCGTCTGAGAGCTTCCGAGGCGTACGCTGTGTAAATGGTTACAGTTAGGTAAAAATTGAGTATTACAAAATTATTTCTCTTAAAAAGTTCTAAAAAAAAGTCCGCAACAGCATATGTCTATCTTTTATGGTTTGCTCACAATAACCTAATTTGTCTATATCTTAAGGTTCGCACACGATCTAATGAAACTGAAGAGTTTATTTGTGCTAGGATCTCTGAAACTACAGGTTGCATCTCAAAAATTATTATACAGTTTAATAGTCCATTTATTAAGGCTGCGTAATGGCTATAAAGCATCATGCTAAGACGAATAGGAGCGGAGCAGCCATGAATAATGTTTCGAGAACGGAGATTATTTCTTTCTTTTGAGAGCTTCCATTGCGGACGCTGCATAAATAGTTAAAGTAACGTAAAAATTGAGTATTACAAAATTGTTCCTCTTAAAAAGTTATAAAAAAAAGTCCTTAACAGTATGCCTATCTTTTAAGGTTCACTTAAAACAACCCTCTTAATAAGTATGAGCGACGCGACGGGAGTAAACTTGGTCTGCAGTGGCAGCCAGTCAACTGAACGATAAAAACCGGCTAAGTGCGAGTCGGACTCGCACACGATGAGTTACATACCGAAAAACGGATGGGTGGAAGTAAAAGCGACGTGAAACATTATATCACTTCAACACCTCTTTCCTTCTCACTCTCATGTGACGCAAACGAAGATATGCGGTTCAGTTCTAATGAATACAAGCGACGCGCCGCGACGGGAATAAGCGCGACGGGAATAAGCGCGACGGGGGTAAATGCAACGGGAAACATTATAATACTCGAAATATTAATACCATACCTCTCTCTTTCTCACTCTCATGTGACGCAAACGAAGTTGCGCGGGTCAGCTAGTACATAATAACAAGTAAAAGTTGAAAAATGTAATTTAAAGTTTTCATAATTTGTCTGTCTGTCTGTATCCCGAATAAGTACCTATCACGCCGAAACTACAGAATCGATTAGAATTAAACTTGGTACAATCTGAGCTTATGACCCGAGGAAGGTTCTAGAACACTTTTGATCCTAATATTTTGTGCGGTTCCTTTGGGAGAGCGGATGAAAGACAAAATGGTTTTTTAGTAATAACTTATCAATACGTGGTCCGATTTCAATTTTTTTTTCAGTTTCATAGAGTACTTTAAAGATTGTTTTACACAAGTTTCAATGCTGAGGGTTTTTTAGTTCAGAAATTAGAGACATCTCAACTTTCGCTAAATCTAGAATTCAAGGATTCCTTTGAATGTGAGGGTAAATCTAAACTGGCGTTCGGCGCGGACTGATTTATTTTACAATAGCCTTAATCATTAAGCTCTTTTATGATTAAGTAAACAGGGCAGTTTCACACGCTGCTTGATGAGTCTGATGAAATAAAACCTCTCCTTTCATAGACCTTATGTGTCGTGAACGAAGTTGCGAGGGTCGGCTAGTTTTATTATATGTATAGATATTTACGAAAAAAATGAGAGTAGAATTTTGTAGTTCCTACCTACCTGCCAGCTCATAACGGGAAGGTACTTCAGAGTAATCTCCTTACCAAAACAGCCTACAAACTTTCTCTTTACGAAATCCCCAAAAAGCATTAAATACAGCGTACTTGTACAGTAATTTACATAGTTTGGTGTAAGTTCTCAGAGGTAACACACACCGAAGTTCTGTCATAACTCTCAAACGATGTTTTCAAGCAAACACTATTAATTGTAAACCAACACGTAGCATGAGTTTCAAGAACAGGGAGCACAGGCCGTATATTTTTGAAATGTATTTGAAACGCTTGCTACCTTCAAAAATAAAAACTGACTTAAAAAAGTGAAACGACTTTTCTCGTAGTTTTTCTTAGTCAACTATTCTACTTTTTCATGTTTTGGAACCAATAGTCCTTTCTTTTGATAGCCTTAAATGTAGTAGTTTTTAAAATCAACATATTTGAATTGCAGCGATGGCGATTTTCGTTTTACAATGATACGTAATATACCTAATATTAAATTGCAAGCATAGTTATCATAACCAGTAACAGTATCAGACCGATCTGTTAAACTTCGATTTCTAAATTTAGTTACCTATTATCAAACAAACAGTAGGGACAATATTATAGGTATATCGAATATTTAGGTTCTGTATTACACGACCTCGTTCCTTCCCTTGTGTTGGTATCACGTAAAACACACTTAGGAGAAGTGGATTAAAATTATGGAGACATAATAAGTACCTACAATATAAAAAAAGTAGTACTAATGTAAAGTTGTATAATAATGATTAGTGGGATATTTACTATTTCCCCGTATTTGCAGATTTTCAATATTTTCGCACTGTTGCAATCGCAACGATGACGACTTACAATTCACATTTACGTAAAGTAGATTATTTTATATTTTAGTATGAACTTCAGCTATAAAGTAAGTATAAGTTTTCGTTTTAATTTTAATAATAGTGTTATTGTAATTTCATTATTTTAGTCAATTTTATTTACCTAGAATATTTAGATTTAATACTTTTATCTTCTTCTTAAATAAATATATTACAAATTAAAAAAAAAAACTTTAGCTATATTTCACCGTTTGAACATACAGCGCTACTTACTTATAAAATTGTATTTCAACGAAAACTCAAATGAATGATTCAAAACTCTCTATTTTGTAAATATAACTTTATATCGTGTCTGAAGTTAATGTACTCGTAAGTCAACTCGTATAATAACTCAGAACAATAAATTAAATGATGCCTGAAGCGATTGTATGAGTAAATGAGTTATCATTCAAGAAATTACTTATTAAATTACTCATTATCTTGTAATAACATTTGAATTAACTGTTACTTAGTCAAGTCTGTTACTTTTTGCATGCATATTAAAATGCATTTTTGTAGGATTTAGCATTTTTATAAAACACAAACTTTCACGTTTATGATGTTAAAAGCCTATTAGACCATTGGTTACGAGGCACTATAGAAAAAAAAAACCCGCACAAGTGTGAGTCGGACACGCCCTTTGAGGGTTCCGTACATCCGTCCGTCGCTTTTTTTATGATTTCATCACAATAGTACATTCGGATTTTTTCCTATATTTGTGGTATGTGAGCCTACATTACTTGCCAAATTTCATGGTCCGACGTTAACGGAAGTACCAATATAAATTCTGATTCCCTTGAAAGTGTCAAAATACACGTTTTTGACGACATAAGGTGACATAAGCGACCGTAACTTTTTTTGCGTTTACATAGAAGTTTGATTTTTTTATTACATACTTATGGTATTAATTCAAATTCATCATCACGCGTTCACGAGATAAAGGGTCTTGACAGAGAGACGAACGGATGGACGGACGACAAAGTGATCCTATTTTAAGGGTTCTGTTTTTTCCTTTGAGGTATGCAAGCCTAAAAAGATTTATATTATTAATGCAAACAATGTAAACTTTTTTTTCGGTGTGCCGTTACGACTTCTACCGACTACATCACACGTTGTCCTTCAATCTGCCTACGGATGGGATCCCGGATACACACTCGGAAGTCGGCATAAGGAACTTGTCCTTACGAATATGACAAGCTCAAGTGCAGCACTCATTTAAAAATACACATTTATAAGTATACTAGCGGTACCCTGCCACGCTTCGCTGTGACTTTTTCATGGTGGTTTTATGTACCTATGAGAAATAAGTAACAAACTAAATGATGGGTACATTTAAAAAAAATGCGTGCGTGTACTATTGTACACACGTAAGAACTGAAACTTCTTCATGACCTTATTTTTCGAAAGAAATATCATGAAATATACATAGGAGTTATTAATCCAAAAGTTCAAAACTCCAAAACTCCAAAACTCCAAACTCCAAAACTCCAAAACTCCAACACTCCAAAACTCCAAAACTCCAAAACTCCAAAACTCCAAAACTCCAAAACTCCAAAACTCCAAAACTCCAAAACTCCAAAACTCCAAAACTCCAAAACTCCAAAACTCCAAAACTCCAAAACTCCAAAACTCCAAAACTCCAAAACTCCAAAACTCCAAAACTCCAAAACTCCAAAACTCCAAAACTCCAAAACTCCAAAACTCCACAACTCCAAAACTCCAAAACTCCAAAACTCCAAAACTCCAAAACTCCAAAACTCCAAAACTCCAAAACTCCAAAACTCCAAAACTCCAAAACTCCAAAACTCCAAAACTCCAAAACTCCAAAACTCCAAAACTCCAAAACTCCAAAACTCCAAAACTCCAAAACTCCAAAACTTCAAAACTCCAAAACTCCAAAACTCCAAAACTCCAAAACTCCAAAACTCCAAAACTCCAAAACTCCAAAACTCCAAAACTCCAAAACTCCAAAACTCCAAAACTCCAAAACTCCAAAACTCCAAAACTCCAAAACTCCAAAACTCCAAAACTCCAAAACTCCAAAACTCCAAAACTACAAAACTACAAAACTCCAAAACTCCAAAACTCCAAAACTCCAAAACTCCAATACTCCAAAACTATAAAAGTTGAAAAGTCCAAAAGTACAAAAGTTCAAAATTCCAAAGTCCAAAGTCCAAAACTCCAAAACTCCGAAACTCCAAAACTCCAAAACTCCAAAACTCCAAAACTCCAAAACTCCAAAACTCCAAAACTCCAAAACTCCAAAACTCCAAAACTCCAAAACTCCAAAACTCCAAAACTCCAAAACTCCAAAACTCCAAAACTCCAAAACTCCAAAACTCCAAACTCCAAAACTCCAAAACTCCAAAACTCCAAAACTCCAAAGCTCCAAAGCTCCAAAACTCCAAAACTCCAAAACTCCAAAACTCCAAAACTCCAAAACTCCAAAACTCCAAAACTCCAAAACTCCAAAACTCCAAAACTCCAAAACTCCAAAACTCCAAAACTCCAAAACTCCAAAACTCCAAAACTCTAAAACTCCAAAACTCCAAAACTCCAAAACTCCAAAACTCCAAAACTCCAAAACTCCAAAACTCCAAAACTCCAAAACTCCAAAACTCCAAAACTCCAAAACTCCAAACTCCAAAACTCCAAAACTCCAAAACTACAAAACTCCAAAACTCCAAAACTCCAAAACTCCAATACTCCAAAACTATAAAAGTTGAAAAGTCCAAAAGTACAAAAGTTCAAAATTCCAAAGTCCAAAGTCCAAAACTCCAAAACTCCGAAACTCCAAAACTCCAAAACTCCAAAACTCCAAAACTCCAAAACTCCAAAACTCCAAAACTCCAAAACTCCAAAACTCCAAAACTCCAAAACTCCAAAACTCCAAAACTCCAAAACTCCAAAACTCCAAAACTCCAAAACTCTAAAACTCCAAAACTCCAAACTCCAAACTCCAAAACTCCAAAGCTCCAAAGCTCCAAAGCTCCAAAGCTCCAAAACTCCAAAACTCCAAAACTACTCAAAAACTCAAAAACTCAAAAATTCCAAAACTCCAAAACTCTAAATGTCTATAACTCTAAAACTCCAACTCCAAAAGTCCAAAATGTCAAACGCCCAATACTCGAAAAGTCCAAAAGTACAAAAGTCCAAAAGTCCGAAAGTACTAAAGTCCAAAAGTCCAAAAGTCCAAAAGTCCAATAGTCCAAAATTCCAAAGTCCAAAAGGCCATAACTCCAAAGTCTAAAAGTCTAAAATTCTAAAAGTTCAAAACTCCAAATTCTAAAAGTCCAAAAGTCCAAAACTCCATAACTCCAACACTCCAATACTCCAAAACTCCAAAATTCCAAAAGTCTAATGTCCAACACTCCAAAATTCCGAATGTCCAAAAAGTTCAAAAATAACATGCAAAACATATCTGACCTCTTTATTAGGTGCGTACTCTCTTTTATTATTCTGAATGCAAGGAGGCCGCAATCAAACTTCTCTTAAAAAACATCAATCTGGTAGGTACCTTCTAAATAGGTTGTTTATAATAATTTTGTTCTGAAGCTGGCAGAATATAATTAAAAAAACAACGACCAACGCCATCTACTGGTAATATCACTTTTTAAAGCTATTTTATTCTTATTGCTGTTATGATAAAAGTGTATAAAGTAGCCTAAAACCATCTCTGAATCCTATTGTATATCGTGTCCAATTTTGAGTTCAATCGATTCAGTAAATTTTGAGTTTTTAATAGATACACAAACGCACACAACATTTTTATATATATAGATAGGTACTAATTACTTCGTAAATGCTTTAAAAAGTTTAACTTTTTAAAATACGGCCTTCAGGTCTCTGCTTGATCCCTCATCAAGCAGAGACCCAAATTTTTCCTTATTAAGCTTTTGCAAGAATACTGTTTTTAAACTATTTAAAATTTAAAATGATGAAATAAAACCTCTCAAAGCTCACAAAAAAAAACGTCACTCATCATTTGAGCGTTATTCCCGTGGGCATCTAAAGTTTTCGCTCCGGCCCAATTCTTGCTTTTTTGCTTTACCAATTCCCTATCTCGCAAAGAACAATGTAAGTAAGTAAGTTCTTTTTTCACGAGTGGAATGTCCTCATAGATGCTATGTGGGACTTTTACCGACTAAAACCTCGCGTGCCCTACCACTGCCTACGGGAGACCCGCGTAAGCCCCCGAGATAAAAGATGTCCCAGGATATTATATGTACCGTGGCTCCTCAGAAAATATTATCATATCAAATCATTTCCATAGCTATAAATTATATAGCAATGTTTTGCAGCCTGCAGCAGAATCTCAAAATAGTCGTGACCCGTGACTATCATTCATATCTAATAGATTAGAGTGTACGCTTGAAGGAGATAAATGGCTGGCAATACACGACCGTAGCTGCCGTAGCACGACGGACCAACAAATTATTGTCGTCCTGGGAGTACGAAATATCGGCCGGTGCCGGCATGTCGGCCGCAATCTACCAGAAAATATATCTGCACTCTCCGTCGGAAGCAAAACCCACAATCTAAACGACTATTTGCACGAGTTGTGGTCGGTCGACGAGTACTTTTACTGATGCACTAATAATTTTTACTATTCTAAAGTGGATCAATTCAAATCGAAATTACAAAATAATGTAGAAGTTTGTGTGTACAGATGTTTTTTACTTGCTTCACGACAGGATTATTGGGATGAAATTTGGCAAACAGAGATTCAGATACATGTGGTGTTGTAGCTCGTACTTAGTATGGGATTTACTTAGCCGTGAGTTTCAGGCACGTTTACCTAGTGAATTTGTACTATACGCCAACATAAACTTGGATTAAAGTTCTAGTCATATTATAATAAAAACCGTTCAATTGCGATTTCGTACGTAAAACTACGTTTGTTGTATAATAACCTCCAATAAATATTACAGTTTTTATATTTGTTAAAATTGATGTGGCAGTGGCAACAGGAATACATTATTTGTGAAAATTTGAGCTCTCTAGCTATCAAGGTTCCTAAGAGACAGCCTTGTGATGGACAGACAGACAGAAAGACAGTCAGTCAGACAGACGGACGCGAAGTCTCATGATTAAGGTCTTGTTTTTACCCTTTGAGTACACAACTCTAAAAAAACTCGGTGAAGTGTGTTTTGGTCGGTAGTCCATGGGATCCGTTAGCACATGATACCGCCGAGGCCCCTTATTTCGCCTAGGTTACTAAATTTCACCTGATTTCATATAAATCAAAATTACCAAAATATCCTTTGAGTATACCGCTTATGAAACTGCTCATGTGCAAGTATGTTTCATTCATGGTAAGATTCTTCAGCTAAATTGCGACTAGCACATGATAGGTACTATTTGTATAGGCTTAATATAAGTACTTCGGAGTTTGTTTTTAACAGGATTTCTTTACTAATCTTTATTATGTTATAAGAATAATGTGTAATTTAGGGCCACTAATTTTACATTACTTTTCATTAAGAACCTTTCTGAATAGTTATACTCGTATAATAACTAACAATTGATTATTGTTGATCGAAGAAAACATCTTATTAACTTTGCTGTAGAAGAAATGACTGTTAAAACAAAAATAATATGCACTACAATACGATTATTAATCTCAGTCAGTAAAATGACAAGTGAAGCTGTCACTAATACTGAATTTAGTACTGAATTTTCATTCAAGAAATGTCATTTTACTGAAATTTACAATCATAGTTTAAAATAAATATTTGCTGGGAACTATCTAAACTTACGTTACAGAACTTTCAGAGCTGTTTTGAAGTAATCAAATCATCCTGCCTAAAGCCTACATCTACTACCAGGCTTAAGTTTCTCGCCAATCATTTCGGAAGGTAATTGACCTTACAAATTACGGTATTATGTTTCTAAGTAATAGTCCTTCTCTTCGTTTTGTTTTGGATGATAAATATTGTTTTTCATCATCGATAAACAGCAAAAGCATTACTGGTTTAAAATGTACACGTAAGCTTTAGTAATCCGTAGAGGGTATATTGGATACACAGGTAAGGGCAAGAGGCGCTAACCTTGAATGTGGCTCTTTGTGCAACGTCTAATGGTTTCAAATTGGTTTTGAATATCCCGATCAATACTGCTGTATAACATTTTATGACTTACAAGAAAATGCAAAGTTTTTGTTATTTTGTTCCAGGTTCCTTGTCTAGATATTAATATTATTTCAAACTAAATCAAAAAATACCTGCCGATAGACAATAATAAAAAATTGAACCAGTAATATTTTACCTGTAGTCTAACCTTCGAAGAACAATACCATCGAAAATTCTAACCAAGGGCAGACAAAACCAATTAGTGCGGAGTTTAAAACAATATAGTAAAGAATGCGGTACTTAATTGAGCTGTACCTATGTGAACTAAACTGAATACGAAACATTGGATGCACAGCAGAGCTTGTGCTCTTTTTGTGTCACAGAACGCCTTTCAGCATGGTTTAGAAATCTTTTTTATGAAGTCCACAATGCTTTTAAAGACACACGAATTTCAGTATTTTCTGCACATCGAAAATTTGCAGGCATACAATTGAATCAGATTAGTATCGGATTAGTTAAAATGAACTCTTCAGAATAATTATTACAAAGATTATGTGAACCTCCATACATGTACTTGCTTCTTACTGAACTGCTCCTAGCAAGAGTTGACCAATTTCAATGAAAGTCAATCAGTGAAGTACTTGGTGATGAACATCTACATCAAACACTCACGAATATGAAGTAACTGCTTGTTATTACATGCCCAAATGATGTTTGAAGATGACAAATGATTTTGCTTTCTTTCAAAATAACCTTCAATTATTGATATAGCTAAATAACTAAGAATTGTTGTCCTACTCTTCAATAGACCAAACAAAGAAAAAAGTTAAACTGTCTTTCATTGCAAATAATCATCATTGTAACTAGCTCGCGCTATTTTAATAGAAAGCTCTTTTAGCTAACGAAACTTGTCGCACAAATGAGACTAGCAAGTCCCAATAGGGTAACGGGTCTGATTGGATCCCAGCTAAACTTATAAAATGAAGGTAGCTTAACAGCTAATCAAAAAAACTACAAAAGTAATAAAATTCTCGGAATCAAAACATAATAAACGTTTTTAACTGATGGAAGCTGAAAGTGTCCGTTATGTGAATAGCAAACTAATCCATCAACGCCATATTGAAATACCTCCACCTCCACGCTGACCAGGCAGCGCTATTTCGGTACACAGTCCAGGTAGCTTAGATAACATGGAACTTTATCGGAGTTACGAATTGAGTCCAACAGGTCATCGTTATTTCAGATACTATGAATATTCTGTACATTATTTTAGTTGATGATAGTAAAATATATTCATAATAGGCATACAAATATTGAGATTGACAATAGCCAACAGACTTATAAATAAAATACATATTAGGCCCCTCAATCTTTAACAGACACAATACAAAACATTTTATCATATTTTATTTTCATGAAGAGCCATTAGTTTTCATTTATCCGTTTATTTGATTCTGTCTGTTATTTTGTTCTCTTTATTACTGCTTAAGTCTTATCATCTCGTGAAGTTTTATTTCGTATCATGATTTTCTGTGATACTTTTCCTTATTGTCTTTTACAGAATTTAACGGTATAAATTTGCTCATTTTCTTTTTATTCATAATTACTAACTTAATAACGAGTACCATAGATCGACATAAACGGTGTACCATTGAAAAACAATAAAGACATCGATTAGTGATATTAATAAACTAATTTGAAAGGGTGTCCGTTTGTTGTCCGTTTTTTTCATGTCGCAAGCAAGTAGTTGACATGATAATATATTTATTATGGGCATAGTTTTGGTTCTGGTGAGCGCCAATAAGCTACTTTTATCCCGGAAAAAATATCTTATTCCAAGGGGATGCGCGTTAGTACGATAATTCGATGCCGGAAAGGCAAATTGGATTAACAGCCACTTTAGGCAAAATTGAGTTTATATTGGTTTATTAAATTTTGAATAAACAGATTCGAATGAAAATTTACTCTTATTATTTTTTTTAAACTATAGTGGTTTTTAAAGTCATACAACATACTTTTCGTGTGAAGTTCCAACCTTCACAGAAAAAGCTAATCTCATTTCGCATGGAGATTGAAACTTCACACGAAAAGTATGGAGTATGTCTCGCACATGATAGTTAGTTCGGGGAGGACCTCGTTTAAATGACACTCAAATTGTACTAAGTAGGTACTCGAGTCTCTGTGATACAAAATAGTTAATACTACAATTATACCTATACTTCAAAACAAAGACTTGTCAATCATACAATAATATATTAATATTATTATAATTTTTTTTTATACCACTAAGGTGGCAGACAAGCATATTATAGTTCCAACGATGAATTTAAAACCGAACTTCAACGGCAGTCGCCATGATAATAACATGCCACGTACAACATTTTCAAACAGATACACAGGTGCACGTCATAATGACTTTGAGCAATTTGTTTGCGTTTTCGTTTAGGTTCAAACTACTTAAAAAATTAGGGGTTTCAAGGAATAAAATGGAGTGAAGTAAAGTGTGCGACTGCAGTGCAAAGTCCTGATACTAATCCTGGGTTGAATTAAATGGCCGTTAGCGTATTTCAAGAGGAGACTACAGGGCCACTCTGGGGATAGCTTTCACTGGCTTCCAGGAGTAGCAATGATTTAGACATCATTGGAAATGACGGCCGTCTGATCCCAGTGCACTTTATGTGAATCTAAGAACCAGCCTGATTCAATACAAAATTTCATAGTTTACAAGAAATCACAATTATTAGAGTTAACAGGATATTTACCATATATTATTGAGTTTTTCCGATATTTAGACGCTGTTGCAAGCGCCACGATCACGGTGGAACTCAATCAATATCGGAAAAACTCATAGCACTAATAGTATTAGTGACCATGAAAGTTTAAATACTTACAAGAAATCACATTAGTATGTAGTTTTTAGAGTAGATGGAACCACAAAACTACCATAAAAATAAAAAAAAATATAAGCAACGTTTTCTCAAACCATGGTAACATAATTATATTATCTACTTGTTCTGTACACATCTTTATGTTACTGCTAAAATATGTCAGGAAAATTCTAAAGTTAGCTAGCTCTCAAGAACTCCCCCGATAGTTTTCAAAAATTAATCGACTGAGAAGGGTCCAGTCGCCCTGGTATCGTAATAACAGCGAATACTTGTATATTACTGCTCATAAATATAGCTTTTGCCTGATATACTAACTAAAATATTCCCTAGGAAGGCATAACAGAACTTTTCGGTCGAGGGTCGAAGTTTCTACAGCAAATTTTATATTTTTATTTTACCGTGCCTACCTTTTGCCGCTAGCTATGTAGGTATTGAAATAATATAAAATGAACGCGTTTGAGTAAAAATAAGTGCTTGATGTACATTATACACTTATTTTTACTCAAAGGCGGTATTAATTAAATATGGACATAGCACGTCTACGTTCAGCCTGACCAGCGGCGTACACTCTCGGCGGGGTAAAAAATTCTTCCCCTACCGACTCGTAGTCACACCACATTATCACCCCAGTATGACAAACAGTAATTTTTTTCTCGGTTGTCACACTACTGATTATTACACACCATTTCATTCTACTTGCGTATGCGGGCGAAACGTCAAGTAACCAAACAGGCTGAAACATCTAGTTTATGAGTTAAAATATACACCATGTTAATAGTTTAAGGCACTTCGTAGACACTAGTTCTATAGAGCTATAGAACTATTTTACACTCGTCAGTTTTATTGGTAATACCGCAGATATTTATGGATATCGGGTCTTAGTAACATTATTATCATCATTCATCTTTATTGCCACAATGCAATGCTGAAAATACGCCAATGTTTAAAATTCTATAAAAGCTCTTACAACTCTCGTTAACGTAAAATTGTGACCACTTGTAACAAGCTGTCATGTCACCGTAAAATTGGAAGAATAGTTAGATTGTAATACGACCGCGTAGAAGTCGTAATAGCGTAAAATCGTAACCCTCCTTTTGCACAGTCGGTTAAAAAGTAGCCTTTGTCCTTTCCAGGGCCTCGAACTATCTCTATACCAAATTTCACCTCTATTGCTCCAGCTGTTTAGGCGCGAAAGCGTAACAGACAGACAGAGTTACTTTCGCATTTATAATATTGGTAAGGATTATGTCAAAATTAGTGTAAACACCTTTCATTATGCTATGAAGCGAAACCGGTCATGTATGGTTAAAATAAAAATAAGTGTTCATATTGAATAACGGCACTTGTACTGTTCCACAACATTTATTTACTTTACACCTGACCGGTTTCGCCTTTCGGCATCTTCAAAGGCAAATGAACACTGTATAATGACCACTACATCACTTAACTATTCGAAAACAACAAATCAATAACATATCAATTACCACTACATCATTCTACTAACGTAAACTATAAAATATCAATGTAGGTACTGCAACATTTTTTAGAGGATACCAGTTTTCAAATTTTCTCCAAAAATGGGGTAGTTAAATTTTTCTGATTTTGAACACATTAAATACTACAAATGTCATCTTAAAGAACTGCAACTGTCAAAATGACATTTGACACAGTTTCCAAATTTACCCTAAAATTAGGGAATTGCCAATTACAGATTTTTTATGAAAATAAATATTACAATCTTATACAGTCAAATTATAGATGTCCAGAAATCAATTAAATGTCAAAAATGCAATAAAATGTCAAATTGTTAATAAATTATTAATTGTTAATTGTTAATAAATTTGTAGTATTTAATGTGTTCAAAATCAGAAAAATTTAACTACCCCATTTTTGGAGAAAATTTGAAAACTGGTATCCTCTAAAAAATGTTGCAGTACCTACATGGATATTTTATAGTTTACGTTAGTAGAATGATGTAGTGGTAATTAATATGTTATTGATTTGTTGTTTTCGAATAGTTAAGTGATGTAGTGGTCATTATACAGTGTTCATTTGCCTTTGAAGATGCCGAAAGGCGAAACCGGTCAGGTGTAAAGTAAATAAATGTTGTGGAACAGTACAAGTGCCGTTATTCAATATGTGCAGCAGGTTCCACCAAGTGCCATCAATCAACAGTATAAATAAAAATAAGTGTTGCCTAAAGTAGAAGAGAGTGAATATTCATAATGGAAAATAATTCGTTAAACTGTAAAATGAAGTCGCCGCGTAGATTATATTTCTAACTGTTTGTAGGTACAATTTCATATTGACATAATAAATAACAAAAACACACAAGTATGTGTAAGTAAGTGCTATACAAACAATGGTTGTACTAAACATTGGTGCCCCAAATGAAATGAAGACCCAATAAAACTGACATAAAACAATTGCTATTATTCTCCGTTATTACCGTTCAGGTGTGTACACGTGATATATCGTTCTATCGAATGTTTTTGTGCGAACCCAAAGTAGAACGGCTCGATGTATAGGTAAACCTATATTATATCAGTACAAAACGATACGGTTCATTAGTCTTAGAACAGCGGTCCTACTGTGAAAATTATATTGCGTTGATGTTAATGTTAATACCATTACAAGCAAATAGATGTTCTTTTTTAATTTTCGGATAATATTTCCAATGTTAGCAGGCAAAGCGAGATTGTATCAATCTGGTATTGATATTTCAAGATCCCAAACATGCTGCATTGAACTATACCTACTATGTTAACTGTGTTTGTTATAGAGTGTATGAAATAAGTCTATGGGGGTCCATTATTGAAATTTTTAACAAAGTTGTTATGGGCAATAATTAGTTATAATCTGGGGTTTTTTTTAAACTTCTACAAATTATTGTAAATTTTTCATCACTATTAATTTATGTAATGTTTTTCTTTTCACGAATGTCATTATGCATTCAAATATCTACTAGACTTATCTGTCATATAAAAATCTTAAAATTCCTATCGTCTTTAAAATCGAAAACAAATTATATTAGTTCCAACAAACTCTATTTCCTTTGCAACTGGTTTACCATTAAACAAAATTGAATCAAAATACAGAAAATTAAAAAAAACTTGACTGGTTTTACATAAACTGCTACTGCGGAAATGATCGAGATGGTTAAGAGCGATTAATTTTACATTATATTGGCTCCGACATTCAAAATGCTAGCACAGTTTCAGCTGTTTGCAGTGCATACTAAGCGACTTATACTATCAAGAGCTTAAGCACCATGAGTAACTACGTACTATCAGTTGTTTTAGTACGGATAAATTAGTTGTCGTAAGCACTAGATTTATACACTAGGATAAATTTGTTTAGGTAGGTAATATTTTCAATATTTTAGTCCACTTAGTGTAAAAGTTATAGAAAGCTTTTAAGGTAACAAATTGAGTCTAATCGGGAATCAACCTCCTTACGGGATCTTAGCCCAACAGTCGCATACATTTACGGACAAGTATCTAGAACTACTAGTATTATAGGTGGTACGTACATTTGCATACCTACCAGGGTTCCTTAAAAATAGTAATATTCTTTGCTTGCTTTAAAGGAGTTGGTAGAGGTAAATAATTGGGACAGCTCGCCTTTTCGTAGTCTCCTTCCCAGCTGTATGTAGCCAGGGATTTTGGTTCACTCTCGATAGGAACTCCCAGGCACCCTCACCAGCCGTGGTCGCCAAGCTGCGGCGACCTTTCACCACGGTTGTCGTCTTACTAGGCTGGCTTATCTCGTGGCAGGTCTGGATGTGGATCTCTCGCTGGAGACCATGGTACGAGCCATGAACCCTAGCGGGAGTAAGTGGGACTGCGCTGCCTGTTTCTGCAAGCAGGTCATGCTCGTGAAAGAGTTTGGAGAGGTTTGGGAACGGGAGAGAACTCTCCCACCCGAGTTCCACAGTCGGCGGAATCGCCGCCGACAAATCTTTGCCCAAGACTATCGGCCTCCATGACCGGGGTCCTGAGGACGGTAAGGGAGCTGCCCAATGTCCTTACTGAAGCAGGCTGCCGTCCTTATAGATGTCAGCGTGACGTATGGGATTCACGCACTCCCCCCTAAGAAGCGGGATAGCACCCAAAAAGCCCCCAAAGACGCGTGATAGCACCTGATCCCCCCCCCCTTAGGTGAGGTTGCAGTGGTAGCGATAGGTCTGTTGGGAGTCCTGGGGTATCTTTCCGTGGGCTTACCCGGAGTTCCCAACCGTAGGCTGTTCGGCAGGATACGTGAGGTTCTTTAGTCGGTAAAAGTCTGGTATAGCATTTATGAGGATATTCCCTCACGTTAAAAAAAAGGAATAGGGTAGGAGCCAGCCCAGAGTGATGGAGATATTTCTGGGATCTCCAGCGACCAGTGCTTCTGCTGCGGTACGGGAGATAACTGTTGCTCTCCCGTTTCTTCCTCGGCGCCTTTATTGCGTACAACACATCCTCACACATCAAGGCAGCAGAGTTTCATGGCATAGAACACCATGTTTGCGATGGTTTCTTAATAAAATTTGATATTATTTTCAATTGACACCTTTTATTAAATAGCTATGTGCAATTAAACAACGTGAATTATGTTTTATTTGTTCCCGCTATGTGCTCAACAACACATGGCGATATTTGTGACCCAAACAATTTTAGCTATGTGTCAGATTCACAGTATTAGTTTTTTGGTATTTTCGTTTCATCTTTCTAAAAGTCATTTTCCACAACGTAAATATAATATTTACATTATAAAAAAAATATGTACTTTCTCTATCACAATTATATTTCGAGTAAATCGGTTTTTACTTCCTCCTGAAAAGTAGGTTAAAAATACATAGCGACTTTTGCAAGCGCAGCGACGATATGGCAGAGTAAATTCGTTTTATTACATAAACTAGCAAAAGCTTTTCGAAAACAATGATAGGGTTTACATCCCTAAAGTTTGTTAAGTACAGTGTATAGATAATTCTCTATTTGGGAGTAGTTTTAATGACGATCGCTCAGATGCGATGGCCTAGTCGAGCATAATATCTAACATTTAAAAAAAATGTAGGATTATAGAAGAGTACCAGAGGCATTAGTAAACACCTTTGCTAGACACTAGTTCTATAGAGCTATAGAACTATTTTACACTCGTCAGTTTTATTGGTAATACCGCAGATATTTATGGATATCGGGTCTTAGTAACATTATTATCATCATTCATCTTTATTGCCACAATGCAATGCTGAAAATACGCCAATGTTTAAAATTCTATAAAAGCTCTTACAACTCTCGTTAACGTAAAATTGTGACCACTTGTAACAAGCTGTCATGTCACCGTAAAATTGGAAGAATAGTTAGATTGTAATACGACCGCGTAGAAGTCGTAATAGCGTAAAATCGTAACCCTCCTTTTGCACAGTCGGTTAAAAAGTAGCCTTTGTCCTTTCCAGGGCCTCGAACTATCTCTATACCAAATTTCACCTCTATTGCTCCAGCTGTTTAGGCGCGAAAGCGTAACAGACAGACAGAGTTACTTTCGCATTTATAATATTGGTAAGGATTATGTCAAAATTAGTGTAAACACCTTTCATTATGCTATGAAGCGAAACCGGTCATGTATGGTTAAAATAAAAATAAGTGTTCATATTGAATAACGGCACTTGTACTGTTCCACAACATTTATTTACTTTACACCTGACCGGTTTCGCCTTTCGGCATCTTCAAAGGCAAATGAACACTGTATAATGACCACTACATCACTTAACTATTCGAAAACAACAAATCAATAACATATCAATTACCACTACATCATTCTACTAACGTAAACTATAAAATATCAATGTAGGTACTGCAACATTTTTTAGAGGATACCAGTTTTCAAATTTTCTCCAAAAATGGGGTAGTTAAATTTTTCTGATTTTGAACACATTAAATACTACAAATGTCATCTTAAAGAACTGCAACTGTCAAAATGACATTTGACACAGTTTCCAAATTTACCCTAAAATTAGGGAATTGCCAATTACAGATTTTTTATGAAAATAAATATTACAATCTTATACAGTCAAATTATAGATGTCCAGAAATCAATTAAATGTCAAAAATGCAATAAAATGTCAAATTGTTAATAAATTATTAATTGTTAATTGTTAATAAATTTGTAGTATTTAATGTGTTCAAAATCAGAAAAATTTAACTACCCCATTTTTGGAGAAAATTTGAAAACTGGTATCCTCTAAAAAATGTTGCAGTACCTACATTGATATTTTATAGTTTACGTTAGTAGAATGATGTAGTGGTAATTAATATGTTATTGATTTGTTGTTTTCGAATAGTTAAGTGATGTAGTGGTCATTATACAGTGTTCATTTGCCTTTGAAGATGCCGAAAGGCGAAACCGGTCAGGTGTAAAGTAAATAAATGTTGTGGAACAGTACAAGTGCCGTTATTCAATATGTGCAGCAGGTTCCACCAAGTGCCATCAATCAACAGTATAAATAAAAATAAGTGTTGCCTAAAGTAGAAGAGAGTGAATATTCATAATGGAAAATAATTCGTTAAACTGTAAAATGAAGTCGCCGCGTAGATTATATTTCTAACTGTTTGTAGGTACAATTTCATATTGACATAATAAATAACAAAAACACACAAGTATGTGTAAGTAAGTGCTATACAAACAATGGTTGTACTAAACATTGGTGCCCCAAATGAAATGAAGACCCAATAAAACTGACATAAAACAATTGCTATTATTCTCCGTTATTACCGTTCAGGTGTGTACACGTGATATATCGTTCTATCGAATGTTTTTGTGCGAACCCAAAGTAGAACGGCTCGATGTATAGGTAAACCTATATTATATCAGTACAAAACGATACGGTTCATTAGTCTTAGAACAGCGGTCCTACTGTGAAAATTATATTGCGTTGATGTTAATGTTAATACCATTACAAGCAAATAGATGTTCTTTTTTAATTTTCGGATAATATTTCCAATGTTAGCAGGCAAAGCGAGATTGTATCAATCTGGTATTGATATTTCAAGATCCCAAACATGTTGCATTGAACTATACCTACTATGTTAACTGTGTTTGTTATAGAGTGTATGAAATAAGTCTATGGGGGTCCATTATTGAAATTTTTAACAAAGTTGTTATGGGCAATAATTAGTTATAATCTGGGGTTTTTTTTAAACTTCTACAAATTATTGTAAATTTTTCATCACTATTAATTTATGTAATGTTTTTCTTTTCACGAATGTCATTATGCATTCAAATATCTACTAGACTTATCTGTCATATAAAAATCTTAAAATTCCTATCGTCTTTAAAATCGAAAACAAATTATATTAGTTCCAACAAACTCTATTTCCTTTGCAACTGGTTTACCATTAAACAAAATTGAATCAAAATACAGAAAATAAAAAAAAACTTGACTGGTTTTACATAAACTGCTACTGCGGAAATGATCGAGATGGTTAAGAGCGATTAATTTTACATTATATTGGCTCCGACATTCAAAATGCTAGCACAGTTTCAGCTGTTTGCAGTGCATACTAAGCGACTTATACTATCAAGAGCTTAAGCACCATGAGTAACTACGTACTATCAGTTGTTTTAGTACGGATAAATTAGTTGTCGTAAGCACTAGATTTATACACTAGGATAAATTTGTTTAGGTAGGTAATATTTTCAATATTTTAGTCCACTTAGTGTAAAAGTTATAGAAAGCTTTTAAGGTAACAAATTGAGTCTAATCGGGAATCAACCTCCTTACGGGATCTTAGCCCAACAGTCGCATACATTTACGGACAAGTATCTAGAACTACTAGTATTATAGGTGGTACGTACATTTGCATACCTACCAGGGTTCCTTAAAAATAGTAATATTCTTTGCTTGCTTTAAAGGAGTTGGTAGAGGTAAATAATTGGGACAGCTCGCCTTTTCGTAGTCTCCTTCCCAGCTGTATGTAGCCAGGGATTTTGGTTCACTCTCGATAGGAACTCCCAGGCACCCTCACCAGCCGTGGTCGCCAAGCTGCGGCGACCTTTCACCACGGTTGTCGTCTTACTAGGCTGGCTTATCTCGTGGCAGGTCTGGATGTGGATCTCTCGCTGGAGACCATGGTACGAGCCATGAACCCTAGCGGGAGTAAGTGGGACTGCGCTGCCTGTTTCTGCAAGCAGGTCATGCTCGTGAAAGAGTTTGGAGAGGTTTGGGAACGGGAGAGAACTCTCCCACCCGAGTTCCACAGTCGGCGGAATCGCCGCCGACAAATCTTTGCCCAAGACTATCGGCCTCCATGACCGGGGTCCTGAGGACGGTAAGGGAGCTGCCCAATGTCCTTACTGAAGCAGGCTGCCGTCCTTATAGATGTCAGCGTGACGTATGGGATTCACGCACTCCCCCCTAAGAAGCGGGATAGCACCCAAAAAGCCCCCAAAGACGCGTGATAGCACCTGATCCCCCCCCCCTTAGGTGAGGTTGCAGTGGTAGCGATAGGTCTGTTGGGAGTCCTGGGGTATCTTTCCGTGGGCTTACCCGGAGTTCCCAACCGTAGGCTGTTCGGCAGGATACGTGAGGTTCTTTAGTCGGTAAAAGTCTGGTATAGCATTTATGAGGATATTCCCTCACGTTAAAAAAAAGGAATAGGGTAGGAGCCAGCCCAGAGTGATGGAGATATTTCTGGGATCTCCAGCGACCAGTGCTTCTGCTGCGGTACGGGAGATAACTGTTGCTCTCCCGTTTCTTCCTCGGCGCCTTTATTGCGTACAACACATCCTCACACATCAAGGCAGCAGAGTTTCATGGCATAGAACACCATGTTTGCGATGGTTTCTTAATAAAATTTGATATTATTTTCAATTGACACCTTTTATTAAATAGCTATGTGCAATTAAACAACGTGAATTATGTTTTATTTGTTCCCGCTATGTGCTCAACAACACATGGCGATATTTGTGACCCAAACAATTTTAGCTATGTGTCAGATTCACAGTATTAGTTTTTTGGTATTTTCGTTTCATCTTTCTAAAAGTCATTTTCCACAACGTAAATATAATATTTACATTATAAAAAAAATATGTACTTTCTCTATCACAATTATATTTCGAGTAAATCGGTTTTTACTTCCTCCTGAAAAGTAGGTTAAAAATACATAGCGACTTTTGCAAGCGCAGCGACGATATGGCAGAGTAAATTCGTTTTATTACATAAACTAGCAAAAGCTTTTCGAAAACAATGATAGGGTTTACATCCCTAAAGTTTGTTAAGTACAGTGTATAGATAATTCTCTATTTGGGAGTAGTTTTAATGACGATCGCTCAGATGCGATGGCCTAGTCGAGCATAATATCTAACATTTAAAAAAAATGTAGGATTATAGAAGAGTACCAGAGGCATTAGTAAACACCTTTGCTTCGTACAAAAAAAAAACAAAGTACCATAACAACATACTGCAACAATGTGAGTGTTGTTGCAGTTGTTCACACTGTTTTATTCGTTGTTCGGACTTTTAGAGCACTCTGTTTTCGCAGTGTTATCATCCGGGTGAATATTAGCGCCAAGTTAAACCAGTGACAGCCTGTTGTACTGTTTTGATATTTGATGTCATGTTGGCCGTTCGTGGCTGCTTCTCTTTAAAATGACGAGATTTTTGTCAAACAACTTTTATGCTGCTTTGACAAACTAGTTATCCGTGTCCTGGATATGAATCGAGTAATTTAATCGCGGAATCCAACGGTAGGTATTATTTTCTCGGTAGGTATGTTCTTAAATATATATTTAATTATGGCATGCCTTTAATTATATTACTTAGCTGTAGCTCAAATTTAGACTACGCTTATTGTGCTAGTTATAAGTATTTTTTTTTGTTTAACGTAAGGGAAGATCCTCATGGATGTTATGCCGGACTCCTACCAACTAAAAAACCTCACGTAACGCCCAACGGCCTATGGTTGGGAGCCCCGGGTAAGCCCTCGAAAGGATGTCCCAGGACTTCCAACAGACCCACGGCCGCCATTGCGGCCTCGCCCAGGGGAGCTATAAGTATATTAGGTATAAACTAAATAGTAACTTATGGTAAACTTACTATTTAGGAATACTGTGCGCCATATTGTTGTGCTATGCTATTTTATTATAGCCTAATCTGAAGTCACCTTCAGAAAAAAAACATTTTAATAAAAACAAAAGTATACAACAAAATAATTGAACCATTCTGTTCGACGTTCAAAACTGGAAGCTCACGTTCACAGCGTATATACACTTAAATACAAATTAAGAACGATGCAAATTAGTATACGTTAAAGGTTCAAACCCTAACAAAATTACAAGGAACCCATTGTAAAAGCTTCTATATCCAATTATAGGTCAACCATGCATACACAATACGAAATTTAACAATAATGTACCAAACTATCAATCATACGGTAAAGGTGGTAGTTAATTACTCACCGTGGTACGGCATACGGTCGCCTCTATACATACCTTATTGTAAGAGATGAACGGCTGAACATCAATCAATGTTAGTAACGTATTATCCATACAAAACCTTTATTGTTGAGCTGCTGTGACGAAAATATACATATTGATCTGTTCTATATTTGAATGCGCACAGCAGAGTATAAAGTTTCCAGAAGTTTACTCGTTGAATGGAATGAGAGTAAGGTAATCATACAAAAAGCTGAAGTACATAAAAAACTTAACTTGAATTGATAAAAGGTTTTCCATTTTCTTAATTAAGATCACGAAGAGTAGTTTAAAATATCCATCGAAGCATTCCACAAATGTAGGTATACGTACTTAAGTAACGAGATCGGATTCGTATAATAGCAAGCCATGAATCATAAAGTACATAAAAAAACTTAACTAGAATTGATATAAGGTTTTTCCATTTACTTATTAAGATTACAAAGAGTAGTTTAAAATATATCAATCGCAGCGTGTCTACAAATATAGGTACCTACTTCCATAACGAGATTGGATTCTTATACAAGCATGCCATAGAGTATGCCCTATGGGATATGTATAAATTTACCAAGTAGCTATCTACATATTTTTTCATAAGTTTTGGGGGTTTCATTTCGACAGCATTAGGTATATACAACGTGTGTGTTAAAACTTTAGAGTTCAAACAAAGTTTTGTTAAATAAATAATTTCTCAGATGTATTGTAACTCACATTCTCTTAAATAACAATAACGTCAAAGAACCACTCTCCAAAATAACAATATAAAATCAAAGAAAAGGCACAACGGAAAGCAATGCTCGTTTATTTCAGTTTACAAATCGATTTTATGGCTAAGTATAGTGTGAATGTGGGGTGCATGAAGCGGAAAAGTGCGAGCTTGGAAGTCAGGGCCTGCCCATTCAATATACATGAGCCAAGTTAAATGATTGGGCTAGGAAATACGCAATCGCAGATGAGGGTTAAATTTGATTACAATTTGTTGCTACTAATATAAAAGCTTACAAAAAGTTGTTTCTAATAAACATGTTAACCAGTAGCGATATATCTATGACATTAAAGTTTGTTTCTGAGAGATATCATGACTGATTATTTATTTATTTAATACTAGCTAATGCTCGCGGCTTCACCCGTGTTAAATTCGGTACCCCTTCCCGCTTACCGTGGGATCATTTTCCCGGGATAAAAAGTAGTCTTTGTGTTATTCCAGGCTATAAGCTATCTCTTTGCGTATCGGGTCATTTGCAAATCTGGTCATATGCGTCGAAAGGCAAATTTCAGCCCAATCCGTTGAGCCGTTAGAGCGTGATTGAGTAACAAACATCCAAACATCCAAAAATCCAAACATGTTCACAAAAATTCACATTTATAATATTAGTAGGATAGGATTATATTATATACATACATATAGTCACGCTTTCACTCCCGTAGGGGTAAGCAGAGGAATAGTATAAATATGCCCTTATTTCACCTTATACTTTTTTGTCCCACGTAATAGAAGATGGTGATGAGTCTTATTGCCCCGTTGAAACGAACAGGCGCAGGTTATATAGGTATAGGTATAAGGCCTTCAACTTGACTTGAAGGCTGCCACTGACAACCAAGACCAACGGCTTAACATGCCTTCCAAGTATGAAAATGTTCCTAAATGGAAACTTCTCATAGTAGTAACTCTACAAAGGACCAGCTAGCGTGTAAATTGCATATAGCTGTGTTTACAGAATTGGCGGCCGTGTGAAAAATTTGCATGTCTACTATTGGTAAATTGTTCCTAAAATCTATCAATAGAATGGGTATTTAGATCAAAGATACAAATAATGTACCTTTCAAGTTTCTAGGCGGTTATTTTCAACTGTATAAACAATATTCTGTTTAAATTTCCCTGTTATATGAAATTAATTTATTCACAAACGTAAATTTTATGGCCCAATGCTAACAGCAACGTCCGAATCATTGAACAAACCGATTAAAACAACCTTTACTGTAATAGAGTCTTAATTTGCGTATTGTGCCACCATTGTAACAGAATACAGCAGGCTAGTCTTCTAATAGTAGTCATAGGAAGTGAAATGCTCCGTGATCAATAATTAATATTATAAAGCTAAATAGTTTCTTTGTTTGTTTGAACGCTAGGATCTCATTATCTGCTGATTGGTTTTCGATTTCGGTTAGAACTTCAAACCGAACGGTTCGTAGTTTGAACGGAACGCGTTTTCGCCTTCGTTTAATTTCGTTCTTGTTCCCGCTTCCCTGGGGAACTTATTTCCGGGATAATAGAGTGTGCGTTATTCTAAACTATAATATATTCCTATACTAAATAGCAGCCCCGTGTGGCGACACCGGGTCCCGTGTTGCGACAGGTAAGAGTACAAAATGTCGCCACCCCAATATATCCCAAGGGTACCGTAAGAGGCGACTAAGGGAACTCTTTTGCAAAAAGATCCATTGCGTAGACAAGGAAAATAATAATCGTTATGCCAAGTTGAAGGAATTATGGGCGGCTTGAAAACTTTCAACTGCGGGTCGCGGCGACCTGCGCCTGTCCATTTCAATAAACACTAGAAATAAGCATAAATTGGTTGGAAAGGTTTTTCGATTACATAAGGTACACGACTCATTTGAAGGACTTGGTGTACGACTATTCAATAAAATCCCTTTAGGTATTATGAACCTTCCTTTATATAGATTCAAAATGGAAATTAAGGCACATCTTTTAAAACGGGCATACTATACTATTGATGACTATTTTAATGATACAGAGACATGGACATGAGTTGCTTGCTCCTCACTTAATTAGGCGCGATTGTAAATGTCGCTTGTGTAGACAAAATTGTTAATCTTTATTGCATGACAAACGAATGTACTAAGACTATTTAAAAGAGTGGCCGTGAGTTTTCTTGCCAGGTTCTTCCTCACATGCTCTACCTATTGCATTGCAAATCTGGCTGTAAATGTAAATGTAGACTACTCCGCCACCGAAACCTACTCGGAACCAACCAAATTTTCCACCTTATTATACGTCTTGGGGCGACGTAGGCACCATTTACCGGCACTTTTTAGAAAGTTTAACTTCCTAAAAAGTGCCGGTGATGGGTCGGCATGGACTGCCGAAGACGCAGGTTTTTTTTCCATATTTAAAATTTATAAAAAAAAAATTGACGTTCATAATTTGTTACATTCTTTGTAACCTAAATGAATAAAGATATTTTCATTTTCATTTCATTAATATAAGAATACCACTTGGGTAATATTATTATTTACAACACTAACAATCTAAACTTATTCAATCAATCACATTTCAGTTGGACTTAATTTTTCTATCTGATATTTCACACGTAAGAAGTTGTTGAAATTCGTTTGAATATTGCCAAGAATGAATATTATACATATCCGCGCAACTTCGTTCTCAATATAATTTGTATGTATTAGACATAATTATAAATTTTCCTCTTGCATGAAATTTAAAAGGTAGCTAACCAAGCGAACAGTTAGAACAGCATGTTCATTTTATATTACGTACCAAGTAAAACTATAGGTTTAGGTAGATATTATTAAGAGGGCTAACATATTTCGCCCCACGTTTTGCTCAGAAACCATACTTTTCATTGCGTTTAAAGTTATTAAATATTTATCGTACAAACATGGTATTCACTAACATACTTAGTAAATTTAGCGCTCTAAACGTTTTATAAAACATATTTTACCTAACAACAGATAACATATGGTTAATATCAACGAAAGTGAACAAGGTTTTTCAAATCATACGATTTGCATCGATTTCGATGCTTAAATTCATGTCAAATAACTGATAAATTTAATGAACAAGGGATACGAAGCAATTGCAAAAGACCTAGGCTATCTGTTTGTAGAATAACCTGATATCAGGTAGGTTCCTTTTTTTGGAGAAAAATGACTGTCAAGTTTGCTCAAATACTGAGAATTTTCACCACAATAAAGTAGTCTTTTCACTAGCTTCTGTAGTTTAAATCATTATGATAATTATGTAATATTATGTCAGAACTTCTCCTCTGACAATAAAAATATTTCTTTATAAGTAACTAGATACAGATTTTTTTTTACAAAGTATTTTGTGAACCCCTATAAATGCAGATACGCGAACAAATACGATTTAGTACCGCCGAGAGGCTCTCAGAGAGTGGTCATGTCGCTCGATGTTCCATTTTTGAATACGAAAAAATTAACAAAAATAGTCTAATTCTAGCGTGACCAAACAATCTTAGTACTTTGTGACGTATAATATAATATACTAGCTGATGCGCGCGGCTTCGCCCGCGTGAATTTTGGTTCCCGTTCCAGCTTCCCGTGAAAACAATTTTCTGGGATAAAAAGAAGCCTATGTGTTATTCCAGACTATACTCTATCCCTATACCAAATTTCAGCTGGATCCATTCAGCCGTTAGAGCGTGATTGAGTAACAAACATCCAAACATCTTCACAAACTTTCACATCTATAATATTAGTAGGATTAGTAGGATATAGTAGGATATAAATATTTATGGTCGATATACAACGTGAACTTTTGTATAGTGCAAAGCTCAGACACCCCGACTAGAGTTTCGCTTCAAAATACTGTATAAAAAAAATTAAATGAATCTAACGAAAACTGACCAACTTATAAGCTATTACAGTTGCACTATTTTCTTCACGAACAGCGTAGGTGTAGGTATTATACGCTAGGCAGGTAGTCGCTATTCGTGTGGTATTGATAATAACATATTAACACCCCATTTCATAAGTGGTAATTATGGAACACCTGTGAGGAACCAGACCAGGATTGGGACGGCTATAAAGCCGCTAAAGCAAAATACAAGTAGCGACTGAGATACAGAAGTACCAAGTCTTGGAGAAACTTCTGCTAGAGTCAGACTAATACTGGCCAAACAAGAGACCGAACTGTCCGTATCTATAAAGAAACCTGACGGCGCGGCGGCCTGACCAACCCATGAAAAGAATTATTTATACTGTTGATGGATGGCACTTGGTGGAACCTGCTGCACATATTCATTAACGGCACTTGTACTGTTCCACAACATTTATTTATTTTACACCAGACTGGTTTCGCCTTTCGGCAATTTTCAAAGGCATATTAACATTATATAATGACCACTACATCACTTAATTACTCGAAAACAATAAATTAATAACATATAAATTACCGCTACATCATTCTACTAACGTAAACTATCATGAAAAGAAGTCGAGAGTATTTTGATACAAACGCACTTCCCAGGATGCCAATTGCTGCAGACACTCATGTGGCTGGTGGAATACGTATCCACAAAAGAAGTCCAGTGGGAGCTCGCAAGACCTGTTCTAATCTATTCTGTCAACTTACAAAAATCTGAATGGGTAATTAACAACTTTAAGTCCTTCAAATCTCCAGGACAGGATGAAGTCTTTCCTGCAGTGATAAAATGGGGGAGGACACAAGTTGATATTGTCAGTTACATAGTATCTGTACGCCAGACAATGAATGGGACTGTGACCCTGACTGTGGAGAGAGGTCTAAGTGATCTTTATACCAAAACCCGGTAAAGGGTTTATATTTGTGATTCGGACCTCTGGTTATACAGACCGATAAGCCCTTCGCCTTTCCTGCTAAAAACTCTGAAAAGATTGTGTGACAGAGACAATCGAGAGACGGCCCTTCAAAATAAGACACTGCATTCCAACCAACGCGCATATTGCCCCCGGCAAGTCTACAGACTCAGCACTACATGCAGTGGTACACAAAATAGAAGAGGTCATCCAGAATCAATCAATCAATGTGCCTCGGCACTTTCATGAACATAGAGGGAGCTTTCAAAAAAAGAAGCATAACCACGGCACTGGCAAAACACCGAGTATACACGATGTCAGTGAATAGATAGATAACATGCTAAATAACTCATTTTAAAGCTACAGACAAGCAGAAACCGTTAATTTTTTACGACAAATGTCTGTTGCCCAAAATGATTAACCCCAGAAAGAGTCGATAAAATAAAATTAAATTAAATTTATTCCCTTTGAAATTTAAAAAAAAAATTAGTTTGTCAACATTTTTTTTACTCTACTGGGGGTTCGGAAATGCTACAGACTGAGAAGAACACTCCAAGAAACTCAGTTCGGTCTCTCCCAAAATTCATCTTAGTAGGTATCTAATAATCGATCAATGCCGATACGGAAGGGCTAATTAATTAGCATTTTTCTTGGCGGTGTGCATTGTTATGCACATGCCTCTTAATAAATATTTGGTTATTGTAAATAAAAAAACACCTACTATCAATATTAAGGTTAGATCCCATAGCTCAAGCTTATAGCTTAGTTTGGGCTAGATGATGTTGTGTAAGAATATCCAACAATATTTATGAATTATTTATTAAAAATATTTTAATGTTCCTGCCAGCACTGAATCTGTAGTAGGCAGCAAAACATCGGACCATGCCAAGCGCCTGCGCATTGCTACGTAAATATTATTTGTTTTTAACCATGTGTTTTGTCAAATTTAAATATTTATAGTGTAAATAGAATATTGTCCATTACTTTCTACAATTTTCGTATATTTAGATACTTTAAAAATAAACTTATGACACCGTTTTCATGTATGTGTGTATTTGTAATTTCAATATTGATATTAGTTAGGTAAATAAATGTCAACTTTATTAATTTTATTGATGTCAGTATCTATCACTACTAGAATCGAAATATTTCTTTTATTTATTGAAAGAAATGTTACAATAAAGCATAATAACTATTTACAATATGAATAAAACTAAACTAAATCTAAATAGGGCCCCGGTGGCATTGTGCCCAAAAAACTGGCAGCATTCCCCTTTTGAACGGCGATGCTTATTCGTTGGGAGAAATAACTGCCAGCCCTTAGGTCACTAGTTGACTCCACAAGGCGCTTCTTCAAAATTTAAAAAAAACTTTATGCCCATGAACCTAGGGTCTCGACACACACACACACTACTAAATATCAATAAATTTGCAATAAAATAATCAATATTTGTTTTAAACTAACACGCGTTGAACACATATTTTTATACAAAACGGGATTTCGCGTGGCACTATTTCCGAGGCGACCTCGGGACCACGATAGGTGTAACCCTGTCGAAACGTCGAGGAAAGTGAAGGTACTGAAACCTTTAATTAATAATAAAATAGTGCCACGCGAAATCCCGTTTTGTATAAAAATAATCAATAATTTTTAACTAATATTACTAACATAAAAATTAAATTAAAAGATTGAACGCTTAGACTAAGAATATGACACCGGTAATACATCAAGGAAAACAAAAGTATCAAACTTGTTGGTAGCAACAATTGGCACTATACGGCTATATGCGCCGCGCCGCGCTGATTTCTTACGATCGTAAAGAAATTTGAAAACCGAATTAACGTTCTTAATCTCTCATAGAAATATTGAAATATTGGCACCGACTTCAGTATTACAGTCAATAATATCTGATATAAAACTAAATATACTACCTATTACTTTGTGCTAAGTTAATTTTATTTTTCAATTTTCAGTTTTTGTTTGAAGTCGGTTTTTTTTTGTTAAAATTTTTTTTTTCATGATTTTCAGTGACGGGTAGACTGAAATTATATCTGTGTAGTGTAATGTTTTCCCCAATACAAATTAATCAAGCCCAAACACAAGATAACTGCTGTAAATCGTTAAGGAATGCCCTCGGTTCGAGGGATTTCTTCCATTTCTCCAGGATCCCAGCATCCGATTCTGACTTCCTGTATATGGGACCACATGGGAAGCACCAGCTTTCAAACAAAAAAAGAATTTTCAAAATCGGTTAACTCCTTCTAGCGATTTGCCGGTAACAAACATAAAAAAAAAATACAGACAAATTAAGAACCTCCTCCTTTTTTGGAAGTCGGTTAAAAATAATAGACAATTAGGTGTACAAAGGGCAATGCCGAAATAGGGCCCTGATTGCCCATACTTGGTATTTAGCTGAAAAAATAAGTTATGAATTTTCATAATTTTTGTTGCTATTCACGACTTCATAGAAGTTAGGATTAATTTCGTCAAAATAAAAAGTTATTCAATAAATACACCGCCATTTGCACCTGCTGGGTTGCCAGTCTTTCGTAAACTAATAGAATAGGTAGTATTTTCCTTTTACAAAATATTCAGATTAAGTTTTCATTTCTTTTTTTATACCACTAAGGTGGCAGACAAGCATACGGCCCACTAGACGTACTAGTGGTCACCGCAGCCTATGAACGTTTGTAACACCAGAGGTGCTACACTCGCACTTCCAACCCTGTAAAAACCTTCTAAAACCCCTTTTAAAGATCTCCATACCGTTGACGTTTGGAGAAACCGAGGCAGAAAGATCATTCCACAATTCCTTATCCGATCATACCGTGCTCGAACGCTCCGGACGGAAAGTGTGGGCATGAATACACTGTCTGTGGCGGGTTACTTAAATATTTGTTAATTATAATTTTGTATACTACTAAGAAATACAAGACAACCATGCAGTGACCTGATGAAAAGATATTGATAAGAAAACGTATAGATACTTAGGTACTTATTAATATAAAGATCTCATTTTCTAAACGGTAAATAGTAAGTTTTATTGAATTTCAATGTAATGTAATAAGTATTATACACGTTGACGCTGAGCTTACAAAATATGGATATACTTGTTGCGAAAATCGACGGTAGACATTTTGTTTGTTTAAATAGCAACACTAAATTAAACTGACTAGTCAAGTGAGTGACTGACAGCCACCCAGTGTTATGTCATTGTCAAATAGTAACGCATCATTGTACGTTTTTCTGTTTTTTGTTTTCAATATTTAAATATTCAATTCTGATCATGAATACTGACTTTAGATGAATGAATAAATGTATGAAAGACAACAAATACATTATTAATTAGCTAAATGACTGCAGCAAGAGTTTCAAATAACTTTATAGTGCTTGTGTAAGAGCACATTTATAAAAATTAAAAGCCTTTATATTTTGAAAACCCCAACTTATGTTTTAACTTCTCTTTTATGAATAAATTATTTTTATTTACAAGCAATATATTGTACCCATTTTCATGATTGGGCACCCAGGGCCTAAACTACTATGAAGACCTGGCATTGCCCTGTGTTTAATTTCATTTTATAAATGACTTATTTTAAATAATTATTGATTTATTAGGGATGTGATGGGGTTTTACTGGGTCTAAGCCTGCCTCACATGCTCAGTTGCATGTAAGACTAAACTAGCTCACTAACAGATGAGGCGATGGCAAATAAAAATAAAATTCAAAATAAAATTACTCTCCTCAAATGAAAATGCGAGAGGCTGTCGTTCAACAATGAAGCGCTCGTGGCCTCAGTGTTCTGTAAACGATCACTGCAGTAAGCAACATTTACTATGGCCGAATATGGATGGGTGACCACCACGTGGACCACTTTGTGACATTTATTTACGAGTGTTTCCGTGCTTCGGAAGGCACGATAAGCCGTTGGTCCCGGTTGTCAGTAAAATGACAGTCGTTAAGCCAAGTTGAAGGCCTTACGGGCGGCTTGAAAAATTTCAACTGTGGGTCGTCACAATCTGCGCCCGGGTCGGCAGCGCGTGTGTAGCGCCTCTGGTGTTGCAAACGTCTATAGGCGGATTTTTGTACGGACATTTCACACAACGCTATCTGATCCCAAAGTAAGCTAGGAATAACCTGCTTGTGTTATGGGTATCAGACGACGGATATTAATACTTAAATGCTTTTAAATACATACATATTATACATAGAAACACCCAGACTCTTGAGACAAACATTTATGGGTCACAAATCACAAATATTTGTCTCCGGTGGGAATCGAACCCACGACCTCCAGCGCCGCAGGCGGTATCACTACCGACTGCTCCACAGAGGCAGTCAAAACCGTGAAAGGCTGATTTGATTTACTCGGTACTCTTTATATAAAAATAAAATCGTTCACCTCAAAATTTCTCCTTATATTCAAAGTCAAGGCTCTACCGCACGCTATGATAGCTTAAATTTCCGCGGTCAGACATATGCCGTAGCTTTTCTTCAGAATTCGATAGTCATTTGTCAAGTGATTGAATGATACGTTTATAGCGCTCAATAAGGGACACATGGTGTAGGTGTAATGAGCAATGCGTCCCGGACGTTAAGGGAAGGCACATAATGGCTACACATTCATTATGAAAATGTGATTACTGTTTCAGTTATGTTCGGGCCACACTAAGGGGAAATGCCATTAATAATGGCGTTGATGAACGTTAAACGTTAGTGTAGCCACCGAATTATCGCGATAATTCGACAACGGCATTCACATTGCCGTTTGACGTTAGGCGATAGCTCAAGTGGCGGCACATCAAAGAGATTAACGCGAGAATTTTTACGTTGAAGCGGCCACACTACGTGTGTCAGTGCGCACCGTGAGAGTGTGACCGTTTTCAGTATTTTAATACCTTTTCGGTATATTTTATTGACTTTTTTCGATATCAGTGTATTAATGGGTATATTGGTAAAAGTCAGTATTTTTGGGTATATTTTGAATAGAAGGTTAGGGTAAAGGTGCTCCCTCACCGGGAGCATTCGCCTGTAATGTAACAAATTAGATTCGACTTTGAGCATTACGTTACGGCCTGCCTCACTGACCGACGAGCGTTCGCGTGTAATGTAACATTTATAGATTCGACTCGAGCATTACGTTACGATGCTACCTCCCTGACCGACACGAGCATTCGCGTGTAATGTAACATTTATTATAGACTAGCTGATGCCCGCAGCTTCGCCTGCGTGAAATTTTGTTCTCTTCTCCGCGTCTCATGGGAACTTATTCCCGGGATAAAACTTGTATCATTTCAGACTATAATCTATCTCTGTGTGACTACATGATAATTTTGCAATCCAATATGGCCGCCGCGCCGAAATCACAAAATTTCATGATGGGTATCGTTTAAGGGGATTTTTGGTATGCTGAGTACGAATTTCGGGTTAATTTAGAGATCCAATATGGCCGCCGCGCCGAAATCACAAAATTTCATGATGGGTATCGTTTAAGGGGTTTTTTGGTATGCTGAGTACGAAATTTATGATAATTTTGCAATCCAAAATGGCCGCCGCGCCACTATTACAAAATTTCATGATAGGTATCGTTTAAGGGGTTTTTTGGTATGCTGAGTACGAATTTCAGGTTAATTTAGAGATCCAATATGGCCGCCGCGCCGAATTCACGAAATTTCATGATGGGTATCGTTTAAGGGGTTTTTTAGTATGCTGAATACGAATTTCGGGTTAATTAAGGGATCCAATATGGCCGCCGCGCCGTTATCACTAAATTTCATGATGGGTATCGTTTAAGGGGTTGTTTGATATGCTGAGTACGAATTTCGGGTCAATTTAGAGATCCAATATGGCCGCCGCGCCATTATAACAAAATTTCATGATGGGTATCGTTTAAGGGGTTCTTCGGTATGCTGAGTACGAATTTTATGATAATTTTTGCAATCCAATATGGCCGCCGAGCCGAAATCACAAAATTTCATGATGGGTATCGTTTAAGGGGTTTTTTGGTATGCTGAGTACGAATTTCAAGATAATTTTGCAAAATTAAACCTAAATTCGTACTCAGCATATCAAAATTCCATTTATACGATATGCTACATGAAATTTTACAACGGTGGCGAGGCAGCCATATTGGATAGCAAAATTTACCTAAAATTCGAATTTGGCATACCAAAAAAACCCCATAAACTATATACAACATGAAATTTCACAACAGTGGCACGGCGGCCATTTTGGATGGCAAACGTTAACCTGAAATTCGTACTCAGCATACCAAAAAACCCCTCATACGATATACAGCATGAAATTTTACAAAGGTGTAAGGCGGTCATCTTGGATTGCAAAATTGACCTTAAATTCGTACTCAGCCTACCAAAAAACCCCTTAAACGTTACCCATCATGAAATTTTGTGATAACGGCGCGGCGGCCATATTGGATCTCTAAATTGACCCGAAATTCATACTCAGCATATCAAAAAACCCCTTAAACGGTATCCAACATGAAATTTTACAACGGTGGCGCGGCGGCCATCTTAGATTGCAAAATTGACCTTAAATTCGTACTCAGCCTACCAAAAAACCCCTTAAACGATACCCATCGTGAAATTTTGTGATAACGGCGCGGTGGCCATATTGGATCTCTAAATTGACCCGAAATTCGTACTCAGCATATCAAAAAACCCCTTAAACGATACCCATCATGAAATTTAGTGATAACGGCGCGGCGGCCATATTGGATCTCTAAATTAACCCGAAATTCGTATTCAGCATACCAAAAAACCCCTTAAACGATACCCATCATGAAATTTTGTGATTTCGGCGCGGCGGTTATATTGGATCTCTAAATTAACCCGAAATTCGTACTCAGCATACCAAAAACCCTCTTAAACGATACCCATCATGAAATTTTGTGATTTCGGCGCGGCGGCCATATTGGATTGCAAAATTATCATGTAAAACAGCTGGGTGTGGGGCTCCCGGTCCCGGAACGGGGCCGTCCTACCCATTAAACCTGGTGGTATTCCTCCTCCCTATAGTCGGGAATCCGGAAAGCCGGGAAAAAGCCAAAGAATTTCCAAAGATTATTCCCGTCGAGAACCGTTCGGTCTACTATGGTTCGGCGGCTCTCCTCGGGGGAGCAAGATGGGAGGTTCCCCCGGAGCTCGCTAAGAACCTGAAAAAATAAAAACCCAAGTCCTCATCGCAATGATTTTTTTCTTTGTAGGGTTTGTTGTAATAACATTCGGTAATTTTTTTTACGAAGCGTGTTGCAGGTGAAGGACGTTGAATTCAATCCTTCAAATAAAATGTTAAATGTAAATTCTAGGTTCTTCTTTTATAAAAATAAGGTAGTAAATTAAAGAATAAACACGTTTTGATAATCGGTATTTTTATCGGTATATTTTCTCTGTGCCAGTATTATATATAGATACATTTCAGTATATTTTTAAGGAGCTAAGGTATTTTTGTAAAATTTAATTCGGTCACACATAACGTCAATTTTAACGCCAAGAATGGGCATTCACGCGAGAATTATTACGTTGAAGCGGCCACACTACTCAAATGGTGACGTTAAGAATTAACGCCATAATTAGCGCAATATTTATCGCGATGATGGGCATTGACGTTTTCTTTAATGTGGCCCCGGCATTAAGTTAATGTTTTGGGGTAAATGATTGAGTATCTAATTATGATCTGTGCTAAACGTATTTGCAAGATGTTACAGGTAAAAAGAAGTTGGGAGCCGCAAAAAAATTATAAAGGAATAATTATACTTCGGGAGCCAGCAAATAATTTCCAGTTATAATTAATTTGAGACGGTAAAACCGTCTTATATTATTATAATTTTTAATCAGTTAAAAAGAGTTAACCTAATTACTAAATAACTAGAATGTATTGGTTTTAATATCAGATTTATGAAAATATTTAATTTATTATTAAATATTTTCTATTAAATATTTATTATTAAATATTATTAATAAGACAAATTATGGCGCTAGTTGCCGTATTTATATCGGCTCCGTACTTATCGTGTTATTAAAAATATTAAACCGTTTCAATATAGTGAAGTGACATTATTAATTGATAGTTTAGTGTCTGAAGTTCGATATTTATCGTTGGTGAAAAGTTGTTCAAGCCCTACAACGAACTAGAGGTGCAAAACAATACCAGTACCTACGCAGTAAGTGAGTCTTCACATGTCAACAAAGTGATTTAATCAAATTCCAATCACTGGTCGCTATCTTAGAAGAAGGAAACTAACATTGAACATGAACATCATTGTGAATATGGTTTATTATAAGAGAAAACTTAGTTTTCGATGAAGGAATAATAATATAATTATTTTTATATACCTACCATCAACAAAATATCCACGAAACTTCGTTATCGCGATTCAGCCGTTTGGTCGCATAGCTGGATCGGATTTTACTGTTGGCTAACAAGACTGATTATACAGGGATTGCTTCCTAAATCGATACACCTATATTTGGAGTGCTCCAGTTTCTCGTTTCTTGATTACCTTTTAACGATTGGAATAACTGTTGGATGACATTACCTTTATATTGATGGATGACATATATTAGTAGTTTATGACACTGTTGCATAATAAGGGTTCTTATAACACGAGTGTGTTTTAAAAAAACGAGCCGTAGGCGAGTTTTTTTATAGTATCACACGAGTGTTATAAGACCAAGTTATGTACAGTGTCATACACTACTTTATCTACTCTCATACTATAATACCTGATTTCATTTTGTTGTGATATATAGTTGCTCCTTGATTTCGCCGGTAACAGGTTCATGGTCATGTTTGACGCAGTTTCCAGAATGTCTGGTGGTGTACAATTACCACCATCCTCGCTTTAAGACATGTTTTTACACAAAAACTAATTTATTTTACAAACAAAACCAAACTTTGTTTAATTTAAATGTAAAATGTTGGCGCCAAGGCGCAAACATCGATTGCGCATGCGTGTTTCTTTTTTTTTAGGCTGCGGAGACCATAGATTTAGGATTTTTCGCTACTCTGGAGACACAATTTTTTTTCAAAGTAGAGGTTCAAACTTCTTTTTCAGCTGGAGATTGTTTATGGTGTATCGTAATGATTAAAAAGTTTTATTATGATATAGGTGTCCATACAAGACCTGTATCGTAATAAAACTTTTTTTTTGGCCTGTGCGTAATGTTTGTCATAATAGTATTGATTTCAATTTTATAATCATTGTATTATAGTATCAGAGTAGATAAATAATATTACGAGTATGAGTATGACATTATACATTACTTATCAGAAGAATGAGGTGAACCGTAGATGAATATAAACATTTTTCGAACATAAAATATTTATTTTTTGGGTTAGAAGAACATTACCTACGAGTACCTACTTGGAGTCTGAGTCAATGAGACAATGCAATAACAAACAAAAGGAGACCGGTTTGAAATCACTCAAATTCCATTGGAACTTTATTGTTAAAATTTATCATTCATGTTTGCATTACATAACCGATATGTATAAGTACCTAGTTAGTGAATTTATTAATTTCTCGTCCTTGTAACTTATTTTTTGTTTTTTATCCAATTTCATCATTTGTACAAATGGGATACTTACACAATTTAACATTTTGACTGTAACGATTCTTAGTAATTTATTTTATTTAATAATTTACTCTATTTGCTAGAGCAAGGGCGTATAATTGGATACCTATTCATAGGTATGTGTGCTGATGTTTTGGTACACTGAAGTCGTACCTAAGTATTTAGTTACCAACTTGATTTTAACTATCTGTTTAGTTATTTATTTGTACCCTTTTGTTCTGTGCGTCTTAGGAATAGCTTCATAATAGTATTTCATAGCAGTTTTACATTATTTGGTCATCTGTAAATCTTATACATAGTGATATTAAACTAAGTAGTTAATAATAGTATTAGATAGGCACAATTTTATTTTTTTAAATGTAGATTTTATGATATTAATTGTACTATTTTTCATTTTTTTTTTTTAAGCATTATTGCTTTAGTTTAATTTTGCTGTTTCATCAGAATTTTGATACAGTTCTTCAATACTACTCTGGTCACTCAGACCGAGGCTTGTTATTATTATTATTATTTAATTATTTTTTTAAATGACTTAGTCTATAAATCTTAGATTCGTCGACCCAAACCTAGGTACGCTTCTGTTATTCTATGGTGCCGCATGAAAGAAGGAAATAAAATCATAATTAGAGATATAAACTTTTTACAATGTCTACCCTATCTGTGCCTTTGGTTTGTCCCCACTGTCCTGGTTCTCCGCGTACTTTTAGTGCACACGGGTTGAAGGTGCATATGGGCCCAATGCACAAGGAGACCCGTCAAGTGGCCACCAGCCCACTGCCCTTGCCAGACGGTTCTGGCGACGGGCCAGCTGGTCAGCCCTCGCATCTGGGTGCTCCTGGTCGCTTGTTAGACTCTCTGTCAGCTCTGAAATCAGGCACACCGGTGCTAAGACACATTCCGAAGGGGGCTCGCAACCAGGCCGCGGGCAAACTTTGTGATATCATCGAGAGTTGTATAGTCAGCAACGGGGAGGAGGACTGGGGCAGACTCCTTACCTTTTCGTTTATTGCACTCAGGGTTCCCTCCGGGGCCGCGCCAGGTAATATGACATCAAAAGTAAAGGCAAATGTCATTTCATCGGGGCCTGAGATTTTGGAGACTCAAGAAGACCGCACAGAGTCACGTACCGGTACTCGCCCTCTCAAACGCGTAATTGAGGGGAAGGTGTTCGAGGGCGATTTGCGGGGGGCAGTACGATTATTATTATCGGACGATTCATTTGCTCGGCATGACCCCGAGACGCTGGCTGCAATGGAGCTTAAGCACCCGGCCCCATCAAGACATCAGAATTTCCCTCCGCCTCCCGATGCGTCATATTTGCCCATTCAGGTGACAAGCCACGAAGTTAGGCAGGCATTAGACTAATTTTACAGTGGCTCTGCGGCGGGCCTGGATGGTATTCGTCCAGGGCATTTAAAGGAGCTCACTTCAGCGTCCGCGGGAGACAGTGGACCACGTTTGTTGGACAGCCTAACAGGGTTGGTAAATTTTTTGCTAAGTGGTAAACTAAACCCAATGATTAGCCCCTTTCTTTACGGGGCATCGCTTTGTGCCTTAAAGAAGAAAGATGGGGGAGTAAGACCCATAGCGATAGGTAGCGTATTCAGACGGTTGGCTGCTAAACTGGCCTGTCGGTCAGTGAGTGAGGCCATGTCTGAGTATTTGCAGCCTCATCAGCTGGGGTTCGGGACGCGACGCGGCTGCGAGGCGGCGATACATGCCACGCGCGCATTTGTGATGGACCCGTTGAACGCTGGTAGTGTAGTCGTCAAGCTGGACATACGCAATGCTTCTAACACCGTCGAAAGAGACATTCTTTTGTGTGAGGTTAGGGAGAATATTCCCGCTATTTATCCCTTCCTCCACCAAGTCTATTTTTCTCCTTCTCACCTTTATTTTGGTCGAAAACTCATTTCCTCCGAGGTAGGAGTGCAGCAGGGAGACCCACTGGGGCCATTGATCTTCAGTTTAGCCATTCATAAGGTTATTGCAGAGCTGAAGTCGTCCCTAAACCTATGGTACCTGGATGATGGCATAATTGGGGGGCCACCGGTGGATGTTCTTCGGGACCTAGAAGTTCTCATACCTCGACTGAAGACATTAGGTCTGGACGTAAACCCCGCAAAGTGTGAGTTCTTCCCTTGCTGCACTGAAGTAAGCTCCCATTTCGCCCGCTTTAGCGAGCTTTTACCTGGCCTCAATTCCCTTTCTTCTAACTCCTTTTTTCTCTTGGGCTCCCCTATCTTTCTCAGTGCTGTGCCGGGAGCAATTGACTCCCGGAGGCAACTTCTTCTTGCTGCACAGCAGCGTCTCGAGGATCTGTCGGCACATGTCGCCATAGTGTTACTGCGTATGTGCTTTGCACTCCCTAAAATTAATTATCTCCTGAGGACTGCACCTACATGGCTGTGCAGTGAAGAGGTATCTTCATTCGATGACTCATTGAGGGGGGTTGTCGAGTCAATACTCAACGTCTCACTTAGTGAGTCGCAGTGGCTCCAGGCATCCTCTCCGGTTCGGTATGGGGGTCTCGGGATACGGCGTGCTCGGGATGTGGGCTTGCCGGCTTTTATTGCGTCGGCGCATGGGGTGGCGGGGCTCGTTGCTACCATACTCCAGTCAGATGGCAGCGGGTTCAGGGTACCCTATGTGTCTGGGGCGATTACGGCCTGGTCTGCTCTAGCCTCGGGAGCGCCGTGCCCGAGCGGTCCTCAGGTCCAGCGTGCGTGGTGTGACGTCCTCGCACGTCAAAATTTTGAATCATTGGTGGGTGTTGCCGCGGGGACAGACCTTGCCAGATTGCGTGCAGTGGCGCAGCCCGAGTCTGGGGCTTGGCTTTACGCGCTTCCTTCACCCCACGTAGGTACTTTGTTGGACGACGACTCTTTGCGGGTGGCTGTGGCTCTCCGACTTGGCTGCAGGGTTTGCGAACCTCACGTATGCATCTGCGGTGCCCGGGTGGAGAGCGATGGTCATCACGGATTGAGTTGTCGTCGCTGCATGGGCAGGCATCCGCGTCACCATGCTCTTAATGATTTAATCCGACGAGCGCTGGTGTCGGCTGATGTGCCGTGTGTGCTCGAACCACCAGGATTGTCCCGCACTGATGGCAAAAGACCAGATTGTCTGACCCTGGTGCCTTGGAGGAATGGCAGGTGCTTGGTGTGGGACGCAACATGCGTCAATACTTTAGCTGCCAGTCACCTTGCTCGCACCGTCCACACACCGGCAGCCGCAGCAGAGGATGCCGCCTACAAAAAGCGACTAAAATACGCGGGGATAGAGTCGCAGTACCTTGTAGTACCGGTAGCCGTGGAAACGATGGGCTGTTGGGGGGTCGAGGCCAAGGCTTTGATTTCGGAGATAGGGCGTAGTGTACGTGATAAGACTCGGGACGCCCGCGCCTGGTCATATCTGGTACAAAGGATAGCCATAGCCATACAGAGAGGCAACGCCGCGAGTGTATTGGGCACATTTGGGCCAGGTATGGGCGGGGGTGGGTTATCCCGTACAGAGTAGGTACCTAGGTTAACTTGACCAGGTCCAGCCATGAAGGAACGGGTGAATATTTTTGTTATTTTTGTTTTTTTTTGTGGTTAATTGTGTGTGTAAATTGTATGTTGACATTTTGTATTTCTGAAATAAATTAGACTGTTAAGAGGAATTATTAAAACTTTTACCCGATAGAAGAGTTTTTATTATGCTTAATCAGTTTAGGCGGTTACGGAATATAGCTTATGAGAGCCGACATTTATGATGCTTCTAAAGATACTATAATATTATTGTTCCACATATTATTCTCAATGGCACAATTATACGTCATGTTTAATGAATGACTTTAAAATAATGTAGTTGTTCTTGAATATTGCAACATAATACCAAGGTAAATAAGAAAATAATACCATGAAATTTAACTAAATAAGACTACCAAAAAGGTACAACAATACATTAAGTTCTCAGATCATAGATATGCAAAATCTAAATATTACTATGAAAAATTCATGCGGGGCTCGTCGCTGTGACATAAATTTATAACCAGAGAGCAGGTCAAGTCGTGTGTTGGCCTAAATAAATACAGCGATCGTAAATATGTATAACGTTTGAATATTGTCATTATGATAAGTTTGCCTTCATATTAGTAACATGTCAGAAAGCTTACAGTCTAGAAAGTAGTCTGAAACGTCGAAAATACGAAAAAAAAGGTAGGTACCTAATAGTAGTTTTAAACTTTTTAGGGTTCCGTAACCAAAGTGTAGAAATGGGACTCTAATACTGAGACTCCGCTATCCGTCTTTCTGTCTGTCAGTCCCCATGATGTATCTCAGAACCCGTGATAGCCAGAAGTCTAAAATTTTTCACAGATGATGTATATCTATTAGAGCTTTTTTATTTGTTGTGAGGAAATATCCATCATGAATGCTATGCCGGACTCCTACCGACTAACTGCCTACGGTCGGGAGCCCCGGGTAAGCCCTCGGAAGGATGTCCCAGGACTTCCAACAGACCCACGGCCGCCACTGCGGCCTCGCCTAGAGGGTGGTTCGGGTGCTATCCCGCGTCTTTGGGGGGGTTTTGGATGTAATCTCGCTTCCAAGGGGGGGGGGCGTGAATCCCTCACATCACGCTGCCGTCATGGGCCTGCTTCTGGTGAGCAGCCCTCGATCATGGAGGCCGATAGTCTTCGGAGATTTTCTGTTAGTGCTATAACAAAAAAACTAAAGACAGAAAAATGTTGTGTCAAAACAAAACATGTCAAAAAATCACATATTTTGCTCTCATACAGTAAAATATGTGATTTTTCGACGTGTTTTTTTTTTATTAAACACTCCGTGAACCGTCCCATTCGCACTTAGCCAGTTTGTCAGTGTTTATGGACTACCTACTAATTACTGTAGGGATTTCGCCATTATCACCTATATTAGTTGGCACGTGAACAACTTACGAACCAATTAGAAACTATGTATTGAGGTATATAACTGGCAGCTCTGAGGGGAATAGTTGGCCTCGTGACTAATTATTCTCATAAACTTATTGGACACGTAATTCCCTCTTCAGCGGCTTATTATCCAGGGTTCTTTAAATGGAGCGTGACAAGGTATATCTCACGCCCATCATCTTACTCTGGAACATCCTTCCGAGGGCTTACCTTTGACTCCCGTCCGCAGACAGCTGTGGGTCATCGTGTTGATTAAGTCGTCAGGATTCTGGTATAGCATCCATCTTTGTTCTAGATGAAATGAAATGAAATTGAAATGAAATGAAATGAAATGAAATGAAATGAAATGAAATTTTATTGAATTATTAGAACATACTTATCAAAGAAACTGTGTTGAGTCCTTCTTTTAGGTAATGACAATACCTGTAACAGAAGGCCTCACTCTTCCATAACCAGATTAAAATATACACTATTGAAAACTACTTAGACTAATTTACAAGATTTGCAATTATTTAGTTTGTGATTACTAGATGTACATAACTAATGATAAAAATTCCCACAAGCGGGCGGGCGGCGTCAACTAGCAAAATATTAAAAAAACCGGCCATGTGCGTGTCTAATGCGCGGACGGAGGGTTCCATATCAAGTAAGTAACTCCAAAAAATTAAGTTTTTTGTATGGATGAGATGTAAGGGGAGTCCCCCTTTAATTTTCTTCTTCTGCTTTTAGTATTTGTTGTTATAGCTGGAACAGAAATACATGATATATGTGAAAATTTCAGCTTTCTAACTATCACGGTTCACGAGATACAGTCTCGTGACAGACAGACAGACAAATGGACGGTGAAATCTCAGTAATAGGGTCCCATTTTTATCCTTTGGGTACGGAACCCTCCAAACCTTAAATATTAATTAGGCTAATCTATTGATGAAAGCATGTAATTGGGTTATATTTTGACCTCAAGTTAAATAGTTGCTAGGTCTATAATTACAGATGTCGAGGATTACGTGGAATACAAACACGCAAGTCAATAACGTGTTATTTAGTTTAGTAGGTATTTACTCATTCGAGTAAGTACACACATCAACACCGTCGATGTGTGTGTTTTACTGAAAATAAGCCTACAGTTTCTTTTATTGATGAAGTGTGAAAATGAATGTAATTTCTTACATACATCTTAACTCTAAACATTACAGGTAGCATACTTGCTTGAGTTATTTGATGAACTTAAATTACTAAATCCGGCTAAGTGCGAGCCGGACTCACGCACAGAGGGTTTCGTACTAAAAAGTCACGTTTGTTGTATTGGAGCTCCTTAATACTCCCTTTTTTTATCTAAGTATTTGTTGTTATAGTAGCAGCAGAAATACATTATCTGTGAAAACTTCAATTCCCTAGTTGGTCATAAATTTTATACATGGAAAAAAAACTCTATCTATCACAGATTCCTGTTCCTGAAATACAGCCTCGTGACGGACAGACAGGCAGACAGACGGACAGGGAAGTCTTATGAATAGGGGCCCTTTTTAACCATTTGGGTTCTTCTTAGTCGTTCACTCTTGACAGAGTGATCACGGTTAGTAATGTTGCATTTTGATTGGCCGTTATTTTATAACAAACAAGTTGTATTGACATGTGCCCCTTTTGATAGGAAACGTTGGCTGCACAAAAAAGAATTGATTTAAATTAATTAAAATACTTAGTGAAAAAATTACAATGAATCACATATTTTTAGTGAGACCTATTCGATAGTAAACTTTTTTTTTTAATAATTACCAACGAATTGGTACTATTTCATGAAATGCATCCTCAGGTAATAATTTGAGCAGCGAGAACTTTGTTGAAATGGATTAATGATTAAATGCTGCATCGACGAATACCATAAAATTGCAATGTACAGTCGCGGAATGAAAAGGTTGACCACCTTAAGTTCTGTTTTTGCTTGCTCAGTATGTTATCAGTATCTGTTTTATCGACCGAGTATGTGTATGACATTATTCCGTCTCATTTCACAACATGACACCTCAATATTAACGACTCTATGGCCCACAGATACGTCCATAATATAAAAATTGACCTTGCATTTCGGAAAGGAGACAAATAAAAAAATAACTAATTACCTATCTCATTCATTCTTCAGTATTTTCACGAAGGAGAAAAAAGGGCCGCAAAATTTCGAACATTGTTTTTTTGGAGCAGAACATTGATAGTCATAACTACTTTCATCACTTAATTACTCATAGAAATAAAACGAATTTATTTCAACCAAACAAATAATCGCTTCAAAAAAAAAATATGCCGATTGGGATGTATGGCTCACAATAATAATCGAAAATAAAAAAATAGCTGAATAGTACTGTTTAATAAGAGATGTAACCGCCACGAGCATCAATGACACATTGCAACCTATTTCTCATGGAATCCACATGGTTTGATCCTCCTCGTCTTAAACCAAGGCTTAGAGCCAACATTATGTAACCAACAAACATACATACATACGCGGTAGAATAATAAAATTGATCTAACCTTACAACAGAGGAGGTAGCAAGGACAGCCATTAACTGGCACGTGTCTAGTGAAGCCTGCTCGGACGATAAGTGGCTAATATAATAAAATAAAATAAAATAAATAAAATAAAATAAAATTTATTCCCTTTGAAATTTTTAAAAAATTATTTAGGTTTGTCAAAATTTTTGTGACTCTACCGGGGGTTCGGAAATGCTACAGACTGAGAAGAACACCCCAAGAAACTCAGTCCGGTCCCTCTTATTCATCTTAGTATCTAATACAGTTTTTTTTTTTAATGTAGAAAGGAGCAATTCGTGTCACTGCCAGGCAGTCTTGTCTTCTAGAAAGTCTTTAATGCTATAATAAGCTTTCTGGCACAATTTAAGCTTTACTAGTTTTTTAAATTTATTAACTGACAAACCTGTTATGGCTGTCGGCAATGTATTGTACATTCGAATACAATTACCCGCAAAAGAATTGCTTATTTTATTAAGCCTAAATCTAGGTACAGCCAATTTATTCTTATTTCTTAAGTTTAGGTTATGGATATCACTATTTTTAATAAATTTACTGTTATTTTTATGAGTATATAATAAGTTTTCATATATGTACTGTGAATACACAGTAAGGATGTTGATATCCTTAAACTTTTCTCTTAATGACTCCTGAAACCCCATACCATAGATAGCCCGGACAGCCCTTTTCTGCAACACAAAGATACATTCGATGTCGGCAGCGTTACCCCATAATAGTATGCCATAGGTCATGACACTGTGGAAGTAGCTAAAGTAGACAAGACGCGCTGTTCTAATGTCTGTCAGTTGTCGGATCTTTTTAACGGCATAGGCTGCAGAGCTCAGTCTGCCCGAGACTTTCTCGATATGAGGCCCCCACTGCAAGTTGGAGTCTAACTTTATGCCCAGAAAGACAGTTTCATCGACCAATTCTACTTGATCATCCCTAATCCTAATACTGGTGTTAACGAGCCTAACATTTGGCAAGGTGAATCTTATACATTTTGTTTTAGTTTCGTTTAACAATAAATTATTAGCGTTAAACCAGTGGACTACCCTAGAGAGGGCATTGTTTACTTCGTCAAGATCGCGTTGTCCACGTTCAACTTTAAATATTAAAGATGTGTCATCAGCAAACAAAACTACCTCGTGATCGTCTCTTATAAGGTGAGGGAGATCATTTATGTACACTAAAAATAGAAAAGGTCCCAGAATTGAACCCTGAGGCACCCTTGCAATTCAGGGGCAACCATTTCAATTAACGTATTAACTAAATGTACAGAAATTCCCCAGAGGTCAGCAGTTTTCTTAATATTTAAAGATTTAAAAGTTTTTATGACAGTGTGTATACTAATTTTACTGAATTTAAATATTTCATTACAGCAAGGAACATTTGCTTTTAACAAGGATTCTGCTATTGGGGTAGAAGAACCTAGGGCTCTGGTCAAATCTACTGGAATTCGAGAAAAAAATTGTTCAAATTCGTTAGCGACTTCGGCATCTGTTGTAATTATGTTACCATTTACTTTAAGTTTAAAATTATTATCATTCGATTTTGCTTGGCCTCTTTCTGCGTTAATTATTTTCCAAGTAGATTTAACTTTGTCTACACTATTGAGAATTTTATTACTTATATACTTTCTTTTGGCTGCTAAGCAGTCTGCTTTAATCTTACAACAACCTGCAACAACTATTGAGAACTCAGGCAATGCCGAGCATAATTGAAAATACTGAACAAACTGACAGACACGTAAGTGACAACATTATCTATATAGCTACCGGTATGGCATGTCCCCAATCCGTATCCATCTATGCGAGAAATAAAGACTAGCTGGTGGGGCTCCTAACTAGAAAAACTCAGAAAGAACATGCATGAGGCAGCTGTTCTATATGAACACCTGTAAGGAACCAGACCAGGATTGGGACGGCTATAAAGCCGCTAAAGCAAAATAGAAGTAGCGACTGAGATACAGAAGTACCAAGTCTTGGAGAAACCTCTGCTAGAGTCAGACTAATACTGGCCAAACAAGGGAGACAGAACTTTCAGTTTCTCTATAAATAAACCTGACGGCGGCGGCGTGGCGGCCTGACCAACACATGAGAAGAAACCGATAGTATTTTGATACAAACGCACTTCCCAGGATGCCAATTGCTGCAGACACTTGTGTGGCTGGTGGAAAACGTATCCACAGAAGAATTCCACTGGGAGCAAGACCTGTTCTAATCTATTCTGTCAACTTCAAGTCCTTCAAATCTCCAGGACAGGATGAAGTCTTCCCTGCAGTGATAAAATGGGGGAGGACACAAGTTGATATTGTCAGTTACATAGTATCTGTACCCCAGACAGTGTATGGGGCTGTGACTCAGACTGTGGAGAGAGGTCTAAGTGATCTTTATACCAAAACCCGGTAAAGGGTACTATTCAGACCTCTGGTCATTCAGACCGATAAGCCCTACGGCTTTCCTGCTAAAACCTCTGGAAAGATTGTGTGACTGAGACATTCGAGGGACGGCCCTTCAAAATAAGCCACTGCATTTCAACCAACATCATATGCCCCCGGCAAGTCAGCACTACATGCGTCGGTACACAAAATAGAAGAGGTCATCCAGAATTAATCAATTTGCCTCGGCACTTTCATAAACATAGAGGGGGTTTTCGACAGAAGAAGCATAACCACCACACTGGCAAAATACCGAGTATACACGGTAGTCAGTGAATGGATAGATAACATGCTAAACAACTAATTTTAAAGCTACAGACAGCAGAAACCAGTGAGTGAGAAGATGGCCGAAGGTTGTCCACAAGGAGGCGTTGTCTCACCAGTGCTATGGAACCTTGTTGTAGACGACCTAATAATCAATTAATCAATCAATTTTACCTATAGCAGTCCACTGCTGGACATAGACCTCTCCCAAATTTCGCCACCACACACGGTCCTGCGTTTTGTGCATCCAGTCAATCCCTGCAACCTCTTTTAGGTCGTCGCTCCATCTGGCAGGGGTCGTCCTAGGCTACGTTTATCAAGTCGCGGTCTCCTCTCCAAAACTCGCTTGCTCCATCGGCCATCCAGTTCTTCTACAGATGTGGCCAGCCCACTGCCACTTCAAAACGCTTACTCTGCAAGCTATGTCGACCACTCTTATTCTCTGACGGATAACATCGTTTCGGCACCGTAGGTCATTACTGGTAGGGTGCACCGGTTGAAGTCTTGCGTCTTCGGGCATTGCGGTAGCGGCGAATAATAACCAAGCTTAACGCAAACCGCCACTACACTGTGGGGTACGCAGACGACATAACAATACCGACAAGAGTAAACTTTACCAGCATGGTGTGTGATGTCGCACAGACTGCTCTTAAAATCGTGGAACGTTGGTGCACAGCTAAAGAACCTTCAAACAATTCAGGCAAGATGGAGCTGTTACTATTTACTAACAAAAGAATTCTCGGAAACTATCAGGTGTCACGTCTCTATGACACCGAATTACAATTCTCCAAAACTACGCCCCTCAGCTACCACAGAGGCGATGTTGGAACTACCGCCGCTACTCGTCATCATTAAACAGGAAGCCACGACCACATAATTATACAAGAAGTTGGTGGATTCGGAACTGTTAACGGAAACGATCACGGACACAATAACATAACAGTTTGCGTTCAGTAAAAAGTACAAAATACAACTACAAGAGTGCCTTCGAGAGTGACTTAATATCTACGGATATTGAGGATTGAGGAATATTCACGGATGAATCCAAAACGAGAACGGATTCCTGAGTAGGAAACTTCTCGATGGACCTGAACGTTAATATCGCAACCCCTTTAGGCACCCATGGCACAGTATATGTGCCATGGGTGCCTAAGGGGATGGAGGGGGCGGAGTGCATGGATATAAAATCAAGGCGACTGAACAGTCAGGTTAGGAACGTCAGAACCAGTGTATTCGGATACTTAATGGTAGTATATCAGTCCTTCAAGCGCTACAGAGCCATGCGATAACATCTGGCCTAGTCACGATGTGGATATATGCGAAAAGAACAATGTCACGCTACAATGGATAACAGGACTTAATGGCTCACGATGTAATATCGATGCGGCGTACGAGCTGGCAAGATGAGACTCTTCGCTGACAGCAATGGACCCCGAACCAATCCTACTCCTCCCATCTGGATGGGTACGTAACCTGCTCCAGATCGCTGTAGAAAGCCGTCGGCAACGTGAAGAGTCTGCTAGACTTCCTGGAGGAACTGGGATGGCAAAACAGCCATACTATAACCCCCCACGCAAAATAGGCACAATAAATGACGTTGCGGAAATCAGTCCGTGGAACCTAGTCCTCTTCCTTAACCGCACCACTTTTGTTTCGAAAAGTTACAAAAGTATCAAACTTCTTTGTTGCTAAAGTTATGCACTATACGGCTGTGTGTGACGTGCGGTCTGATTTCTTACGATCGTATGTAATTTGAAAACAAAATTAACGCTCTTAAATCATATTAAAGTTTTAATCATCAATAAGCGAAGAGGATGTAATCATTAGATTTATCTAACTTGACACAACGTAATTGCAAGATCAAACTAATAAAAAGGTTTTAGTTCACTTTTACATAGTCAAGGAAAATTGGTCATATGTAAATTTGAACTTTGTTGTCAAGCAGTTAAACATTAAATTCTAAATACAGTAGTCTCGTCTGTCCGACAGTTTAAAAAGGTAACATGTGCTTGCAACACGTAAATGAATTTCTTTCAAAACTGGTCAACCTTTTCATTCCGCGACTGTACAATCAGTATGATTTTAATTGTATAATGTTTGACTTTTTTTATACCACTACGGTGGCAGACAAGCGTACGGCCCACCAAATGTACTGGCAGTCATCGTAGACTAAATACGCTTGCAACACCAGAGGCACTCACGCTGCCGACCCTGTACAAAACTTCTTATCAAATCAAAACTATATAATTGAACACTGTTATAGCGAGCCACTTCTTCGTACTTGGAAGACTATATTTTTGTTCAAAGTGGCTCGGCCCATTGTGGATGTAAAGTGTTTGGAGAGAATGTCATCAGCCGCCTCGCTTTTACTAGCCGTTCTTTGGTTAATTAATGTTTGCTTCAATTATGACGAGACGGGAACATATTTATTTTCTTTATTAATATTACTAGCTGTTCCCCGCGGCTTCGACCGCGTAGAAGTCGTTATCAAGTAAAATTATAACCTTCCTTTTGCGCAGTCGGTTAAAAAGTAGTCTATGTCCTTCCCAGGGTCTCGAACTATCCATATACCAAATTTCATCTCAATCGCTCCAGCCGTTTAGGTGTGAAAGCGTAACAGACAGACAGACAGACAGGCAGACAGATAGACGGAGTTACTTTCGCATTTATAATATTAGTAGGGAAGTAGGGATAACAACATAAACGCGACAAAGATAGGCTTTCTACTTGGAAGACTATTTTTGATCTTTGACAACTTCGATCATTAATTGCAGTGCAGTTACAACAAAATTTCTACATGAAAATAAAAGTGGTGCGATACCGTAAATTGAATTGATATGATTTCAAATGTTACCGAAGATTTGAAAAAAAAATTGAATTCGGTTGTAGTCATAAAATAACATAGTTTATATTTTTATACCACTAATGTAGCAAGTCATCTTTTGAAATTAATGTTTGCAACACCGTAGATTTATACTTCGAGCGTGGAATATAAAGCAGAAACCCATTTCTTTGTTGATAGAAACATCGTAAGTATATTTTTCTCCTTTCATAGGAAGCACGATTCGCAAAATTACTTCATATTACTAACCCTGAATAATATTGACTTGGCTTGATCTTTCATTTATTTAAGCAAAACTTTAACTAATTGAGAAAACTGTGCTTAATTTAAAGTGGATTAAAAATAGCCGGCAGGAATATATCGGGAATCAACTAATTTAAGCCAATGTTAGATCTCTCCACAATAAAAGCCGCAGCCTCAGTCTATTTTAGATATAGAATGTTTCAAAACTCAACTCTATCTTTAAATTTAGAACAGAGCTAGACATGAGCTAGTTCGTTAGAAACTACTTAATTTGTGATGCACGTGACACGGCACTGTAAAAACAGTAGATGCTGGTAAATGTGAACTAACTAGGTTTACAAACGACTTCTACCGGTGCTTCCGTGCAGTAGCAATTAACGTTGTAACTATTTTGCCTTCTGCTGAAATAAATTGCTATTTACAACCTGATTCATCCCTGTACCACTATCTGTCAGCTACTTTAACAAACTTAATTATGCAATTTGTTAGGATAAGCGCCCGAAAGATGTTTATTTCTGCAATAGTGCATAATTTTATTATAAACAAGTATGAATGTGTTTTTTTTTATAAGACACTCTGCAGCCTAAACAATCATTAGAAAAATAGTTTGATTTAGGTAACAACAATAAAATATTGGTGGAGTATTTTTGGATTGGTTATTAATTGGTCAAATGAGTAAATAAATGGCTGAGTGCCTACGTGACTTTTATTATTTTATATTAATACGGTTGTCCAGTGCCTATAAACCAAGCATTACGGACATTATAAAATATTCACGGACATTTCACACAACGCAATCTGATCCCAAAGTAAACTAGGTATAACCTGCTTATGTTATCGGTATCAAACTATAGATACTAATACCAATATACTTAAAATACATGCTTATCAAACAAAGAAACACCCAGACTCTTGAGACATGTAATAATTAATGATTACATAATTTTTTGTCTGTGGTTTGAATCGAACCCACGACCTCGTGACCCGCAGTCACACATTTCGACCTCTAGACCAATGAAGTAGGTTAAACCTTGGATCAGCTGACTGTGTATATGATGTAATAAGTACAATTTATTATCCTTGTCTTTCTATTTTGCGCCTTCATCATAAATTCGATAGGTAAACGTTTTGTCGGACGTGATTTAACTTATAAAAATGTATCTATTTTAGGGCGAGTCCTTTTGGACTCGAGAGAATCAACTCTATTTGCAAGAATCTTTGAAAACAAATAAGATGGATGTTACAAATTCATGAACATAAATGAGATAGGTGGATGTCGAGTCTCTAGACATACTAGTCAGTGCAGATGTGAATACAAAATTTTATGTCGTATTTTAGATATTCGTGGGAGTTAAAAAACAATGAATACGTTGCAAAAAAGTACCCAAAATAAGGTGGGTAAAGGGGGGGGGGGAGGGGGGGGGTAATAAAATGGGGGTTTATAATAAAAAAAATATTATTATTAATTAAAAAAAATAAAATTTTATTACAATTCCTTCACTAATTAATCGAAAGGAACTTCGTTCCATCCGGGTGTCCCTTGACACCTCTCAAGTTTTTTTAGTGTTAGAAAGGGATTACTTTAAGGACTATTCCGCTCAAGTTTCAATATTGAGGGTTTCGTAGTTTATAAATTAGAGACATTTCAACTTTTGCTAAACCTAGAATTCAAGAGTTTTCGTAGTTTTAGAAATTAGAGACATTTCAAATTTTGCTTAACCAAGAATTCAAGAGTTCTTAATATACATTTTAATCTGACATGTTTGCATAATCATAAAAGAGCTTAATGATTTAGGGTAATGATTCAGTCTACGCTGGAGGCATGGGCTAAATTATTTTAAAATTGACTTAATCATCAAGTTATTTTATGATTAAGCAAACAGGGCAGTTTCACACCCTGCTCGATGAGTATGTCGAAGATATACTTCTCCTTTCGTAGACCTTATGTGACGTGAATGAAGTTGCAAGGGTCAGCTAGTAGATATTATAAAGCTGAAGAGTGTTTTGTTTCAAGCTATGATTTCAGAACTAACTGTGGGTTGCATCAGAAAAATATTTTAGAGTTCGATAGTACATTTATTGAGGGTAGGTACAAAACCATGAAACTAACATAAATTACCATTTCAAAGCCTGATATTTCCTAAAAAGTTTTTAGCAACCAACAATATTTTTGAAAGACCTACTCAATGATAAATTCTTGACATCTTTTAAATAAATTAATTAATATAAACATACAAAAAATGTATATGAACTCCTTACAAAGGGATCTTACAAATTAATTAGGTTACCCGAAGGCCTGTATACCAGATAAAAGCAACGGTATTTCCTTTATAGTCGTGGTTAAAAGAATTCAATTACATAATACTAAAGAGATTAAAAAGGCTAACATAACTCCTTTGAGATGAGGTACAGAAGGTAGGTAGCTATTTAATTATTGGAAACGTTTTCTGGTCCGCAACGCTCATTCGATTAATTTCATGCTTCAATTTTATTCGATTCAACGAGGACAAATTAATTTCACGTTGTAAATTCTTTGATCGCCAAATCAAAAACAAAAGACATTTACCGAGTGATCTATTTCAAGAATTTTGTCAACTAATGAGTCTTTATTAGTTTTAAAGACTTAAGTCTTTTTTTAAATTTAAACTGTACCGAATTTTAGGCTATTGATTAAAATATCATTATTCAGCAAACAGCTTTCGCAATAACGATTTTCGAATTGGTGATCACTTTGTGACATTTACAAACGTTTTGGGGTTTTGAAAAGTACTTTAAGCCTTAGTTCCCTGTTGTCAGAAGCATGTTAGTGGCCAAGCTAAAGGCATAAGGCCTTAAACTTGGCTTAACGACTGCTACATAATATGCAACAGGAAGCGACTTGCATAATTTCAAAATCGGGTCGCTTTAACCTGACCTTGCCTATTTCAACACGACAAGTAATAGGCTTACCTCCAATTAGGTATACTAAAAATGGTTATATATTAAAATACCAGAAATCAGAATGCCCAGAAGGTTAAGGCGGGAGCTCCGCTCCGCTTCGCTCTCGCCATAGCCTTCTAACCCAGCCTATCCGAGTCGGGGTGTTAACCATTACCTCACGTTAAAAAAAGTATTTTGTGTTGATTTTTTGGGTTTCGGTTATTCGACCGTACGGCATTTTAAATTATTTATATAATACTGATATTTCGATTTCAGGTATTTTGGGCTCATGCATTTCAAGTAAAGGCATTATGATTTCTGAATTTCTGGTATTGTGACGGTATACCCTAAAAATATGGGACAAAACCTAAAGGTGAAATATGTATTTTATGACTCTTTGTTATTCTGGAAAACGAAATCATTTTAAACACTTACAGATTATTCCTCAAACTAGCTGACAGACCAAATGTGTGTCGACATCACTCTAAACTTTCGTAATTTAAACTGTGAAGTTTGATACCTATATGAGCCCCATTATTTTGAGTGCTCTCTTATGTGGAAGAATCGCTTATTTTATTCAAACGACGTGAAAATTATATAAGGTTTGTAGATATTACATACATACATTCATAACATCACGCCTGTTTCCCAACGGGGTAGGCAGAGACTATGGTTTTCCACTTGCCACGATCCTGACATATCACTTTCGCTTCTTCTACTTTCATAATTGTTTTCATACATGCTCTTCGATTAAGGGTAATCTTGACCTGGCCTTTTTCCAAAAGGTGTCCAATTTGGTCGACATAAGTGTGACGCGGTCGGCCCCTACCAGATTGACCCCAAGTACACAAACTCTTTTACCTGTTCTACTCTTTGCCCTTCGATGTAAATTGGGCAATTCGTTATATTTTCTTCTCTTTCAAAAACCATTACTTTCGTCTTTTCTACATTCACTTTCATACCTCTACTTTTAAGCGCATCATGCATTATGTTAACCATCAACTGCAACTCCTCCGCCGATGAAGCTAATATCACCTGATCGTCCGCGTATAGGAGGCATTTGATGGTCAGCTCTTTCATTTTCAAACCATATGCACACTCTTGCAGTTCTTTCAAGCACCTGTCCATATACAGATTAAACAGACACGGTGATGCTACACAACTTTGCCTCACACCTTTTTCAATGTGAAAGAAGTCTGTGCAAGCTCCGTTTATCCTGACACAAGCACTGGAGTCTTCATACAGAGATTTCAGTGCTCGTATCAAGGTTCTGTTTACTCCATACCTGGACAGTGTTGTCCACATTTCATTCCTCACCACTCTATCATAGGCCTTTTCCAAGTCTACAAAGATGCAGTAGACTTTTTGACGTTTTGCCAACACCTTTTCAGCTACGCATCGTAAGGAAAAGACCTGATCCGTGCACCCCCTTCCTTTTCGAAATCCTGCTTGCACATCCCACATTTTTCCTTCCGTTTCATTCATCACTCTTTTTATCAGCACTTTTGCATATAGTTTGCCTACGACACTGAGCAAGCTAATGCCGCGGTAGTTCTTGCACTCTTGCTGCGACCCTTTCCCTTTGTACAGCGGCACTATGACAGATTTACACCATTCCTCTGGTACTCTGCCACTTCGCCAGCAAAGGTTAAAAAGGCGGTACAGCTGGCAAGCTACCACGCCACGTCCCGCTTTCAGCATCTCGACAGAAATCCTATCAATTCCAGCAGCCTTTCCTTATTTCATACCATTCAACGCTTCCACAATTTCTTCCATACTTAAATCGCTTTCATCATCAACTTCATTCCATTCCAAGACATGGGTCTCTCCTTGTAAATCCTCTTTTTCAAACAAACTTTCAAAATATTCCTTCCATCTTTTTAGCACACATTCTTCTCCTCTCACTAAACTTCCCTCCCGGTTTCTGATGTGTTTCAGTTGTGATGTAGTCTTTTGAGCCCTCATTGATCTTATAGACTTCCAAAAGAATTTTATATTTTCTTGGAAGTTATCAGATAACCGGTTATGAAATACATTCCTATCATCCTCTCTCTTTCTTTCTATCACCTCTTTTGCGACATGCTTATCCTTGGCCATTTTTACATCCTCATCCGTTGCCTTTTGCATTCTCTGATTGGCTTTTGCAGCCAGCCAGTTTAACCACGTTTTCTTCTTATCGGACAGAACCTTCAAAACTTCTGCACACATTCTCTTTACCTGGCATCCTTGGCTCCTCTTGCATACCCCGCATACTTCAACTGCCACTTCAACGAGTCCTTCCTTAATCGACTTCCATAATTTGTCCATTTCACATTTTTTTAACTAAATTTTCAAACTTCCCGCTCAATTTACTCAAAAATTCTTCTTTCACGCTTATCTCTTGCAACTTTTCTACTTTTATGCGCTCTAGTACACTAACAGGTTCACGCAGACGATGCCGCCACCGCTGAAACAGACCTCTTACTCGGCTGATAACCAAGAAGTGATCTGTGTCAATCCCGGCACCGCGGTATACCCGGATGTCTAGCACTTTCTTTCTCAGTCTTGCGTCTACTATCACAAAGTCAATTATGCTTCTCTGGTCTTTTTGTTCTCTCGTATACAAGTGGATATCTATGTGGTTAAATATGGTATTAGTTACCACAAGATTCCTCTCCAAACATACTTCTAGCAAACTTTCTCCATTTTCATTCACTCGTTCATCACCAAACTTTCCCAGCACACTTTCGTATCCATCACGCTTCACTCCCACCCAACCATTAAAATCACCTAACATTACTATCCTCTCGTTTCGTTTACATTTATCCAGAATATCACTCATACTCTCCCAAAATGCCTGCCTCTCGCTTTGGTCTTTCGCAGTCTGGTGCCACCGCGCATCCTGCGGAGCATACACTCCCAAAACAAAGATGCGGGTAAGTCTTACCTTCAGTCTTAACCAAAGGAGTCTTGGGCTCACACATTCATACTCTGTCACACACTCATTCATTCTCGCGGAAAGTAGTACACCGACCCCCTGGCACGCTGTTCTAGGCTGTATAGGCTCCGTGTGTCGTAGTGTCGCATCCTTTCCGCTTTGTCTCATTCACACACAAAATATCAAGCTGCCTATCTTGCATCATCTTGCATACCTCGTCAATTTTATCATCCATTCCTCCTCTAACATTTAATGTAGCAAAGTGGCTAACCCCAGTCCACTTTTCGCCCCGATGGGAAACGAGACGTGATGGGTGGCGAACCACATCGCCGCCGTTCTGGTTTTTAAATACTAATACCATGGCGTTCCCACGAGAAGCTAGGGAAATTAATTTGTCCACCTGAACAGAGCCCCGCTTGATCAAGTACAGTTTGTCTTTAAAGTCGTGAAATTAAATGAGGGCGCTGCTGAATGCATGTAGCAACCCTATATAGTACGACCAAAATGATTTTGATACGAGGAGTTCGTTCAGAGGAAAATCTTACTAATATTATAAATGCGACAGTTTGTGAGTGTGGATGTTTATTACTCTTACACGCTCGAACGGTTAAAGGGATCTGGCTGAAATTTGGTACAGGGATACATTATAATCTGGAATAACCATGGCTACTTTTTATTCCGGGAATATGTTCTTACGGGAAGCGGGAACGGGAACAATACAAATATTATAAATGTGAAAGCTTATGAGTGTGGATGTGAGACTCTTTCACGCTCGAACAGTTGAACTGATCTGGCTGAAATTTGGTACAGGGATACATTATAGTCTGGAATAACACATAGGCTACTTTTCATCCCTGGAATAAGTTCCTACGGGAAGCGGGAACGAGAACAAATTCGACACGAGCGAAGCTGCGGGCATCAGCTAGTGAGTTAATAAATAAAACACATTATACATTTTTAATTTTGTTTCTGTTTTATTGAATCAGATCCAGAATAAAGTTATTAAACCAGATCAAGAAGCCCCGGTCTAATAGCGTCTTACAACCCACCAGCAGGTGCCTAGCAGTCCCAATTGCTTCGCCACAATCATGTAATTACATGTTTTATCTGTAACTTTCCCCCATCTGACAATGATTTTTTTGGTGCTGTGCACAAATATTAAAATCGTCTATTTCTTTCTTTGCCGACCTTTTCTGTGTTTCCCAGGAGTTTCAAACTTTACTTCATTATTAAAACCTTCGTTAACTATTCGCCTAACTGTACTCTCTGATTTTTCTGAAAAGAGTAAAAAAAGAAAATTAATTACCTAATGGAAACAAACTATTGACATGAAGCAATTCATTCAAAATAAAAAATTGGTAGAAAACCAGATTGAACTGAGTATCAAAAATGTAGGTCGTACTATAAAATAACCTACTAACAATGTTATTCTAACCACTGACTTACATGGGATGCGGGGTCCTACTAACATCTTAAGGACCCCAATGGGTCGGATCCTCCTCGTGGTGCATCCTGGGCAACGGAGTAGCGACCACTCCCCTTCCTCTGTGGGGGAGTTGTGCTACTCTGGCTAATTCCGGCCGAGGCGGTAGTAACCCACCTGTGGGTTGCTCGGTGGTGTGTGTTGCTGCCGGCCGTGCCGTTATTCACGGCCGGCAGCAGCAATGATGGGTCGCCGTCGCTTCGCCTCCTTTGCTGGCGAGACGATGGCGGCAAAGTGGGAGAGGCACTGCGTGGGGGGCGGGAGTTTGGGTAGATGCTCCCGCCCTGCCATGCAGTTCGGGCTGCCGGCCGTGAATAACGGCGCGACCGGCGGCAACAGTGCTGGGCCGCTGTCACCTCGCCAGTTGACGGGAAGCGGGAGGTGCACTGTGCGGGGGAGCGGGAGTAACCGATAGATACCGTGCAGTTCGGGGGCGCCGCGGTGAGGAGTTACTGCGCGCCCCCGATTGTTTCTTGACCGTGGGCGTAAGGTCGGGGGACCCCGCCCACCAACGGTCACATGGCGGTGGGCACCTTTTCCGTGTTCCAGGGGTGCCCATTAGCGCACGCCTGCGCCAGCCGCTCTCTGTCTCCTCTATTACAGAGGGGCGCTCGAGAGCGGTGCAGGCGTGGACTTCAGCTCCTTAGGGAGCTTTGGGGAGCCGCCCATCTGGCTCCCCCGAGGAGAGCCCCGAATAAACGGGGCGCCCCTAGCCGGGTCGACGTGAATAATCTTTTGATGTCCCTCGGCCCGGCTAAAGGGTGAGGAGGAACACCGCGGGGTTTAGTGGGTAGGACGGTCCATTCCGGACCGGGCCGGGAGTCCCACACACCATCCCAGCTGCCCCCGCAGCTGGGATGAAGGCGCGTAAATGCGTTCCCCGCGTCAACAAAAAAAAAAAACCACTGACTTACATTATAGGTAGATTGCAAGTCTGTGATTCTAACCTAAAAATATGCAACGTAAACAATGCCTTTTTTTGTCTCCAAATCGTAAATTCAGCAAATTTGTAACTTCAGACAGATTCAAAACAAACAATAACACGATTACATACCCCCCAAAGATGCTGTTCGCTCATAAACATCCTCAAAATCCCACAACAATTGTCCAGCTTGGTACTCCGCGAAACATCACTGGAAAACTTTAAAAATCACTTCCTGCGCACCACTCCGATTTTCTTTACTCATTTCTCAAACCTTTATGCGTAGTTTGGTTTCAATTTGTTGCAGTTTAATCCAAACATTAAAGTTACGTGAGAGAGTAAACGAAATTCGACGATAGCATTGACAACTGACGTACTTATGTTTCGTGTTGCCAGTGTTGCCACACACATAACTATTTTTAGTTCCTCAAACATTCATTTCACTACTTTATAGACAAACTGTAAGGCTAGCCTTGTTCTGGGTTCGCCCGGACCCAGGGCAGTTAGGCACGCTTAAGACTACGCTCGCCCGTAGCCACGCAGCTCATCGGCACGGCGACCTTCGCTTGGCGGATAGTGGAAGGGATGAGGATGGGGTAGGAAGGGATTTGCGGGAAGGAAAATGAATAAGGTAGGAAAAGACGAGGTAGAAAAAGGATCCAAAACCATTCTGTAATCCAACCAAAGAAATTCCAACAGCCAGGACAGATGTTAACATTCAAAATAATCTCTGCAGTCCGAGCAGTTGTAGATATTATGTAGAAAAATATCATTTTAAATGTAGTGTTAGTTTTTTATTAGTAAATAGGAGACCCAACTTAATTACCATTACCAAAAATTTTGCCGTAGTTGTTACTTATCGAAATGATAATATATTATTTTCGGAAACCGACAGACTGATAGAGGTAACTAAAGTGTTACAAGGACTGCCAGTAATCATTTCGTAGTGCTAAAATAATTGTAATGTACTTAAGGAACACGATGTTATGTTTTTAGGGTGTAATAGGTGTAATTAATATAATTTACACACACAAAACATTCCAACGGGCCAGTTATTAGTACTTTTACTCGAACTGCTGAAGAAAGGAGGATAAAGTTTTTAGAGACTATATATTAATGTATGTCCATTGTTTTGTCACGTCCTTCAGCCTGATCGGCTTGACGGATTTTGGCATGCAAGGTGTCATTTGATTTGTCGTGATTGTTTGAGTCATACCAGGCAAATTAAAATTTCTAAAATATCAAAATGGCTGACTTTTGGCCCTAAAATAAAAACCTTATTTTTTTTTCTTGCACGCTCTACTGCGTGAACGACTTGATGGATTTTGAAATAGAAGGTGTTATTTGATTTGCTGTGACTGTATTAGTGACACTAGGTATTAGAAAACTTCTAGAAAATAAAATGGCGTATTTTGGGCGCTATGATTACTGCGATGTACGCAAAAACTACTTAACCGATTTTGATGCAATATAATTTGTTGTAAGGTCTTGGTGAGACCTAAAATATTACATTTGTTTGATTGCACTTGATTGAGTATAACCGGAAATATAACCAAAAATGTAATTGTTAAATGTAAAGAATTTCGAAGACCCTTCACTTTCCCTTCACTACACGAAAATTAATAACTCCATTACTAACTTAACTAAAAAGTTTTAAATAAACTTAATTATTAAGAATACAAAAAACCCGACTGCCAAGTAAAAATACAACGGAAAAGCAAAAAACAAGCACTCACTTCTTTTCTGCTTTTCTATAGCTACTTACAGTTTTACTTTGTCGGCAATATTTGCAGGCTGGAATAAGCTACGGGAATAATTAGCCATTTTGTAAACCACTACTCGCTTGAGATTGCATAATCCAGTCTGCAAATATTGCCAACAAAGTAAAACAGTAAGTAGCTATAGAAAATCACAAAGAAATTGAGTACTTGTTTTTAGGGTTCCGTACCCAAAGGGTAAAGAAGGGGACCCTATTCATGAGACTTCGCTGTCCGTCTGTCTGTTTGTCTGTCTGTCCGTCAGGAGGCTGTATCTCATGAACGGTGATAGCTAGAGAGTTGAAATTTTCACAGATTATGTGTTTTTGTTGCTGCTATATCAACAAATACAAAAAAAAACCACAATAATATTAAAGGGGGGCTCCCATACAACAAACGTGTTTTTTCGCCATTTTATCTTATATATTATGTAATAATGTATCCTTCTCAATTTAAATACGTTAGTTGGCTTAAACATATAATCAAGATTATTTCTTCCCTTTACACCATGCAAATAAAATAAGTACTTTAGGAGGTATAGCAAAGTCAAATATTGCGGAAGGAAATTAATTTCGTGTCGCCATGATTGATTATTAAACGGGTCACATACTAGTTTATTTTTCGACCTTCATTGTAAATATTTTTTCTTTAAAAAGTTAACATTGCTTCCAGCAGATGAGTTTAGGTAATTATAATATTTCAAAGATAGCAATTTCATAGGAAATAGAAAACAAAGAGCCCATATTTTGTCATTTTTTCCAGTTCATACAATTAACGTACAAACACACAATTCAATTACATGCACCGATGTTGTAGACTTATTGTGTTAATAATGTCATCATTCAAATTTCATCAATATTCTGAAAAAGAAATTAAACATAGAGAAATACATACTGTACCCACCGTAGAGGATCTATATGAGGATAACAGTATAGTTAACTGCGTTGCTCAGTCATGTGGTTAACAAACACCATAGATCAATGCTTGTTTTATAATATATAGTGATATTATGATATAAGGGCAACCAGTAGCCGTTTGAAATACTCACAGAATATCGAGCAGTCTATTCACATAAACGTAAATCTAATTAAAACAAAATGGACATTTACTGGGACATCTTTCTGAGGGCTAATCCGGGGCTCCCAACCGCAGGCTGTTAGGCGTTACGTGAGGTTTTTTAGTCGGTAGGAGTCCGGAATAGCATCCATGAAAGATTTTCCCTCACGTCAAATAAAAAAAATAAAAAAAGGGGGGCTCCCATGCAACAAATAAGCCTTTTTGTTGTTTTTTGGTTCGGAACCCTCCGTGCGCGAGTCCGACTCGCACTTGGCCGCTTTTATTTGTTTTTCCGTTGTATTTTTACTTGGCAGTCGGGTTTTTGTATTCTTAATAGTTAAGTTTATTCAATACTAGCGGACATTACGCGGTTTCACCCGCGTAGTTCCCGTTCCCGTGGGAATACGGGAATAAAATATAGCCTATGTTTACCGCAAAGAGTGTAGCTTCCCAACAGTGAAAGAATTTTTCAAATCGGTCCAGTAGTTCTGGAGCCTATTCGTTACAAACAAACAAACAAACAAACAAAAAAACAAATCTTTCCTCTTTATAATATTAGTATAGATTATTAAAGCACTCTGTAATGGAGACTGTAGTAATACATAATTATTAGGTATATTAAAATTGATGTGGAATTAGTTATTTATATTATGACAGCCCACGCTCAATGTGGGGTTGGTAGTTTACTATTTGTTCTGCTACTGAGACACTAAGTACATATATGGGGAAAACCTTTAGTGTGAACTTCTAACGACTAAAACCACACTTTGCCCTTCTCTTAATTAGGGTTGCACCATAATATAGTACGTCATAGAGACCCGGAACGGAAGAGGCACTTGCGTCACTTTATCATTATTACCTACATGACTATTATGGAACAAGATCTAAAATCTTCAGGCTATAATCAATCCCAGTACCAAATTTTAGCCAGATCCGTTCAGCCGTTGAGTAACAAACATCCACAAATCTACACATCCACACTAACAAACTTTCGCATTTATAATAAATCATGCACGCTGCCGCTTAGGCTGGGCAGCCTTCAGAAAACTGCGTCGGGTGTTTTGATTCGCCTATTCCGCAATGCCTGAAGACAAGAGTCTATAACCAGTGCGTTCTACCAGTTCTGACCTACGGTGCCGAGACGTGGACACTCACAGAGAAGCTAGTCCGAGCCCTTAAAGTTGCGCAGAGAGCAATGGAACGAGCTATGCTTGGGGTGTCTCCAGAGGGAACGATGTTATCCGTCGGAGAACTAGAGTGGTCGACATAGCTCGCAGAGTATGCAGTTTGAAATGGCAGTGGGCTGGTCATATCTGTAGGAGAAATGATGGTAGGTGGAGTAGACGAGTTCTGGAGTGGAGACCGCGACTTGGTACGCGTGGGGTAGGACAACCCCTCGGCCAGATGGACCGATGACCTTAAAAAGGTCGCCAGCACTGACTGGATGCAGGACCGTGTGTTGTGGCGTGATTTGGAAGAGGCCTACATCCAGCAGTGGATTGATATAGGCTGATTTGATTGATGCACGACATGTCTAGATTGTTTAGATTTTAAAAGCTTCGATCTCTAATAGGCTTTTTGCGTCTCTGATTTAGCATCAAATAAAGTGAAATTTACAATCTGAGTGATAGAACCAGACGCATTTTTATTACCAATGATCCTTATAATGCTCGTTTATTTACTTGCAGCCTACGCTGCAGGCGCAGGCTGTTAACTATAAATTATGATGACTGAACTATAAACGTAGCAACCATTCTACGCGTCGATGCCCACTCTGAGTTTGCATTGTATAATCGAAAATTTACGGGTAGGCAATAGGATAATCTCAAATTCAGTTGAAAATATTAATTTCAAAAAGATTTGTCTAATTCCGCATAGTCAACTAAAACGGTTTGATTGCCAAAAAGAGGTTAGGAATAGGTGTTCAGGGTTGATAGTGTCAGATTGCAAACCACTTTCGATCAGGTAGGCCGTATGCTTGACTGCCACTTTAACACTAAAAGTATACTACCTGCCTTTTATATTTTAACGTGAGGGAAAATCCTTCATGGATGCTACCGTCTAAAAACCTCGCGTAAGGCCGAAACAGACTACGGTTGGGAGTCCCAGCTAAGCCCTCGGAAGGATGTCCCAGGACTTCCAACAGACCTAGAGCTACCACTGCAGCCTTGCCTAGGAGGGGTTCGGGTGCTATCCCGCGTCTTTGGGGGTTTTTTTCGGGTGTGATCCCGCTTCTTAGAGGGGCGTGCGTGAATCCCTCATGGCACGCTGTCGTATGGGGCCTGCTTCTGATAGGACGGTGAGCTGCCCCCTAACCGTGCACAGTCATGGAGGCCGATAGTCTTGGGCAAAGACACTTCGGCCTCGTAAACACAAGCTTACATCATCTTTCTATACAATTTTCTGTGAATATACAATTTTCTTTTATAATCACAGAATAGGCGTTGCCCTTGCAAAATGCTTAACAAACGTATTTTAAAACGTCTATTGATCTCAATTAAACAGCAACATTAATTAATTACGATATACAAGTAGAAAGCCGGATAGAATCAAAGGCGCTCCAATAAATAGCAGCGTCCCTTGTGTTAAATAGAGGAAACCCAACGTGCACCCTGATTTCATCAATCCTTTCACATATCAGTCAAGAATTACTACATCCGATGGTGATATAGGAGCTACGAATCGAACTCCTCAAGAAAAAGAATGTAGGATGGGTAAGGGTTTCTTTGTCCTTTATACTTTTTTTTTGTTTAACGTGAGGGAAAATCCTCATGGATGTTATGCCGGACTCCTACCGACTAAAAAAACCTCACGTAACACCCAACAGCTATGGTTGGGAGCCCCGGGGAAGCCCTCGGAAGGATGTCTCAGGACTCAACAGACCTACGGCCGCCCCTGCGGCCTCGCCCAGTGGGTGGTTCGGGTGATATCCCGCGACTTTGGGACCCCCCAAAGTCGCGGGATATCACCGGGCCGGTTCGGGTGTGATCCCGCTTCTAAGGGGGTGTGTGCGTGGGTTGCTCACGTCACGCTGCCGTCATGGTTGTCCTTTATACTTGTGATTCTTCGCACTTGATGGTACTTGTTGTAAAACATTATGAAAAAACACAGTCATTTGAACTATTCCACAACTTTTATTTTAATTTTCTTCCTTCCTAAATCTAAACGAATAGTAAAATTCTTCAGTCTGGAATATCAATTTTGATATTTGTCCATGCTTCCAGGTATATTTTCTACGTCTCTTGCGTACGTTATTTGATTCGTAACCGGCAAAAATATGCGATTGACAGCTAAAATGAGGATATATCCGACAGGTTACCCTAAATTCGTCCTCTGTATCTGCCGACTTCCGTGAGATATAGAAAATGGGGCTCGGGGATATCGGTTTGACCTTTTTTTGTAGGTAACATCCCACCAAAAACATCCCTGTTGAAAAGGAGGCCAAGTTCCTATGGGCTAATTGTTCGCCTAAAAAAGGGTTGAAATCCAATCCAATGCCAAGTTTAGATGTATGTACTTTAAATAATCTAAAAATATCTAAAATAATGTTACTTCTAAATTTGAACTTGGCAGGGTTTCGTGCAGTACGCAACACTTGATTAATTGTATAATTAAATTTATTATGTAGGTATATAATTAAACTAACCTGCCAAGTTCAAATTTAGAAGTAACATTATTTTAGATATTTTTAGATTATTTAAAGTACATACATCTAAACTTGGCATTGGATTGGATTTCAACCCTTTTTTAGGCGAACAATTAGCCCATAGGAACTTGGCCTCCTTTTCAACAGGGATGTTTTTGGTGGGATTTCAATACTTTTTTTCAAGAAACTGTACCTATTTTGTCTTTAATAAGCTTTAAAGTGTGCATTATGTATACATGACATTATTTTATACTCTCTCTCAACAAGACAAGCTCTCGAAAGGATGTCCCAGTAAAGGTCCATTTTGTTTCAATTATTATTTTTTTATGAAAATAGAATGCTCGATATTCTGTGAGTATTTCAAGCGTCTACTGGTTGCCCTCATTACCTATTAACACATAGCAACGCGCGCCTTAGATAGTTCGCGTTGCTCTATAGTGTTATACAACGCGCGTCTTTAGACAGTTCGCGTTGCTCTATAGTGTTATACAACGCGCGTCTTTAGACAGTTCGCGTTGCTCTATAGTGTTATACAACGCGCGTCTTTAGACAGGTCGCGTTGCTCTATAGTGTTAACTATCCTTGTATAGATCCTCTACGGTAGGTACAGTAAATATTTCAAAAAGAGTTTGTGAACTCTATGTTTAATTTCTTTTTCAGAATATTGATGACATTTGAATAATGACATTATAAACACGATATCTACGTCTACAACATAAATTGTGTGTTTGTACGTAAATTGTTTATACTGGAGAAGAATCTAAAATATGGACTATTTGTTTACTATTACTATATATTCCTATGAAATAGCTATCTTTGAAATATTACACCTACCTAAAGTAATCTGCTGAAAGCGTTGTTCACTTTTTAAAGAACAAATATTTACGATGAAAGTCGAAAAATAAGTCAGTATGTGACCCGTATAATGTTCAATCATGGCGACACGAAATTAATTTCATTGAGCAACATTTGATTGTGCTGTACCTCCTAAAGTATTCATTTAATTTGCATGGTGTAAAGGGAATGAATGATCTTGATGAAATGGTCAAATTAACTAACGTATTTAAATTGTAAAGGATACCTTATTACCGAATATATAAGACAAAGTCGCTAAAAAACACGTTTGTTGTATGAAAGCCCCCCTTAAATATTATTATGTTTTTGTTTTCAGTATTTGTTGTTATAGCGGCAACAATAACACATAATCTGTGAAAATTTAACTCTCTAGCTATCACCGTTCATGAGATACAGCCTCCTGACGGACAGACAGACAGACAGACAGACGGACAGCGAAGTCTCATGAATTGGGTCCCGTTCTTTACCCTTTTGGTACGGAACCCTAAAAAGGATGACTCACGCTACGCAGTGCCGGGTCCGAGCCGAGTGCCGGCCGCAGCAAGGTCAATATTATATATATTTTGTGTGAACAAACTCACGTTAAACCATAGATTTAGAATTTTTCGCGCTAAATCTACGCGTTAAACCGAGCGGCAACTGAGTGACAGCCGAACTACGGAAAGCGCTCATAAACAACTCGGTCCCGCCTCGGCTCGGCCACGGCCCGTTGCATGAATACAGTGCCACCGAGCTTCGCCCGAGCAGTCGTGAATGCAACCGGCTCGGTGACCGTGCTACGGCCGACACTCGGCTCGGACCCGGCACGGTCTAGCGTGAGTCATCCTTTAGAATGCTTGCTGATCTCTAAACTACTGGACGAATTTGATCCAAATATTTCACAAATATGAATAACGATATTCAATGTGCAGTATTGACTTTTCCATAATTTGTATGTATAGAGAATTTGATTGACATTAATCAAAACATTGACAACATCTTTCTCAAATCTGATTGAGTTTTTAAACATGACATGTGTTAAAATAAAAAGTAAATTAAATCAAAAGAGTCCTCTCATCACTAAGAAGTATTGATACAAATTCGAATCGAAACCCCCCGAAGAAAACAATTGTTACCCCCTTTAAGCCTGTTCTGGAATGAATTTCAATAAAATACGAAACACATCTTCCATCAATTATGTTAGAGATGATTTATGCAAATTTTGAAGAAGATCCGACCAAGGAATCCTGTGGTCCCATACAAACTTTGTAACCCTTTTCCAACTCACGCTTGACCGATTTCTCAAATTTCTCAATTTTTCGGTAATCTACATATAACACCCGATCTGTGTGCCAAATTTCATAACGCTAGGACAATTGGAAGTGGCCTAGAGGTTTTGATGACCGGTCAGTGAGTGAGTGAGTCAGTCAGTGCCAAAATTAGCTATATTCACAGGGTCATATTTCAGGATCTACTAAAGCTACATCTATGAAATTTGGTACACTGCCTTAGTACTAGTATATGATTATGTACGTACAATTTTATTTCTGTACTTGCAATAGGCACTGAGCTACAGGGGGGTCAAAAGTGGGTCGAAGCGGTTCGTGTAAATAGAGTACGGCATGCGCTCGGCCTGTTGCTGGAACTTGGCCTGCGCACTGCCGTGCGCTTAGATTTCACTCGTTGCGCATTGTGGAGCGTTTGACTGAAACGGATTGCGTTGTCAAATTGCTCTGATATTTTACCTTCATTTACATGCGCTACTTGCCTTCGTTATAACAGGGACCATATGCTGTTAGTTGTTAGGAAGAAATTTTTCCTTTGCGGGGTGTTTTTTTATACTTACAAATAAGGTGTAAAAATTCTGTAGTTTACTTACATCAGTGTACAAATATTATGTAACCCATATTTAATCTTTCACAACAAACGCAAACATCTACACATAATTTCACATGTATATTAACTTAGTAGTATTTTAGTGTTTTTAGGGTTCCGTGCCCAATGGGTGAAAACGGGACCATATTGGTCTGTTCGTCACGAAGCTGTGTCTCAATAACCGTGATTTATAGATGATGTTTTTATGTTGCCGCTGCAACAACAAATACTAAAATCAGAAAAATAATAATAATTAAGGGGGCTCCCATACAACAAAAATGATTTTTTCCAGGTTTTTTTAGTACAGAACCCTCCGTACGCGAGTCCGACTCGCACTTGGCTGGTTCTTAATTATAGTGCTTTAGCTTGTAAGCATTCGTAACATTTACAGCCAGGGCACCGATTATCGCTTCACACGACATGAATGCGTGGACGTAAATCGGCGGGTGACGCGTCGCCTGTCTCATATTTAGGAACGGCGAAACATGAGACGGGCGACACGGCGTCCACGCATTCACGTCGTGTGTTCGAGAATCGGCGCCCTGTACTGCTTGCTACGAGGGCTACGAACATCTACGTACGTAGCAGTTGAAGCAATATAGAAACCAATAAGCAATAAGAACTCGCTCCAGTGCACATCGCCAAAAAAGGTTAGCGGTTATATAATAAAATCAAATTTTAAAGATGTGGGACTTGCAAACCTATAAAATAAATAAAATTGTTAACCAAAGAAAAAAAGTATCTGTGCCACTAATCTATACTAATAATTATGAACTAAACAAAATAAAACCAGGTCTTAGGAACGTCGATATTCAAATAACAAAGCAAACTGAAGTCAGCTGAATTTTCAAAAATAATAATATTTACTTTAAAAACCGGCTAAGTGCTCGTCAGACTCGCGCACACAGGGTTCTGTTTTATGGTTTGTTGTATGGGAGCCCCTTTAAGGCCCCCTTTTTTTCTAATATTAGTCATTGTTGTCATAGCGACAACCAAAATATATCATCTGTAAAAATTTCAGCTCTTTAGCTATCACAGTTTCTGAGAAACAGCCTCATGACGGACAGACAGGCGGACAGCGAGCTCTTATGAATAGGGTCTCGTTTTTACCCTTTGGATACGGAATCCTAAAAATGCAACTAATTGGGTACAATCAGCGCTGTAAACATTGAACCAATATGGTTGAATATTCGTATTATTCATTTTTATTGAACGTCTATACTAAGAGTAACTACCTAGGTATCTCAAAAGTTAGCCCATAATATTGTTTGGAAAATAAAAGTAAAAATCATACTTTACGCTGACTAACGCAGCCATATTACCTTCGCTCAAACACCGTTTTACGGCGCCATTCGGCAGCATACACGCCATACCCTGATCTCATACTGAATGTCAGCGGCGAGCGAGGCGATGGCGAGTGCGGCTCCAGATTACAATCACAAAATAAGAAGGTACAGAACGCAATCTCTTGTATATACTTTTTTTCAAACCTACCCTCGGCTGCGCACAGTCGCTCACAAACTAGTTTTGAAATTACTTTGAAAATCATTTGACCCCGTGTCCGTGAACTCCGTGAGTGATGTCTAAGTGTGCATAGCCCGAGCTCATTTTGTTTGGAGATTATCTTCTGTATTTATTGTTTTGTCATACAAAAGAGGCAGGCGGCACTGTGCAGCGCTCTATGTGGGCGCAGTGCCACTTTAGCAGACCGCGCTCGGTGCGTTTGTTCGAAGTTGCATGAGCTCTTGTACTCGTCGCCCCGCTCGCCGCTGACATCCAGTTTAAGGTCTTATTACGAGTATCTTTCCCTGTATAGCGTTTATGACTCTCAGCAAAATTAAAATGTTTTGCTAAGAATGAACTTGAGGCGGGGCTTTTTATGAAATTGTGAAATATGAAATGAAGTTACAGGAATATAACACGAGCATAATATACCTACAATAGTACAAGTTTTTGTACTTTAATACATTTTGCGAGTCGAGAAGACTTTGTAAAACAACAACTGCCATAAATTTTATTCAACTGTCATTTCTTGTTGCTACTGATGTAAAAAAACAATAGTCAAATCTCAAGTACTAAACACAGAGAGTTTCGAAACAAGAAACTGTAAAAGTGTTGAATGGGAATATTTGGATAATTATTTGTTTCTGTTTTCAGTATTTATTGTTATTGTGGAAACAGAAATACATCATCTCTAAAAATTTCAAGTTTCTAACTTCATGTCTAATTGTCTAGCTATATAGGTTCATGAGATACAGCCTGATGAAGTACAGACGGATGGATGGACAGTGGAGTCTCAGTAATAGAATTCACGGACATTTCACACAACGCTATATCTGATCCCAAAGTAAGCTAGGAATAACCTGCTTGTGTTATGGGTATCAGACCACGGATATTAATACTTATATACTTTTAAATACATACATATTATACATAGAAACACCCAGACTCTTGAGACAAACATTTATGGGTCACACAAATATTTGTCTCCGGTGGGAATCGAACCCACGACCTCCAGCGCCGCAGGCGGTATCACTACCAACCGCGCCACAGAGGCAGTCAAATCAAGGGTAATGACGGTATACTTGGCCACAAAAAAGAATTATAGGGCTTTGACCTAATGTCATAATTGCTAAATAACTTTACTACGTAGTTTAAGAATCATTTATGTCAAATAATTTATTTGCTCCATAAATAATACTCGTATGACAAATGAGTTATTTGACCTATTTCTTAAGTTATGGGAACAATAAATTTAAGTAGTAATTTGTTTATAATGTGGCATAGATTTTTTTATGATTGCGAACAGAGCCGTTGCATCAACTAGTCTAAAATAACAGCTGTTGACAAAATGAAATAAACGAAGTAGACGCAAAACAGAACACGTCTCAACTTTATTAATTTGGAAAAATCGAGTTCATAACTAAAAGTTCAGGTCAGTAAGTTCCCATGACACGTCCACCATTAAAAGTTTCAATGCGAATTGTAAAATCACACCAATCCTATAAAAAAAAATTTAACTAGAGCTTATAGATTGAGAAATTTAGTACAGTTTCTATCAAAGTTATATATTGTGAATTTTAAAAGGTGTGGTGGTGATAGTCCGATGGTTCTGTAGTATAGTTCTGCCTGTAGTCTTTGATATTAAAGAATTCGTCTGATATTAGTGACAAGAAGACAACATAGTGCGCGGAATTAGTCTGGTTAATTCACTCGACCCCCAGTATTATCTTACGTATGATACTATAGCCTGTGGAGCAGTTCCAGACCTTTCTAAATAAACTACGGTATCAGGATGTTATTAACACCAAAGGCGTTAGAGGCATTATATCTGTGGTTAGACCGTGAGCAGGTGCTAGCACGCTCAACAAACTCCTTCTAGAACCACGGAGTTCAACCACAGACTCCTTCAACAACCGCACGCGGATGAGTGACCACATGACAATAAAACCACCCTTACACTCCGACTTACTAGTCAATCATCTGTCTGGCTCACCATTTTTTTCTTGAGACAAAATTATATGGTAACTCTGCCAACGCATTCGGGGATAAAGGCGTGCTTGTATGTATGTATTATGTACACTCTGACCGTTGACCGTATAACAAACAAACGGTCGAATACAGGCTGTGGCAACCAGCTGTTGACAACTATCTTTAAAATCACTTCTGAGGCTCCTACGTGCTTTCCGGAGTTAGATAAATATGTAATTTAACAGCATAAACAGTACTTGTATAAACTTATCGAAACGTCTACAAAAATGAACGAAAAACACTAATTACGTAAACTAGAAAGCAATTTTGCGTTTACTATTCCATTAACTGCAGTAAAATATAGGTATTTAAACTTTCATGGTCACTGACATTAGTATTAAAGTTAGCGGGATATTTACCATGTATTGTTGTGAGTTTCCGATATTTCGGCGCTGTTACAAGCACCATGATCACGGAGGAACTGCAGCAGTAAAAGTTTGTGGAAGTCTTCATTAATTTATTTTCAGAGTTAGGTGCGAAATTATTCCACAAAATGCATTGCACATCGAAGCGAGTTCGGCTTATTAATAATTCAAGTATTGAGACTTTTCAGACATAGCACAGCAGCTGCACGTTATTTTAAAACCAACACTATACAAGAGGAAATACATTTCTACTGGAATGTTACGGTGTATCGACAACGCCGGTGTCGTTTGACCCACTTTTGAACTGACATTTTAATAATGTTATTTGCCACAATACTATTTCGTAGCTACCTAAAAATTCAATGACATAGGATGTAAATCCTTAATCTTTGATTTGTTTGATTGAGTAGCTTCAAGTTTAATCCAGATTCATAAAAAATATATTTTAAAGTAGGTACGGACCCCCACGTCACAGTTTACGTAATAGAAAAACCGCGTCCACAACTGAAGGTTAAGAGTGTATTATTATACCTGTACTTTCAACAAAAGTCAATCGCTTCAAATTTTATAGTATCTAAAAAAATTGTGAAATTTAGTCGACATTAAAATCTCAAGACTTTTCTGTCAATAAATCAACTTTATGATCAAAAATTACCTAGTTAATTACTACTTTGTTTTATTAATAAGAGTCTTGAACGAAATCCCTGTACAACAGTTAACGGTTAAAACAAATAAAACACAAACTTTTGAAACAGTATACACTCCTTTTTGATGTATTTCATGACGGTTAAACTGGAAAATAATCCTTAGCTTTATTCCGCAGTTTTTGAAGCTCCAGTAGTTATATCCGGTAGCAAGTATTTAGCATATCAATATATTTTTAAATTCATGAAATTCTTAGCTAAACTTTTAAATACCTTCCTAAGTAAATAATAAGTATGACCTTAAGAAGTTTTTTTATAACAAAATGAAAAGTCGATTCATGGATTTATCTATCACGTAAGATTTTAAATGAGATAGTCGTACAGAATTATATACACGAATATTGAAGCCGTAACTACATCGGTGTGTGGGAAATAGCTTTGTTATGCGTCTAAATCTTGTTAATGCATAAAATTATGTATTAACCCCTATACTTTATAGTGATAAACAAAGGTACGCGATAGGTACAAGCCAGTTCGTTAGTCCTACTAATATGATAAATGTGAAAGTTTGTGAAGATGTTTGGATGTTTGTTACTCAATCACGCTCTAACGACTAAAAGGATTGGACTGAAACTTGGTACTTTTACAGTTGAGCTTATAGTCATGAATAACAATTTTCAAGTGCTACTTCTAACCACGGGAATAATTATGTTCCCACGGGAAGCGTGAACGTGTACCGAATTTCAAGCAGGAGAAACCGCGAGCGTCATCTATATATTTATATATTTTGCCCTGGTTACGGAATGCCACGGCTTACCATCAGGCTGGTGGCGACGTAAATTTGGCGAGCTAAATATATAAAAACTGTTTTTTTTTTATTTTTAACATCATTATCGCTGCCAAATAACTAAGAATGACTGTATAAGCAATATAAGCCTCGGTTGGGAGGAAACCTAAAAATGGTAAAAAGATTTACGACCAACAATTTTGAAAAGGACAGGCCTTAAACGATAAAAGTGCATTTGAACTGCGACAATAGGTATTTCAGTCGTAATACGATAACTCGTCACCACACAGTACAGCTTCGAAAAAGTAATATTAATTTTAGTTACTCATACAAAAATCTTTTTGAGCTAAATGACAGTAGATTTGCTGGAACGTGCGTGTACACAAAATAATTAGTGGTTTGCGTGACTACGATAATTGCCACTTGCCGTACAAATGTCGTACAACACATGCTACCACAGTTTTACAGTAATTGACCAATTACAACGCTTATAAATGGATAACGCATTAGTGAAAATGCAGTGTGAATATCTTCGGTGTGTTGTTTGTAGATACGGGAGCACCCACCTTTCCATTAAAACAATTATTTTCGGTACAGAGAATCTCATTGCTTTAATTTTTTTAAATGATGAAGATGTTAACATAATATTATATCATAGCTATACTTCAATTGATTAAGTTGAAACACGAATACAGTACCTTCTACTGGATTAAACCACGATTCACACAAAGTTGGCTTGATTAGAGATTCGTCAAGATTTATAAATTACATTAAAAATATTTTATAAGTATTATAAAATATAAAAGTTTGTGAAAATAGTTGCATGTATATTATGCAATCACGCTCTTACAGCTAAATTATACTCTGGAGCATGTAACACATACTCTAATTTGTATCCCCGGAACACTTTTCCATGATGAGCCAGTACGGGGACAGATTCAATGCAGACTGAGTCATGGGCACCATTTAGTATAATATACGGTATCTATATTTTGTCGCAAGTTACCCATTCAAAGATTTGACTTATTAAAACGAAAATTTTAAATCATTCAATGAAAATTCCAATTCAAATACTAAAGTAAACCTTTCATGGGCAGTAAATAAATACGTACGACGAATCTAAAACTTAAAACATATATAGATCAAAAATTAAAATAACCATTAATACAATTCCAAGATGAGGTCTTAAATAGATTTTATATTACTTTGATTTCTGCAAATCAAATGCGATCTTCGAAGAACCGTTCTGGTCTAGGGTTCAGTTTCAGTTGATTTTTATCACACAAAGTAAAATTCTCTTTTTTTTTAAGTTTCTGTGAAAACAAAATATAAATAAAAATACCTTACTTTTGTCATTGTAAAATTAAAAACCCGCTCCAATCGTTAAGCGACGCGACGCAGCGACAAAATTAATTTTCCTAAGCTAGCAATGAAAATACTTGAAGAGTATCACAGCTATGCGTCGAGTATCTATTTAAGTATATCTATTCAGTCGCAACCTGCGCCTGTCCATTTCAACACGACTCACCACCTATTACGTGGGACAAAATCCAACTAGGTAAAATTTGGGTGTATATCTAATATGCCTCTGGTAACGTTTCATTCAAAAAGATGAATGGTCGTGATCACAAGCTACAACTATACCTACCTGGTTCTTGTTCATCCTTAGATATAACTGCTGGGAGTCCTGGTGACATACTTCCGAGGGCTTACCCGGGGTTTCTAACCATAGGCTGTTAGGTAGGACACGTCTGGTTTTTAGTCGGTAGGAGACCAGCTTAGCATCCCTGTAGGATTTTCCTCACGTTAAAAAAATATCCTTAGATATACATAAAGTAGATAAATATATTTATACCGTCAGAACTGTGTCTTGGAAGTCAGATTAAATTTATGTGCTACATTTTCGTATTGAAACTTTGAAAATACAAGCGATACAATAATAATGAAGTTTAAATACACTTAACTCTTGTGTTCCTATATCTGTGCCGAAAGCACTGTACAAGTTTGGAAAGTTAGTAACCTAAGAATTAACAAGTCCTCAGAAATCACTAACGAGAGAACTTTATCTTGTCTCATACTGCCTTATATTGTGAACATTGACGTATCAGATTAATACTATGACGCAGGAGGACTGCTAATTTACTTTAAGTTAACTGTAGTACGTGTTACAATGGGACTAGCGGGGTTCAAATATGCTCGATGTGCTATCGGACGACTTATAAAAGTACGTTGACGATGCATCACTGGGCTTGCCTGGCTCCCGGCCGTAGACAGTGATAGGGCATCGTGTGGTTATAGTCAGGTATAGATATCATCCATGAGGATTTCTTCACGTAAAAAAAAAAGAATAAAAAGTGTTCTACATAATGGTGCAATACATAATATATATAAATATATGAAATTCAGAGCCGTCACGTTAGATTTACATAACAGAGAATAAAAATTATTATTATGAGAAATTTCTCGTAGTAGTAGCGATTTCTCGTAATAATAATTTTTATTCTGTGTTATGCAAATCTAACGTGACGGCTCTGAAAATTTACATTACATACAAAATGGAAGATTTTAATATCTAGACGGTATGTAGGTGTACTCATGATATACATTTATTTAAGCAAATTTACTTAGAATAACTCTGTACAATCCTTTTCTTAAAATTGAAGGGCTTATGCTACGCCGAAATATGGTGGATTTACGTTTCGTTGATGAAATTCAAAGCTAAGTGCTGCCTTGGGAATACTCTGGTAATATTTATAAACTTTGTTTCTTCTTAAAATAACATTGATTTAGATGAAAATGATATTATTAAGTATGGTGCATGATTTATAAAGATTGCGAATTCGAGCACTACCTTTTTCAGAATTAGTTGAAGGGTACCTATTGTACCTACATGCGTTTTCAAAATATTTGTATCGTTTGGAAAATTTAAGCATACCGATAAATAATAAAGCACTTATAAAATAAAAAATTAAAAAGACAGTATTATTACTGGTGAATAACATTTATTTATGTGAATCGGAAGAAGCCTTACTTTCGTGGACTGATTTGATTGATCTATTGAATATTTATTAAATCTAATTTTACTCAAAAGTAATACAATAATGTAAACTACTTACACTTAGAAAGGGTAACGTAACCGCTGGATGAATGTTAAGTTTTAACCAAAACAGTGGTAGTAATAGCACATTTGGGGCCAGCATTAGCGCCTTGGCGGCATTAACGCGGCCATTGCAAACTTGCCCTGTCCTCGGAACAACCAGTCTCTGTACTTAACAGTCTAATTAGCTGTAAATTACATCTAAATTGGGCTCTTGGTCGAGAATGGACTTTTGAATATTTAATTTCGTTGAATAGAGGGAAATTGTATCGCAATTTATGTATCAATTTGTGTTGTCGTGGCGACTGAAGTTCCGGTTTGTCCAAATTGGTTTTGTAATGGTTTTGTTAATTAAGGTGTTAAATATTTGTTCGTATTTTTTTTTTTTTTTTTTATATTCAGCTCGCCAAATTGACGTCGCCACCAGCCTGATGGTAAGAAAGCAGTGGCGCATCTAGCGATTGGGGGCCACTTCTTATAGTGGTCCTCAAGTTGGCGGCCCTGTGATGTGCCTCTTCACGCTCCTCTTGAAGAACCCGGGATTGTAAGATGAGGGAAAGACGTGTGCGGGCAGGTCGTTCCATGTTTTTATAGTTCGACAGAGAAACGATCTTTTGAAACGCTCGGTTCTGGCGAAGATTCTCTCCACTGTGTATGAGTGGCATCTCTGCCCGGCACGCGTTGTTCGGGATCGGAAAGGAGATGGTGGGATCAGGTTGAAGAACTCTTCAGAACATTCGCCGTGATACATTCGATAGAAGGCAGCCAAGGACGCTATGGTTCTTCGCTGCGACAAAGGTTCGAGGCCTCCCGTCACCTCAGGACAACCAATTATTCGGATAGCACGTCTCTGCATAGCGTCAAGCGCGTCTAACAAGTACCTCGCGGAGTCATCCCAAAGGTGAGAACAGTACTCGACGCAGGGACGAATCTGCGTCTTGTACAGTAAACATCTCTGATGTGGCGTGAAATACCGTCTCACCTTATTCAGGATTCCCAGTTTCCGCGAGGCCAGACCAATACAGCTCTCTATGTAGTTTTTGTGATTGAGCTCACGCCGGACGTCTATATCAAGGATCTCCAGGTTGTCCTTTAGTGGAATTGTAATGCTCTGAAGAGAGGGTAGGGGTAGGAATGGGGACTTCTTAGCTGTAAACGCACACGCCTGTGTTTTTCTGGCATTGAACTCGACCAGGTTGTCTGAACCCCATTGGGCAATGCGGCCCAGGTCCAGATCGAGATCCGCCACGAGTTGTCGTCTCTTCTCATCCACGTCGCCTCGCCCTGCCGCTGGACGGCCAGAATAGCTCCCATGAAGAGTACTGTCATCCGCATAACAATGAATGCACCCAAGGGACAGCATGTCATTGATATGCAGAAGAAAGAGAGTTGGGGACAATACCGATCCCTGTGGTACTCCGGCATTTACCTGAAAAAAACAGGAAGCCTGACCATCACAGACGACCCGAATCCGTCGCCCGTTCAGGAAACTGGCCAACCAGCGGCACAACTGATGCGATAAACCATATGACGGCAGCTTGGAAAGAAGCGACGCATGCCATACCCTATCAAAGGCTTTTGCGATGTCTAGGCCAATAGCCAGAGATTCGCCGTGCCTCTCCATAGCCTCACCCCAGGTGTGCGTTATGTACGCTAAGAGGTCACCCGTTGATCGTTTCGGCCTAAAGCCATATTGGCGATCGTTAATTAACGAGTGATCCTCCAGATAGCGCATGAGCTGTTTGTTGATGATTAGCTCGAACACCTTGCAGATGACGGTGGTTACGGCTATGGGGCGATAGTTGGCTGGATCCGACCGATCCCCTTTCTTGGGGATCGGTTGGACATTCGCCTCCTTCCAAGCCTCCGGCACTTCTCCCGACGAATACGAAAGGCGATACAGGCGTGTTAGCGTTGGAGACAATTCAGCTGCACAATTCCTCAGTACCACGGCCGGAATGCCATCAGGACCACTGGCTTTCCGCGTGTCGTGTGACCGTAGCAACGCCCGCACATCGCACTGCCGGATTACAATTTCCGGCATCGTGGTTCCACAGTTGGCGATAGTGGGAGGTTGCTTGCCACAGTCATCGACCCGGGAATTAGCCGCAAAGAGATTGGCCAGCATTTCCGCTTTCTCTTAGGCCTTGTGAGCCAGTGATCCGTCAGGATAGCGCAGCGGCGGCAGCGAGGGCTTGCAAAAGTTGGCCTGCACGGCTTTGGCCAGTTGCCAGTATCCACGGCTGCCCGTCGGATGTGACGTGAGCTCCTGACCAAGCCGCGTGACGCGCTGGGCGTCCGCTCTCTTGAAGGCTCTCTTACTGGACCTAGTGGCTCTGTTGTACGCTGCTTTGAGGCGGGCCACACTCGGGTCGCGCACAGCTCGAGCCCTGATCCAGGCGCGGTAAGCCGCCTGTTTTTGTTGAACAGCTACGGCACACTCACGCCCGAACCAGGGGCGGGCTTTGCGGATGCTGGCGACATCAGTGTATGGAATGTAGTATTCCATACCTAATGTGATTTCACCAGCAATCGCAGAGGCGCTTTCCGATGAAGCCCTCCCTGCAAAGCAGCGCTGACTCCACGGGACGGCTGCAAAGTATTCTCGTAGTCTGTCCCAGTCTGCTGACGAGTAGTGCCACAGTCGCCGCGTCACCTCTACTGCCCTTGCAGGGGACGGTACCTGCAGGCGGGCACGCACAACACAGTGGTCGGATGTACCCAGTGGGGCGCTAACCGTCACACTGTACTGTGCTGGATTACTCGTCAGCAGTAAGTCCAGCAGGGCGGGTTCATGGTCTGACCTGTCCGGTATGCGCGTAATCCCGCGTACCAGCTGGGTCAGACCATGGGAGAGTGCGAACGCGTGGGTGGTCCGTCCCGCAGGATCTGTCTTGAGGGACCCCAACCACTCAATGTGGTGACCATTGAAGTCCCCCAGAAAAACCAACTCGGCGTTCGGGAACCGTACCTGCGCGTCATCAGCCCCCTCGCTGAGGTGCTGATACAGCCTCATCATCTCAGCTGTCCCTGTGTGGGATCGATAGACACACACGTAGATCTGACTCATGGAGCCGTGATCTACGTGCAGCCAAAGGACGGAGAGGGAAGGGTCCTCAAGGGTCATCGAGGAACTATTTCGAGAAAAAGCCGGGGTGTGCGCGTTCGTTAGGGCGGATGTTTGCTGTCGCCGACTGCGCTGCCTTGTCAGACCATGAACCCGCCCTGCTGGACTTACTGCTGACGAGTAATCCAGCACAGTACAGTGTGACGGTTAGCGCCCCACTGGGTACATCCGACCACTGTGTTGTGCGTGCCCGCCTGCAGGTACCGTCCCCTGCAAGGGCAGTAGAGGTGACTTCCAACCATTCCCATCCTCACATCCTCTCCCAACTTCCCCACTCCCACCCTAAAAAGTCGGCGGACTATAAACGTAAAAACCGTCATGTCGACCCCCGCCAGGGTTTATCCCAGGTGGTATATGGGAGGGGTCACCACAGTCCTACAGGCCCAAGGGTGTGCCTAAAAACCACCCCCAGTGACGCGGAGGTCGCGTCAACCCGTGCCGGCTCCGAGATGGAGTCGGCAGTTGATATGGGTACCGAGACCGAGGATACCCTCGGTCTCCATGCCGAAGAAGCGAGGCGGAAGAGACGTAGGTCAAGCGGACCAGGCAAAGGCCTGTTCCGTCGGCCTGGGTCCGAATCTTCCACCAGCGAGGAGGAAGGTAGCCTTCCTAGGAAGGTAGCTGCTACCACCGCGGGTAGAGGTCGGAAAGCCGACCTCTACAGAGCGAGAGGGAGGGTGGCAGAGCCGCCGGCGATTGTGCCCCCGCTGCCAAGCGGGAGGGTCACGGAGGTGCCGGCGGCGAAGGAAATAATGGCGGCTTTTGCCCGCATCACTGGCGCCGTAAAGGGCGCCAAGAATGTTGCGGGCAAGAAGAAAGTAGTGACGGAAGCCGTCACAGGGGCGACGACGGCGCTGGAGGAGCTCCTTGAGAGGAGCGTCTCCAGCGAGGAGGGGAAGCTCCGGGCTCGGGTTGCGAGCCTGGAGAAGGAGCTTGCCGACTCCCGCAAGCAGCAAGAGCTGATGCGGGAGGAAATCGGCAAGCTTACGCAGCTCGTCCAGGGGGCCGGGGAGGCTCGGGGTGTTAAAACCCCCGCTCCCCGTGCACCTAAGGCGACTCCGACGATGGTCCAACTGCTGGAGACCATCGAACGCCGCCTCGGCGTTCTCGAGGACCGGGCATACCGCCCGCCGCTGGCGGCACCCGCCGTCGCGTCGTACGCGACGACGGCTGCACCCAGCGGGGGTCCCGGTCTCCAGCGGAAGGCCTCCGCCCCCAAGAAGACGGCACCTGGTGGAGGTGGCAACCCCGCCTCCACCAGCACAGCCAGCGCTCCCGCCGCACCCCAGACTCCCTCTAGAGAGGGGATCTGGGAGGTGGCAGGAGCAAAGAAGAAGGCGGCTAAGGCCGCCAAAAAGGCGGCGAAGGCCGCCAAGAAGGCGGCAAAGGTCGCCGCAAAAGCGGCAAAGGCCGTCGCGGCGAAGGCGCCGAAGAGGCTCCGCGCTCCTCGCTCCACTGCCGTCGTCATTACGGTGACGACAGAAGGCAAGGCGAAGGGCGTGGGGTACGCCGAGGTACTGAGGCAGGCGAAAGCCTCAGTAGACCTCAAGGCCCTCGAGATTGAGGGGGGGCTCCGGTGCAAGGTGACGCGCACCGGAGCGCGCCTCCTCGAGGTCTCCGGCGCCACCAGCGGCCCCAAAGCAGATGCCTTAGCGGCAAAGCTGCGGGAGTCGCTGGACAAGGGTGACGTCCGCGTCACCAGACCCAACAAATGCGCGAGTCTGCGCATTTCGGGTCTGGATGACGCGGCCACGACGGAGGAGATAATCTCCGCCGTCGTGGAGGCGAGTGGCTGCCCCCGTGATCAGGTGAGGTCAGGCGAAATCCGCTTTGGCCCCACTGGTCACGGGTCGGCGGTCGTGAGCTGTCCCGTCGCGGCGGCCCAGAAAGTGGCGGACGGACGGAGCCTCCTTATTGGGGGCTTCCTGAGGGCGCAGGTGCATCTCCTGCAGCCCCGCGAAGACAGGTGCTATAGGTGCCTGGTCGTGGGGCATGTAGGAGTGCAGTGTACGGCGGAAGTCACCGTGGGCGATCGGTGCTTCCGCTGTAGTCAGCCCGGTCACACGGCCCTTGCCTGTGACGCTCCGCCACGCTGTTTTAAATGCGTGGCGGAGGGCAAGGAGGCAAACCACCGGGCGGGCAGTAAGACCTGCGCTGCCTCAAGGCCGAAGCCCCGTCCGTCCGCACGGAGGGGTGAGGGTGTGGGTGCACGTTCGCGGCAGGGTGCGGATATGGACGTCCATTAGTCCATATGGACACCCATATCCGCATCCTGCAGGTGAATCTGAACCACTGCACTGGTGCTCAGGACCTTCTGTACCAGAGCATCAGGCAATGGTCCATTAATATTGTTGTCGTCGCTGAGCCGTACTGGGTTCACCCGGGAAGCCCGGTGGATCTGGACGGCATGGCGACCATCTTTGGGGGGACCGGCGCGGACGACTCGCGCCTAGCGCTTATTGCTAGGGGCCCGGGTTGCGTCGCGGCGGAATATGAGGGTGTGGCTGTCGTGGCCGTTTACGTCTCGCCGAGCCTCGACCAGCATCAGTTTGAGCTATGGCTCCCTGAGCTGGACGTCGTTCTCGCTGCATGCCGGCCTCGCCCTGTCCTGGTCCTGGGAGACTTCAATGCCTGGTCGCAGCCTTGGGGCTCCCGGGAAACCAGAGGCAGGGGGAGGATACTGGAGGACTGGGTCACTACACGTGGCCTAGTCATCCTGAACCGGGGGAATGTCGCAACCTGGACGCGGCGGGGGCTCAGCTCGGTCATAGACGTTTCGTTTGCGACCCCTGAGCTCGCCCGCCGTGTCCAGAGATGGCGCGTGGTGGAGGAGGAGGAGACGTCGTCAGATCACCGATATATTCGGTTCGACGTCTCCCCTCCACCTAACCTGCCGCCAACAATCACGAATCCCCCGGAACCGCGTTGGGCACTCCATCGCCTGGATCGGGAGGCTCTCCTGGAGGCGGCCATCGTGCAGGCCTGGATTCCGGCAGCGGACGGGCCTGCCGATGTTGATGCCGAAGTGGAGTGGTTCGGGAGAGCCATGTCGCACATCTGCGATGCGGCGATGCCCAGGGCTAGGCCCAGACCGGCGAGGAAGCAGGTGTACTGGTGGACGCCGGAAATCGCGCAGTTGCGCGCGGAGTGCGTTACCGCGCGCCGCCGGTACACCAGATTCCGCCGGAGGCGTCGCCGCCCAGAAGATGCGGCAGCCCGAGAGACGGAGCTTTATGATGAGTACAAGGAAGCCAAGAGGGCCCTCCAGACGGCCATCAAGCGGTCCAAAAAGTTGGGCCGCGATGAGCTGATGGAGACTCTGGAGCGGAACCCGTGGGGGCGCCCGTACCTTATGGTAAGGGGCAAATTACGCCCTAACGCGCCCCCACTGACTCAGAGTCTCCAGCCGGAGCGGCTGGAGGGGGTTCTGGACTCCTTGTTCCCATCGAGAGCGGAGGAACACATTTCTCCGCGCATGGCTTCGTCTCAGGCGCCCAACGCGGAAGGCAGCGAGAACGACGTGCCCGTAGTCACCGAGGGTGAGTTAGGGGCGGCTGTACTGCGGCTTAAATCCCGCAGAAACACCGCCCCTGGACCCGACGGCATTCCAGGATGAGCGTGGGTCCTGGCTCTCGAAGAGCTTGGGCCTCGACTAATTGGGCTCTTTAGCGCATGCCTCGAGAAAGGCCAGTTTCCCAAGGTCTGGAAGACAGGGAAACTGGTCTTGATTCGAAAGGCGGGGCGGCCGGCAAATTCCCCATCAGGGTACCGGCCGATCGTGTTGCTCGACGAGGTGTGCAAGCTCTTTGAGCGCATTATTGCACAACGCCTCGTCGGGCACCTCACACGAGTGGGGCCTGATCTGGCGGATAGCCAGTTTGGCTTCCGTCAGGGACGCTCCACCGTGGACGCGATCATGCGCATTAGAGGCCTGACGGAGGAAGCAGTCTCACAGGGTGAGGTGGTGGTGGCGGTGTCTCTCGACATCGCCAACGCATTCAACACCTTGCCCTGGAGCTGCGTCAGGGAGGCGCTTATCTATCATGGAGTGCCTCCCTACCTCCGTCGAATTGTCGGGGCTTATCTCTCCGAGAGAGCCATAACTTACCCGAGCTGGCTAGGGCCGGGTCGGCGAGATGTGTCGTGCGGTGTTCCACAGGGATCGGTTTTAGGACCGCTCCTGTGGAACATCGGTTCGGAACCGACTGGGTGCTGCGTGGTCCGTTGCTCAGAGGGGTCGGCGTAACGTGTTACGCCGACGACAACCTCGTTACGGCGCGGGGAGCAACGCACCGTGCCGCAGCACTTAAGGCCACGGCAGGGGTTGCTCAGGTCGTGGGTCGGATTCGGCGGCTGGGTCTCAAGGTCGCCCTTCACAAATCCGAGGCTCTGTGCTTCTACGGACCTCGGATGGGGCCACCTGCGGGATCCAGCCTACAGGTAGGGGGCGTCAGCACCGGCATCGAGCCCTCGATGAAGTATCTGGGGCTCGTACTCGATGGCCGGTGGAACTTCGGACATCACTTCCGAAGTTTGGTCCCAAAACTGAGGGGAGCATCGGCCGCACTCGCGCGGTTGATGCCCAACATCAGGGGACCCAACGCTCCCTACAGGAGGCTGTACCTAGGGATCGTGCGAAGCATGGCTCTGTACGGGGCTCCCGTATGGGCGGAGACCCTGACGGCCAGCAATGAGGCTAGACTGCTGAGTCCGCAGAGGACGATGGCCATCAGGGTGATAAGGGGATACCGCACGATCTCCGGTGAGGCGGCATGTCTCCTAGCCGGGACCCCTCCATGAGACCTGGAAGCGAGAGCCCTTGCGTCACTGTTCAGATGGCGCAAGGAGGCGCTGGAGCGGGGCCAAAGGCCTGCGTCTCGAGAAATCGAGGCCCAGCGGACCCTGCTCCACCAAGAAACCGTGGAGACATGGAAGGCGCGACTTGAGCAACCAAAGGGGGGATTCGCCACAATCGCGGCCGTCAGACCGGTCATGGAGGAGTGGCTGGAGAGAAGACACGGTGCTCTCTCCTACCGGTTGACACAGATGCTTGCCGGGCACGGAAGCTTCGGTAGGTATCTGTGGCGAAAACACCGGGAAACCACGGCCGAGTGTCAGCACTGCGAGGACCGCAGCGATGACACGGCGCTCCACACGCTGGTGGAGTGCACGGCGTGGGCACAACAGCGACAGGTCCTCGTAGTGGGTCTGGGCGTGGACACTCTCTCGCTTGAGGCCATGGTGCGAGCCATGCTCTCCAGCGGGAGTAAGTGGGACTGCGCCGCCTCTTTCTGCAAGCAGGTCATGCTCGCGAAGGAGGCGGCGGGCCGGGTGCGGGAGAGAACTCTCCCACCCGAGTTCCGCAGTCGGCGCCCTGGGCGCCGCCGACGTGTCTTCGCCGAGGACTATCGGCCTCCATGACCGGGGGTCTGAGGACGGTGAGAGGGCCGCTCACCGTCCTTACAGAAGCAGGCCCATGACGGCAGCGTGACGTGAGCACTCACGCACGCCCCCCCTTAGAAGCGGGGTCACACCCGAAACCCCCCATAGACGCGGGATTGCACCCGAACCACCCCCTGGGCGAGGCCGCATCGGCGGCCGTAGGTCTGTTGGGAGTCACGGGACATCCTTCCTGAGGGCTTACCCGGGGCTCTCAACCATAGGCTGTTGGGCGTTACGTGAGGTTTTTTAGTCGGTAAGAGTCCGGCATAGCATCCTACGAGGATTTTCCCTCACGTTAAAAAAAAAAAAAAAAAAAAAAAAGGGTCACCACGACTATAACACCTTTGATGTGTCAAAATACGACCACTTTTAATAAATTATGCCGTAAACTTCTCTGTTACATGAATAAAAGAACTGGTAAAATGTCTTAAAAAGTTTGCTTCATATACGGTTCAATCGTTATTTAAACGTGATTTTAGATATCTCGTATTATCCGATTCTGGACCGTCAAATATTAGTCGAACGTGACTGTAATAAAACCAGTTATCGACGTAGAATCGGTGTCTATATCGTCCGTATTTTATGATTATGACGTAAATGTGGTGAAGTTATGTGAATTTATTGGCTTTTATTGGCCTAGGTCAGTTCTGCTTGTAGTAAGTAGTTATGTTGTTTGGTTTAATTTCAGTTTTATACGAAATTCTTTACGTACCATAATAATATTATTTGCGAGGATTGTTAGTAATTCATTTTACGACACTGTGTACCAACTTTATAAAAAGTGTTAAGCCATTTTTGAGTATGGCGTTTGACACAATGTTAACTGGAGAAGTGCAAGTTTTGCTCTTCTCACCCGGAATTATTACCTTTCTTAATAAAAACTATGCGGCGAGTGTTTTGGGCACCTTTGCACCGGATACAATCCGGGGCGGGTTATTTAGTTAAAAATATTTGACGTTATATTATATGATATTATTGACATTTATATGATAGACATTATGTAAATATACCTACCTATTGAAATTATCAAATAAAAACAATTACGATGTTATTATCTTTTACATCAGGCATAATCGTACAGTAAGCAACTTGTCTGGCAGATACGTCAGGGCAAATTATGTTGACGGTTGTCTTGAATTAACCATTTTGGCTCACTATCGTTCTATGCCAATTATTAACATAATTATCTTGTAACTAATTTCGTCTACTAATCTAAAGTTATGCCCTTTGATATTATTCCTTTTTATGACATCCTTCCGAAGGCTTACCCGGCTGCCGACTGTAGGCAATCGTAAGGCACCATTTGGTTTTAGTCGGTAAAAGTCTGACCTAGCATAATAGTATAATATTTAAGGCATTTCCATACGTAAAAAAAAAGAAGTATATTACTTTCTTTAAGAGTATACACACTTAATAGTACACTTAATAATCTTTTTCTATTCTTTATATCTCCTATTACGGGCCTACTGGAAGAGATTTCTGTAGAAATAAGTAGGCCCTTGTACAATGCTGTTTTCTTTGATATGTTTTCTTATTTATTGTAATTTGTGTGTACTTAAACTAATAAATAAAAAATAAATAAAATAAGTAATAGATACAAAAAGGCCTGACGTTGTGAGTAAGTATGAATTTAACTTGTGTGTCAGACAAAGTTTACTACTAGTGATGTCAAGCAGAGTAAAAATAATAATTAAGCTTCCAGCACTAGTGGAGTTTATTTATCAAAGTTACCGTCTTTAAAAATTTTATCACGATTTCTGATTTCAAATTTTCCATAAAAGTTTAACAATATTTTTTGCTGGTAGTCGCATCAAATTGAAATTTGCATGTTCAGTAATAAAATTTACGTTACCAACAATATTATGGTAAAATGGAAGTCTTTATTTTTTGTCGTGTGGTATTTACAGTGGCTCAGTAGAGACACGTGGTTGGCCTATTTCTTTGAAGAAAAAGGCTGTACTGTATGTATGTCTGCAGAGACTGTATGTTGTTTGTATGCAAAAGTGAGGCGCTATCATTGTCTTGTAAAATAGCAATGAATTAGTGATTCTGTAGCTTAGCCGCTGGCTCTTGGTTCTTGAAATATTAAACAAGACCAGTATTCTGTGCACAAACGAAAACTGTGATGCAACATAGCATTCACCGAACATTCATACCTACAGAAATACTATAATGAGCATTTTAAAATACTAGTATTGTAGGGGGTGCGACCTGCGTGGTACCTGATGGGATGGGAGTTTGCTACTTTAGACAGAAAACACTTTAATTACGTTAAAAGGTTTATTTCTGCTAAACTATCGCTAAAAATGTGAGAAAATGGGAATGAATGCACCCGGTCGCTGTCCGACATGCACTGAGCTCGCGGCGCACTTAGTGCGGCCACGTCGTATTGCTGGATCAGCAATAAGTGTTTGGTTGCAATTAGGTATTGCATCGAACATGCTCCCGAGCGCGGAGATGAGCTAATGATATTAGCTTATACAAAATAAAGAGTTATGTGAGTGTGAGCTTAAACGCTAATGAGTTAAAACAATAATAGATGAGAGATACAAGGTGATAAAACAATCATAATTATCTTAACAGTCTATTATTATTTGCTTAAACGGCGGAGTCATCTGTCGAGAATAGCGCATGTCTTTTAGCTAGGGGAGACGTAGATATGTCTCGCCTTTTTAAACGCAAACTAGACCACCGCTTAGAAAAATTTGATACGCGCGCACTATCACTGACACTTTGCCTCTGTTCGGACAGGGGTTGATTTCGCGCACTTACACTAGAGCCTTGCTCTTGCTCAGATTGATTTATACACACACTCACACTCGCTGGCACGCTCTCGTTCCGTCCTTGCGTAGGGGCATCACGGGCTCGCTGACACCTCCTCCACAGGAACCACAGGACTGCTGCGACCGCTGCTGCTAATAGGCTATACGACACCGCGTACTGATGTATGTCATGTGTCGTTAAGATCTCGGTCTGCTGGGCTGAGTCTTTAATTGCTTTTATTTGTTCACCGAGATAGTTTAAGGAATCGTTTATCGGCGTGACATCCTCGTTAACCTTATAATCTTGGAAAGTTTGGATAGGTAGCGTAAGATTACTGATTATACGATTTATGGGACTCAATTTAGTTTCAAGAATATTTAGCTTAAGTTTGAGAGTATTCTCTAATTGCTGATGAGAATAAAGAGTCACGTCATAACCCTTTACAATGCATTGTTTTGATACTTGAATCAGTCCGGCCTTGCTGACTTCGCTCAATTGTACGTCATCGTCGCATATGACTCTCAAAGAATATGAGTCCACATCTTAGAGTTAATAGATTTTTTCATCCTATTAAAAGTTTGCTCGTGCTTGATGAAGTGATAATCATAGGTTTCTGATAGATCTTCACCCGACTCACCAACGATCTCCCAATGAAGATTATCAATGGTGGTCCACCGGTTTTGAAGCGTTCGAAGTGAGTCTTCGAATTCCCACTTGTCAACCATAGCTTCAACGTCAATATTATCTACTGCTCTAAGGAACGCTTTAAAATTGACCGACTGCTTATGAAGCATATCGTCAAGTTTGCTGTTGGACCCTCTGGACTGGAAGGTCGGATTTGCTGCTGCTTTTGCTGGCGTCTCCGGCTGAGTAGCTGAAGTTCCGGGCGCCTCTTTATATGCTAGTTGAGGAAAAGACGATGATTGCTGTGCTTGCTGTATCAACTCTTCTTTGCATTGACTAATTAGCCCTTTAGCATTGATATAAAGCTGTTTAGTACTCTCAAACTCAGAGTTGATAAAATATTTATGATTCGTCTTTTCAAAGGGAAGAATCTTGTCATGATTGACTTGATAGTCTTCCCAGTACTGCTCAAGTACCTCGAGTCTACGCTTACAGTAATCTAACGATTTACGCTCTACGCTATCCTTTCGAAAATTAACGAGGAGTTTTCTAATGCTATCTGCAATCTCCGATTGCACAAAATAAAGGCTCTCCATTTTGCTGTTGTAAGAAAAAATAGGAACGATCTTACTTGGAAAAGTCCTTTACCGCTGCTTGCTGCTTTGCCACTGACGAAGGTTGCTCCCCAGGCCAGTGACCCGCTGGTGTCGCTAGTGTGAGCTATGGACTCACTGCTGGTGAAAAGGTATGCCTTGAGCACCACCCTTTCTGCTACCGCTAAGTTTCACTAAAGTCACTACAAAAGTTTCGCTGCTAAGGTTACCACCACAGTCACTGCTATGCTAAAAAAACACTGTAACTCCAAGTGTCGCTGGTATCGTTCAGGTTCACTTCACGAATCGTTAGTCCCGAAAAACGAAAACGCGACCGCGAAGTCCTTGTAAAAACGCTCGAAGGACCAAAATGTAGGGGGTGCGACCTGCGTGGTACCTGATGGGATGGGAGTTTGCTACTTTAGACAGAAAACACTTTAATTACGTTAAAAGGTTTATTTCTGCTAAACTATCGCTAAAAATGTGAGAAAATGGGAATGAATGCACCCGGTCGCTGTCCGACATGCACTGAGCTCGCGGCGCACTTAGTGCGGCCACGTCGTATTGCTGGATCAGCAATAAGTGTTTGGTTGCAATTAGGTATTGCATCGAACAAGTATTATTGACACAAGTCAGTAATTCTGTTTAAGGAATCGGACGCGAATTCCGATAATAATCAGTTCCAACGCCTTTTGCAAATTATTTTCTGCCCAAACCAGATTTACAGATATTGTACCTATGTACCAAAATTGATTAACATTTAATCTAAAGAATCAGGATACCAAAATGATGCGGGGTATATTGTTGAAAGGTAGCTTAGAACTAGATATTAAACCGAGCTCTAATTTTTCTTTTGACTTTATAGAAAGGACACAAAACATATTTAAATTTATTCTTAACTAGATGATACTGACGGTTTCGCTAGCGTTGAAATTTGTTCCCATTCCCGCTTCCCAAGTGAACTTATTCCCGATTTAAAAAGTGTGTGTTATTCGAAACTATAATAGATCCCTGTACTGAATATCAGCCAGATCAGTTCAATCGCTCGAGCGTGATTGAGTAACAAACATTCTAATATCTTCGCAAACTTAAACATTTTTAATATTAGTAGGATGCTCATTACAGTCGCACGATACAATTCCTACACAACCAAAACCCCGCAAAATTAATAATGACGAGTGATTAGCAGTATATGGTTATGACACTAATTAACTCGGTAGACAATTAAGTAATACAATTCGTGTTCGGGGTTGGATATAGTTTTTGAACTACAATTTCGTACATTGCGTGATATGGCTATTGTATCTCTGTTTCGTGTGGAACCTTCAAGCCTTTTTCCAATCCAATTTGAGACAAGTTCCAAACTAACTGCGATGCGACTGAACTTCGATATATTCGATGAAACATAGGCATATACAGATGCATGAATATAAATCAAAAATTCTACGTAATATTGGCGATATCTTATTTCTAAACTTATACTAGGTTATTTACTTGGTGCGCATAATTTTTAACAGAGGGAGGATATCCTTTTGTACATACGCACTTGTCTGTACAATGCGTCACGCATCGTACCATGTACCAAAAAAGCGGCAATAGATCATGTTTGTTGAGTACTTAATAATATTTTTAAATAATGTATTATATTTATTTTTGCCTCATTTTTTTTTCTGATTTTAGTTTCTGTTTGTTATAGCGGCAAAAGAAACACGACACATGAAAAATTTCATCTATCATGGTATAAGAGAAGCATGGTGACCGACAAAAGGACAGACAGCGGCAGAGTCTCAGTAATCAGGTTCTACCCTTTGAGTACGGAACGCTCAAAATCAAACAATTGCTTCTTACCGTATACGCTATAAAACCAAGAAGTGTTTAGAAACAACTGAGGAAACTATTATCATGAACATGAACGGGAATAAATACTATGCATTTAGCATACTGTCCATTTAAACTTGCTGGTAGTGCACTTACCTTGAACTCTTGTTGGTAGGTAGGCGCTGCTCCCAGCTTTGCGTTCGGGGTCTTGATTCACGACCGCGAAATATGCACACAGGAGTTATAACCGTAACTCTCGAGACTGTGGCTGATGATAAGCGATGTAGCGCGATATGATGGGTAATCACAGCGGCCGATAGCGGAGCGGAGCGTTAAGAGACGGGTGCGTGCGTATCTTCCAATAGCTATGGCGGAATGTGAATGTAGGAAGCGGGCGGGATAGTGTTGCCATAGACAATACATAAAAGTAAGATGCGTTTAGTGCGTGAGTGTTGACATATAATAATTATAATAAATACCATTAAATACATAAACTAAAAAATATGTATGCGTCGGTACTGGCGCATCCAACTTCGGGGGGCTTAGAGGATTCTTCCTCTACATTGAATAAACAAAAAAAAATAAAAAAATAAAAGGAATGAAAACTTATGAACTAAAAAATAATTCAAAAGCGTAGGAGTTATTGCGTGGGTAACGGGCAAAGCCGAGTTACAGGACGAATGTATTCACCAGAAGAAGTCTTAATTCTGACGACTCTAATTACACCATCCTTCCCGGGAAACACCTCTGATACAACCGCGAGTGGCCACGATAAAGGATGCGTATTGTCATCCTTAACAACAACTACAGTTCCTATCGTCACAGGTTTGGACGGCATATTCCACTTATGTCTAAGTTGGAGAGAGGTAAGATATTCTTTGCTCCAACGTGTCCAGTAACTTTGAACAATTCTATTTAATAATTGATAGCGGGTGAGTCTGTTATCTGGTAATAGGGGTTCAATGTGTTCAGCGGGTAAATATTTAAGCGGAGTAACATTAAGAAAATGATTAGGCGTTAGGGGGGTTGGATCCGATGGATCCGAAGAAAGTATGCAAATCGGACGGCTATTCAAAATGCCTTCAATTTGCACCAATATTGTACTGAATTCTTCATAGGTGAGTATTTGACTCCCGATAGCTTTAAATAAATGAGACTTAACACATTTGACATTAATTTCAGGCAACGAATTAAAATTGGGCCCGAAAGGTGGGCTGTGCTGAAACTGAATCTTATGTTGAGTTAGATATTTATTCAGATCATTTTTATAATTAGTGGACTGTATAAGCGTGTAAATTTCGTTCAATTTTCGTTTCGCACCTATGAAATTAGTGCCTCCATCGCTGTACAACACTGAAACAGGACCCCTGCGTGAGATAAAACGTTTAAAGGCAGCGAGAAATAAATCTGTACTAAGATCACTTACTAACTCTAAATGGAGCGCCTTTGTTGTGAGACAGACGAACAAGCAAATATACGCTTTATGACTTTTTACTCCACGACGCCTTATGTGAGTTACGTAAAAGGGTCCCGCGTAATCAACTGCGGTATGCACAAACGACTTTACTTGTGAAACTCTAATGGATGGAAGATCACCCATAGGTGGAGTTGTAGAACGAGGCCTAGCTTTAAAACATAAATTACATTTATGTACTCGTTGGCGAATCAAATTTCGTGCAGAAAGAATCCAATACTTTTGGCGAGTCAATGCTAACACTAGTCCAGGACCGGTGTGTAAATTGTCGGTGTGATAGTGGTCTACTAAGAGCGACACTATACGTCCTTTAGGTGATAGCAGTATTGGATATTTTGTATTGTAATTTAGTTGAGAATGAGTAAGTCGACCACCTACTCTAATTAACCCTTGTTCGTCAAGAAAAGGGTTGAATTTTAAAATAGCCTGATTTGGACAAATTTTAGTAGCCTTAAGTGCTTGTAATTCTACCTGAAAATACTTAGACTGATCGAAGCGGACCGCATAATATTCTGCGTATTCTAAATCGTATACAGAAAGTATACCGCGGGATTTGAGAATCCTTGTGAAACGTAATACATAAACCAGTGAACGAATAAATTTTACCCAACTCGAGCAACGCTCGGCAAGTTCGTCTATCATGTGAACGTGATCGGAGACAGGTATGGTATGTGCATGGAGAGAAGCTATTTTAATTTCCGGTAATTCTGTCTTCTCGTTATGATTGATTTTATATTCCTTCACAGGCCATGCATTTATAGGTGCGGACAGCCATTTCGGCCCGTGAAACCAAAGATAGTTATTTATTAACCCTTTAGGTGTCACAGGGCGCGAGACTATATCGGCGGGATTTTCAACCCCACGAACGTGATACCAATGGGAAGCAGGCAGATATTCATTTACCTGAGCGATGCGATTAGCTACAAAAGTTTGAAACTTATGAGCGGGAGAGTGAATCCAGGTAAGGGTTACCGTAGAATCAGAGAATGCGAATATATTGTTTATTTGACACCGCTTATTAAAAACAGTGCGCACAGAATTAATTAATTTTGCGAGTAAGACCGCCGCGCAGAGTTCTAAACGTGCTAGCGTTTTATTAGAATCTGACACTTTGGATTTAGCGGTCAGTAGATTCACATTAAGAGCGTTTCCGTTCTCAGCCGTTTCTATTCGTACATAGATAACAGCACCATAACATTGCTGGCTGGCATCCGAGAAGCCTATTAGAGTAATTCGACGAGCGGATGTTAAACCTATATGTCTCGGTATTTTTATTTCAGATAAACGCGACAACTCCCTATGAAAGTGTTTCCATTTAGACAGAATGCAACCCGGGACCGTCTCGTCCCAGTCCAGTTGTAATTTCCAACATTCTTGTATAAGCAACTTCATGTATGCGACCACTGGACTGATGATTCCAAGCGGATCGAACAAGCGCGCGGTTACGGAAAGGATCGAGCGTTTAGTGCATGTTAAAGGCATGTCGATCACTATTTTAAAGTTAAAGGTGTCATCGTTAGGTTGCCATTGCATACCCACGATCTTAGTGTCAACATGAGGATCCTCATCAAACTTGACAGCGAGACAGCTCTTATGAATTGACGGGATACGTGACAATAGGGTATTGTCATTAGAGATCCACTTAGTTAAGTTAAAACCTCCAGATTTAAACATAGCGACCATTTCCCTATAGGTGTCTTCAGCTAAATCTACATTCTCTATGGAACTAACGTAGTCGTCAACATACATGTGATTGTCAGCTTCGTAAGCCGCCAGAGGATATAAAGCGCGACAGTCTGACGCGAGCTGGTTTACGACTCGCATTGCCAGGAAGGGTGAGCTGGAGACGCCAAAACAAACGCGGTTGAAATGATAGCTTTCAATAGGAGAATTGGAATCGAACCTAAATAATATTCTTTGATATGTATGATGATCTTGAGTAAGTTTCACTTGAAAATACATTTTTTCTATGTCCGCGGTTACAGCAACCGGGTACATACGCAAATTGAGAAGCAAATGAAAGATATTGTTCTGTAATATTGGTCCCGTATAAAGCAAATCGTTAAGCGATTTACCTGACGTGGTTTTACACCCAGCGTCTAAGACCACACGCGTTTTAGAGGTTTCTTTGTCAGGGCGATAAACGGCCCGATGCGGCATATAATAAACTTGAGAGTCTAGAAAGCTATTTGACACTTTAGTGAGATAACCTTGATCAATATATGTTTGAATAATGGCATTATAATCGTTGCGTAAGTTAGAAGCGTCTAACTTTTTTTCTAAATTTAAAAACCTGCGTTTGGCGATTGTGTACGAATGCCCTAGCTCACTGGGAGGGTATTTAAAGGGAAGACTAACCGTATATCTACCGGTATCGTCGCGTGAGTACGTAGACGAGAACAGCTTTTCACATGCTGCGTCGTCCGTGCTAATGTGCTTCTTATCTGGCACCTGTTCTATCTCCCAAAAGCGTTGCGTTAATTGTTCGAGAGACACATCTTGAGTGTGACATAAGAAGGCCTTGTCGGACACGGAGGAATGAGACATGCGATCGCGGGGATGCTTGTTTGCCACTAGCGAATAAGGTAAAGCATGCGCCTTTCCCATTGCGACGTATCCGAGCGTGGTTTCTATCGCGATTACTGATGAGGTTGGGGATGTAATTTTTTGCGACCCTAAAATCATGGGGAAGAGTTCATTACCTAACAAACAATCTATACCACCCGGAGTATAGTATCGTTCGTCAGCCATAGGTAAATTTTGTAAATGGGTTAATTCCGCTGTATCAATTTCCACGTTAGGCAAAAAATCTGTAATAGTGTCTATAACCCGTGCACTAACCGAATAAGAACAGCGGGCATCAAATCGCGAATATATTTTGAAATGCGTAATTCCATAAGATTGGCTTTCAAGTTGACCTATGCCTTTAATGACAGAAGGAGCGTTAAGTATGGTTAAGTGCAAACGCTCACAACAAGACTTCGTAATAAAGTTACTCATAGACCCTGAGTCCAAAAACAAACGTATACGATCCGATTTATAATTTGCATATACACAAGCAGTCGGCAACAAAACCGTGGTCGCGCTGCTTGAATTACGCGGCGGAGGGATCACAGCCGATAACGACGCGATATTGCCACTATGTGACCGCGCCTCCCGCGAGTGCGAGCGGGACGGATCATCTGCCGATGACGCATGAGTCGACATGGAATGCTCGGACGGCGCAGTAGACGCGTTTGCCTGCCTCGATGCGTTGCCGGTAGCATGATTTCTTGTTGAATTTGATGCGTTCAAATTATTTTTATAACACAGTAAACTATGATGAGACCGATTGCAAATCGAACACCTATTAACAGATCTGCAAGCACTCACGTGATGAAAACCTAAACAATTAACACAAAAGGAATGTTTACGAACTATTTCATTTCGCGTTTCAACAGTCTCTTGAATAAAATGTTGACATTTGAACAAAGGGTGAGCGGAATTATTGTTACATACGATACAATTTTTTATGTTAGAAGTATCGACTGATTTCAAATTAGTAGGGCGGGTTTGCGTAAAAAATGACTTAGGTTTATTTAAATGAGAGGCGGTTGAACTCCGCGGAGCGCGATAATCACCTTTTTGGGAATGTGATGGTGAGCGGAGCGTTTGGAGTTTGCTTTGTTCTGTCAAAAATGTTTTGACGTCACTATATGTAGGTACACTCAAATGTCTATGAGATTGTTCAAACAATTCAAGCATAGGTTTATCAAACTTGCTTAATGCTAAATGAGTTATTATGAAATCTGATAAATTTGTGATAGGTAGACGCTGCAGAGCTGCTTCAGCTGAACAAAAGTTCTCCAAGATCTGATCAGCCGATTGCCCTGGCTTCTGGTGTAACATTTGTTCTAAATAGCACGACGCCTGAACCCTGGTATCGTGGTATTTAGCCAGAAGGGCTTGCCAAATAACATCGTAATTTTGTGCGGTAGCAGCTATGCCTGAACAAACAGTAAGTGCCTTACCCGAAAGGCAACCTATCAAATATTGAACCTTTTCGGCGTTGGTGAGACGAGTATTCGTATGTATCACACTACAGAAATTTTCATAAAATATAGGCCACTTACCATAAGTACCATCGAAACCTGTGAGTTTAAGTGGGGGTAATTTGATATTAAAATTATCACTTTTCTTTTTATCGTCGAGTTCTTGTCTCAGAGTAGTTTCCGTTTGCTTTATGAAACAGTATAATTCATCAAATGTATTAAAAACACTATAACTCGGCTGTACCTGCGGATTATCTTTTAATTGTTCAATTAACAATTTATCGATAGTTTCGATGTAATCCGACCGGGTTTTATCGATAGATTGAACCCGAGCGAGAAACATCATGCGTACTGTTTCATCGGTAACCTTGAGACTTAAGTTGTACACTTCTTGAACTATGTGAAACAAACTTTGTTTTTTGTATTCTAAAAAATTTATCATGGCCTGACTTTCGTCTGAACTTTTACTATGGGATTTGTCTTTAGAAGCCATGATAATATAATTGATACGAGATACGAGTATGTATATAAGTGGGTAGGTAATAGAAATATTCAGCGAAAAAGTATAAAATTCGAACAACGATCAGCTGTTAGCTTAAATCAGCTGTTTGCGGTAAAGTATTCAGAGAACAAACCCAATATGGAGTCTGCGTAACAATCAGCTGTTAATCGTTTGAATACCGTTATGTATCGGCTGCGTTGCCCAGTACCGTCACAATAAAATAAATATATGTGGGTATAAAATTAACGTATAAATATGAGTTTTATCTACGATTACAATTCGAAAGATAATATGAAATTGTAATGAAATTGGGGAAAACTACGTTAAATTTATGACGGTTGAGAAAATTGTTAATTTTGGATTGTCCGTTTTACTTTATGCCAAAACTCCTAATTACCAAAAAATATCAAAATGATTGCCTAGAATCGGACAACCGGACTAACATGGCCAGGATGGTCCAAGTCCTGGGTAGCGATAATTTCGGGGGGCGCTACCTGCCAGCGGGTTGATTATATATAGGTAAATATGATTATGATAAATAGCGTAAATGCGTTATAGAATATGAGTACTTATGAGTAATATAAAATATGCGGTGTGAAAAGATAATTAACTTTTCTAATGCGTGCGGGTGGCGTTAAATATAATATTTGCGTTGAGTATTTATGAGTAATATACTAAATATATATATGCGTATGCGTGAATTTAATAGGAAAAGAGGTAATTAATATTATTAGTAGAAAGAATGCGTTAGATGGAATATCCGGACGGAGGACCACACTTGGTAGTGTGCTTACCTTGAACTCTTGTTGGTAGGTAGGCGCTGCTCCCAGCTTTGCGTTCGGGGTCTTGATTCACGACCGCGAAATATGCACACAGGAGTTATAACCGTAACTCTCGAGACTGTGGCTGATGATAAGCGATGTAGCGCGATATGATGGGTAATCACAGCGGCCGATAGCGGAGCGGAGCGTTAAGAGACGGGTGCGTGCGTATCTTCCAATAGCTATGGCGGAATGTGAATGTAGGAAGCGGGCGGGATAGTGTTGCCATAGACAATACATAAAAGTAAGATGCGTTTAGTGCGTGAGTGTTGACATATAATAATTATAATAAATACCATTAAATACATAAACTAAAAAATATGTATGCGTCGGTACTGGCGCATCCACTTGCATTGTAATCTGCAATGCCTGCTTGTACGGAACTATTCACATAATGATCGCAATGATACATTCCATTAGCGAATAAAGCGCTAATGTTCTACTAGGAGATATGACGCTTTTAATTTTCTTATCAGGATTTAACTTAGTATGAAGTTTAACCCTTTTGTTGTGCTAACTTGATAAAGCTGCAGTCTTAGTATAGAGTAAATCAGTGAATTACAACGTAACTGAGTGTCCGTAAACTGAATATTTATAGGACGCCATCACGAAACACTCTCCTCCTAAACGGGCCACTGAGACTAGCGTCAAAATAATTTTGCATAATTTAGTCACTAAAGTATCCAACTATTTATGAAAATAAGGCAAGTAACGAAGACATCAAAACGTTGAAACGTATTTAAAGCATCAATTTACGAGAAATGAATTCAAAATGGCTTTGTACAAGGGAATATCGAAGAATTTCATAGACAGAATCAGGTTTTTAGTCGAAGAGAAGAGAATATACATTTAGAAATTACAAGACTGTTTAGTTAACCGAGTTAGTATTCTGTAGTCTTTATGCTATGAAAAGGTACACAAAATTGGATATTTTATGAAATTATAAATACAGCTTTAATGATTCTTAGATTTTATAACTTTACACACTATCCACTGAAATAGTAAAAGTTCAACCCTCATTCGTGTCATATATTTATGAAAATTTAATACTCGTTCATATACGACCTACTCTCATAAATCAAGTACTTCCGGACGCCCTTTGAATTTCCGCGTTGCGATGATATACCGCGTCTGTGACAATGCCTGCCGTATTTCATTTTACACCAATATTTCTTTTGATAGAGAATGACACTAATTGAATAGAAAATTCCAGTATATTTTTTGTTTGCGAGGGAAAAACAATATCGCTTCAGGCTTAGATGGTACCCGCAGCTCCGCACACGTGATATTTTTTTCAGTTCCCGCATTCCATATAGTCCCTTGGTCAGCCTAACTCCTGGTATAAAAATATCGATCCCCGTTCTAAATTTAACCCCTCCCACGTTTTATGATACACATAAGCACATAAGCAAATTGGCTCGACGCGATTCCGTTCTTCATTTGAACATAACACTCGTCAACAGAGACTGTCGTCATTGGTCGTTGATATTAATTTTTTGTTTATTTTTTATTTTTTGAAACATGTAAATAGTTAGTTAACTTATTCTGAAGCCGAGAAAGTATAATTTATACTATGTTACTGTCATTACATTCTGAAATTCTTCGTTTTTTCGAAAGCCCTCTCAAAAATAAAAAGAAATCTCAAAAAGACGCCAACGCGTAGAGCATTTTTGCAAATCGAGGCCTGGCGCGTGAGGGGTTAAGCTGACCTGTCTGAAATTTGGTACAGGGATACGTTCACTCTTTAAAGCGTAAAAAAGTAACACAGAGCTATTTTTAGTCATTCGCAATCGGTATAATTAGTAATGATTTCCAATGACTTTGTTGTTTTAAAGTTTGTATTATCGAAGAGTTTCTAGACTTTCCATTTGTGTGTCAGCCGTGAGTCAAATTACGGAGCCCACTGGACCGTTGGCGTGGTGGCACTTTATTTTCTATAAGATTTACAAAATTTATGAGTCATAATCTCGCCGATTCTATCAATTTAAAAAAATACATGATCCAAATTATAGAAAACTTTGTTACAATTCTATTTTCTTAGAGCCAACATTTCCTAAACTACTAAAATGTTAGTCACAATAATCTATACACCTAAATATTTTAGAAGTGTATTATTTTAATGTATGGCATGCAAACAAGACCTTATGCGACGTCTCAGAAAGCCATCCGGTGAGTGGAAGGATGTGATATATAGTGCCAAATCCGATTAATTTGCGTAGCCCGTTAGTGAGACAATAACGGTTAAATACAAGCTCTTGATACTGTTCGCCTGTCACCCTATGCTGAAGAGCAATTAATTCTATGGCAGGATTTGCTTATCATTGAAAGCAATAGAGGGTTATAAGGACGTTACTGAATTGCTAATACGATTAACTGCTGCCGTTCCTGTTTTAGCGTAATGTATAAAATAGATGATTCTGTTACAAAATTTATAAGGAAGTATAACATGAGTTGAGAATTTGTAAATGTGTATACCTATTTATGTAATAAATTAATTCAAAGCTTTTTGATCTAATTATGTATTTGTTTACAGAATTTTATTTAAATTATAATAATCATGTCTTGTATCAGCAATTAGTTTAGATATATATCAAGAGTTCACATTTACTCACTTATTTCTTAGTATGAATATTTTAGGCACCTCAGTCATTTAATTTTATAACACTTTCTAATACTTTTGTTTTCAAACCAGTTTTTTTATATATTACTCCCGCCTGATGGAAAACCCTAGCGACATCCAGCAATTGGGGGCCACTCTCACACGCTGCACGACTTCTTACAGTAGTCCTCAATTTGGTAGTCCCATGATGTGGTGAAGAGCCACACCATAGGACCACCGCCCCATTTTGTGATTGAATTAAATATAGATCACTAAGATACATAGTAAAATGTCGAGATTTTGAAGAATACATACATACATATGGTCACGCCTTTATCTCCGAAGGGGTAGGCAGAGGCATATCATATGCCCACATTTCACCTTTGCATAATTTGTCCCACGGAATAGGTGGTGAGCCGTATTGCCGTGTTTAAATGGACAGGCGCAGGTTGCGACTGCCTGCTGTTGAAATAAAGCCTTCAACTTAGCTTAACGACTGCCGTTTTACTGGCAACCGGGACCAACGGCTTAACGTGCCTTCCGAAGCACGGAAACGCTCAAATAAATGTCACAAAGTGATCACATGAATGGTCACCCATCCATGGACCGGTCATAGCGAAAGTTGCTTACTGCAGTGATCGTTGACAGAACACTGAGACCGCGGGGCCACGAGCGCTTCAGAGAGAGATTTTGAAGAATGAATGAATGAATATAACATTAGGTCGAAATATACTACGCTTTAAAAATACGAAACCCTATTTCAGACTCCCTTGACCGTTCACATGGGAAATTTCTTTCTTAGCTGCAATTTGTGAAAGCAACTGATGAGGCGTGGTACCTCCAGTCGATGGGCTGATTGCGGATTGCACCGCTTGCGTCATGATTACTGCATACGTGCACAGGCCACGCATTACTGCGGTTTTACTCTAACAATAGATGAGAATTTGAGATGAACGGCAATCACTCACATCAAATTATAGGGCAATTTGTGTACCGGTCAATCTTGTTGTTTACATTAAGTTAGTTACATGTTGTGTCGCCTTTATCTTCCAAGGGATAGACAGAGATTATAATATACATTAAGATTATTTGCAAAATTTATATACGTACTAGAAGGTTAAAATTGAACTGAGCGTTTCAAAAGATCGTTCCTCTGTCAAACAATAAAAACCTGGAAAGATCTGCCCGCACACGTGTTTCCCTCATCTTACAATCCCGGGTTATTCAAGCGGAGCGTGAAGCAGCACATCACAGGGCCGTCAACTTGAGGACCACTGTCAGAAGTCTTACGGACTGTGAGAGTGGCCCCCAATCGCTAGATACGCCACGACTTTCCATCAGGCTGGCGAAGTTAAATTGGCGAGCCTTATATTAAAAAAAAACAATAAATTTCTCTTTAAAATATTCAAAATGATTGTATATTTTCATATTATTGTAAAGTACAATCTTAGTCACCTTGCTAGTAGCTAACCACTAGCTTAAGTAAAACTTACACCTAAACAATAATGCTACATTTTACCAGTCAACTGAACTCGTTCTATGACCAAAGTATGATTTATTTTCTTTAAAATAGAATAAAATAAACTTTATTGCGCGCCAATAGTGAAATATTACAGTTTTAAAAATATACAGTGAGCAGCCTCAATGTAACCTCATACCCTGCATGCGATTGCATTTTTCATTTTTTGCAAATTGTATCTCCTCTAATTGTTAAACCAGCAGCTTGAAAAATCGTCTCAGCCAGCAATCTTTTTGTCATATTGCATGGTTTTTTTTATGCAAAGATGCACACAGCCCATTTGATACATAGTGATTACTTTAGCATTGGATGATTGCAACAACCAACCTTTTACACTCACAGTGCTGACTCTGTATAACACCATCTAGGACACTTTTTCAAGAATCTCATACCGTAGTCGTTTGAGTAGATATGACAGGGAGCTCATTTCACAATCAAAGCGTTAGTCCATCGTCTTTTACCCTATACGCATTACGGGCGTAAAATGTGGGGATGAACGTCGTATCTCTTTGATGACAGCATAGCTGTGGGCGTTATTTAACACAAGAAGACATAGACTTTCATGGGAAGCATGCATACATATCATAATCGGAACCCTCGCAGATAATATTATCTGTGATGGTACCCTGCTGCTGCCTTAAGCCAGATCAGAAATAGGGCTATTGTTCCAAGATTTATTTAAGAAAAAAATAAGCAAATAAATTATAAAATACTATTATTTGTAAACAAATAGATACATTATCTCAAAAATATTGAAAAAGGACTCTGCACTCAATTTAACAGTTAGGTGGGCACATATTTCTGTCAAAGCGATTATAATAAATCATGGCGTAGGTTGTTTACCCAGGGGTGACAACGGAATGTAACTGTGTGATTTGTTTGATGAAATAAAATGTTATCTTCGTTCTGTATTCTGCTCCGAAAAAGAAAAATAAATCTTATAGACACTGAACTTTTCATTTCTAGTTATTTCCTTTGGAAGTAGGTGACGAAAACTATGCAAAAAAATTTGCAATGTCTATAGTTCAAACGCATTTTGATAAATAAATAAATATTTACTGACATTTTTTACAGTGCCTTCAAACATATTTAGAAACATCCTGACACTCGAGAAAAATGTATATGGATCACACAAAATTATATCCCGTGGTGGGAATTCAACGTGATCCAAAGTCACACTTTACAACTCATACTTATAGAATTCGGGACTTCACGCGAAATACTATTTACTTACATTCACCGACGTTTTGAGCACGTTGCAGCGCCCGTGGTCGCGGTTGGACTGTGACGAGGATCTACAAAAACCACGAAGTTATTTCTTGTAGAAATGTCGGTGAATGTAAGTAAATAGTATTTCGCGTGAATGATGCTATAAGTATGAGTGTTAAAAACCGCGATAGTTTAAAAATAACATCACACTTTACAATCTCTATACCAACGAGGTAGTTAATGGTATTTAGCTGCTAAGGGTGTGGTTACGGCGATAAAAAGGAAAACTTAAGCCGAAACTCTGTTCCAACCCATCAGCGTGATACAGTAAAGCCAATCACACTCAAAATAATTGGGAAAGAACACTGTAGGTAAATAAATTACCACTTTCAATAATAGCTTAGTCGGCAACTATCAATCATATGGTAAAGGTGGCTCAGCTAATTACTCATCGTGGCGCGGAAAAAGCGGTCGTGTAAGTACATCCCCATTGTGCCTACGAGATGAATATTGATCATCAATCAATGTGTCTAACATGATACCTACATATATGGTACAGAGCTTTTATTGTCGATCTGCGGTGACAAAAGTAATCCTTTAGGGAATTTTGATATTATAATTGAATGGTTATGCATAATGATTAAAATAGTCGCTTATGTTACGATACAGAAAGGTTCATATTTTGAAACTGTGGTCTAATTGTTTGTAGTATAATTATAATTAAATAAAAACTAAGTTCAACATTCAATGGAAATGTTCAAGCAGGTAAGTATGTGAGTTCTGTCCTGTCTTATTTGAACTTTTTAACCTCATAAATTATAATTATTTTGTAATAGAATTGGCTGCATTCTGTTGATTAATCGTTCCCCATAACCCATGCATTGTTATTTTTAGTCCAAAAAATTTTGTGTTGGAAAAGGGAAACGTTCATTTCCATCATCTAATTAAAATTATGCTTGTAATGGAAGCAGATTATTCGTAATTTGTTTTCTAAAAAATTCAAGTAAAAAGATTTAGTTTCTCAAAGATCTATCACAATAAAGGATAGAATAAACCTTTATTTTTTAATTTTCTTTACTTTGCGTCAGTTTTAGAAAAAGATTTACAGAGCAAGCTCACAATTTTCTTGAAGAACCTACAGATGTAAGGAACCTCATAGGCTCTAGATTTATAATAAGAAAGCGAGAAAACGTTTCAAATCTTATTTTTAATTTGAAAGATTTAACAGTTGGCAAAGAAAAAGAAACAAAGGTTTTATAACTTTTTTATTTGAGCTCGTTCCTTTATCTTCTTTTTTTATTTAAAGCACTCATAGCTTCGCTAGCTTAATGTTCTGTAAACAATCACTACTTTCAGTCGTATTCAGTAAATGAGACAAAGGGTCTTTAATACAAGTGACATGGTAGTCGTTAGCCAAGTTGGAGGTCTTACATAAATGGATACAAGAAGTAGCCACGACCTGCTTTTTTCCGTTTTAACACAGCAATAGGATCGCTAGCAAGTATAAAATAATATCTCTGCGGTTGCGAACGTTCATAGGCTAGAGTAAATCTACGATATGGGGGACCAAAACGTGCCTATGCTTGTCTGCCACTTTAGTAGTATGAAACCAGATTCTCCGCATACCGTCACTCATTCAATATGTATGTGTGCTTCGTTTTATTAAACCGTAGGTACTAAAGCAATTTTCCAGAGATCGACGCGTTAACTGGATTGCTTTTTAATCATGCAAAACTTTTAATTTTTAAAGGTTCAATAGTTTCATTGTTGACTGACGTCCAAAGAAATCAATGTTAAATATTTTATGAATATTAACCACTGTACATTATCATGATATTAAATTTACTTTGAATGTTACAATTATTATTACATCATATATAAGAAACGCTCAACGGGTACCAGCGTACATAACACACCTGGGGTGAGGCTATATGCACGGTGAATCTCTGGCTATTGGCCTAGACATCGCTAAAGCCTTTGATAGGGTATGGCTTCTTTCCAAGATAGGGAAATTTATGGCATACGGTCTATCGCCTCAGTTGTGCTGCTGGTTGGCCAGCTATCTGCACGGGCGACGTATACGGGTTCTCTGTGATGATCAGGCGGAGGTCAATGCCGGAGTACCATAGGAATCGAAATCGCTGCGGTCCTCGCAGTGCTGACACTCGGCCATGGTTTCTCGGTGTCTTTGCCACAGAAACCTACCGAAGCTACCGTGCCCGGTAAGTATCTGTGACAACTGGTAGGAGACAGTACCGTGTCTCCTCTCCAACCAGTCGTCCATGACCGGTCTGACGGCCGCGTTTGTGGTGAATCCCCGCTTTGGTTGCTCAAGTCACACCTTCGACTTCTCCACGGTTTCCTGGTGGAGCAGGGACCGCTGGGCCTCGATTTCTCGAGACGCAGGCAGCGAAGCGTGGCTGGGAAACACTAGTAAATAATAAGTTTACAACTATTGTATCTATCAAAGTTATAAAAAGCTGATGTCATCTCCTATAGATACTCCACATACATAAAATTTTTATTTTATTTACCTGTGGGCCCTTGAGATTTTAAATTCAAAATATAATCAGTGTCGTAATATACGAAAATATTTCTACAATTTATCCTTCGTGCGTCGGCGCGTCAAACGCGACAACACACGAATGGTATCGGGCGACGCGAACGACGCGGGCGTGAGTTCTTCAATCGACGACATCTTATAACTTTTGTTTAGTACCTCTAAATGTTACTTATATCACTAGAATCGTTATGAAACAAGCTATAAATGAATTTAGGCTTTTATTGTTTTATATTTTATTGTTTTTATAAAAATACTAGCTGACCCGCGCAACTTCGTTTGCGCCACATAAGAGAGAGTATTACCTGTTCCCGTCGCATTTACTCCCGTCGCGTTGCGTTTACTCCCGTAGCGTCTCGTCGTTAATATTCAATACTACGTGAGAGAGAGAGAAAGGTTTCTCGTCGCGTGTATTTCCGTCGCATTATTTTTAAGAACAATGTCGTTTATGAAAGAGGTATCCCGTGGCATTATTGTGGAAAAAAATTGATTGCCATTAAAATAGCTATTGTGCACCAACCCAAAGATAGACACATGCTATAGCGCAATTTTTTTAGAACTTTTTTAAGAGAAACAATTTTGTGGTACATATTTTTTACACAACTATAAATATTTACGCAGCACACGCAACGAAGCTCTCGAAAGGAATAACTTTTCCCCTGTTTTTGAAACATTTAATCTTACTGCTCCGCTCCTATTCGGTGTAGCGTTATGTTATATAGCCTATGACACTCTACAATAACGTAGCTTTCTATTAGTGAAAGAATTTTTAAAATCGGTTCAGTAGATCCCGAGATTACTTATCCCTTACAATTTAACAAACACACAAACTTTACTTCTTTATAATATTAGTATATGTAGATATAGATATGAAATCAGAATTTGAGATTCTTTTCTCCGTATAAAATATGTGAATAAAGCGCTTAGTTCAAAGTAAATCATTACGTATCATTCGTGTCAAATACCAAATGTTTTTTCCTTTGAAATTATTCTATAGAGATCTAAAATAGATATTCCTTGGAATTTTTACTTTTTCCCTTCAAAAATATAATAATGAGACATAGACATTGTATTTTATTCATGTCACCAAGGTGTGTGTATTTTAAGCTCAACAAATGAGTGGGTTTTAGGTAGAATGACTTTTGTGCGTTTGTGTAAGAATGGGATACCCCCCTTTGCTCACCTATTTACTTTGAGGTGGGCGACACAAAACGCGTAGCTAGAATTCATGTATTTTAAGGGTGGTAAACAAGACAAACACGTTATGAACGTTTCAAAAAAACAGGTTATAGAAATAAGAATACAAATATTTTTACATTCGTCCCATGAATATTTTTGTAAACAATTATTATTCTGTACAATAATGATGGTATATAAGTTTGGATCAGAATGAATTTGGAATTATGCTATAGTGTTAAAAGCGTTGTTTTTTTTTTTCATATTGTAACCTATGTCTTTATCTGCATTTAATACCTAAACATTTAGGTACTAGAAAGCAATGTACCTATTAATTTTTCTTTAACTGACCATCGTAATCGTCATACAACACCAACGGAAAGTAAAGTCTATTACTATTTGTTTACCAATCAATTTAGTGAGGTGTTAATGAGTATGCATTAAGCGCAAAAGTGTAAGCTTGGCTGTCGAGTCACGCTTGTTCCGTATTCATTAGCCAACTTAAACGATTACTCTATGATGCAGCCGTCGTGATTGAGTGTAAAACGTTTAGAAATTGTTGGTATTTCGTATCAACTATTATTGTAGTGCATTTTATTATAGTTTATCGAATCCCGTTCGAAATGTCACTGTGACAGCAGTAAAGCTCCACTGGAATGTATAGATAGTAGTTATCTGTGGCAAAGACACCGGGAAACCACGGCCGAGTGTCAGCATTGCGAGGACCGCAGCGATGACACAGTGCTCCACACGCTGGTGGAGTGCACGGCGTGGGCGCAATAGCGCCAAGTCCTCGTAGTAGGTCAGGACGTGGAAACTCTTTCGCTCGAGACCCTGGTACAAGCCATAATCTCCAGCAGATCATGCTCGTGAAAGAGACGGGGGGCGGGAACGGGAGAGAACCTTCCCATCCGAGTTCCGCAGTCGGCTTGGGCGACGCCGACGTGTCTTCGCCGAAGACTATCGGCCTCCATGACCGGAGGCCTGAGGACGGTGAGAGGGTTGCTCACCGTCCTTAGAGAAGCAGACCCATGACGGCAGCGTGACCTGAGGGATTCATGCACGCCGCCCCCTTAGAAGCGGGATCACACCCGAAACTCCCCAAAGACGCGGGATAGCACCCGAACCACCCCCTAGGCGAGGCCGCAGTGGTGGCCGTGGGTCTGTTGGGAGTCCTAAGACATCCTTCCGCAGGCTCACCCGGGGCTCCGAAGCATAGGCTGTTGGGCGTTACGTGAGGTTTTTAGTCAGTAGGAGTCCGGCATAGTATCCATGAGGATTTTCCGTTACGTTAAAAAAAAAAGCCAGCGTTCATCGATTTATAAGACGATATAACGTCAGAAAACCATTTTTAGGGTTTCGTAGCCAAATGGCAAAAACGGAACCCTTATGGATTCGTCATGTTTGTCTGTCTGTCCGTCCGTGTGTCACAGCTACTTTTTTCCGTAACTATAAGGTCTATGCTATTGAAACTTGGTAGCTAGATATATTCTGTGAACTGCGTTAAGATTCTTATATAAAACTAGAAAAAAGCAGTAAGTTTTGGGGGTCCCCATACTCAGAACTGAAACTCTACTTTTTTTCATCAAACCCATACGTGTGGGGTATCTATAGATAGGTCTTTAAAATGCTATGGAGGTTTCTAACTTCATTTTTTTCTAAAGTGAATAGTTTGGGCAAGAGACACTTCCAAAGTGGAAAAATGTGTCCCCCCCCCTCTAACTTCTAAAGTAAGAGAATGGTAGATCTAAAAAAAAATATGATGTACATTGCCATAAAAACTACCAACGAAAATTAGTTTGAACGAGATAGAGCTGATAGTTTTTTTTAATACGTCATAAACTGCAATTTCCGGTTAGTGAAATCACTACCACTGCGAACGTGTTAAAACATCAGTCAAAGTTACAACGAACTATAAGAACTTTTATATTATGTTACTTGCTGCTACGAAACCCTTCATGGGCGAGTCCAACTCGCATTTGGCCGGTTTTTGAATTTTGTCTTTGTCTAGCAGTCTATTTTGTACTACGTAAAATATACGACATCATAAATGTCTCGTAGTACATAGACAACAAGAGGCTTACCATTTTGTTAGTCAACTATAAAAAAAAAATCTATAAAAAAAAAACCGACTTCCAACAAATCCTGAAAAATAAAATTTACTTAGCACAAAGTAATATGTATTTTGATTTATCTGATTTTATTCAATATCATATTGAAGTCGGCGCCAAGTAAACCCATAGGTTTATGTAGGTATTATTCATGGCACCAACTTCAATACTATATTGAATAAAATCTGATTAATCAAAATACATTTTACTTTGTGCTAAGTAAATTTTATTTTTCAGGATTTGTTGGAAGTCGGTTTTATTTTTTATTGAAAATTTTTTTTTCATTATTTTTAGTGATGGGTGAACCGAAAAATATATCTATCTAGGTAAAAGTTTTCATCAATACGAATCAATCAAGCCCAAACACAAGGCAGCTGCTGTAAATCGTTAAGGATTTCCCTCGACTGTCTTTCGGTTCCATAATCAGACCGACTCCAGATATTCATTAAATTGTAGTACATTAAAGCACTGAATTAAAAAGTTAACAAATGCACTGGTTGTCCCTACAATTTTCGGTGGTTGCCCTCGATTTCTCCTGGATCCCATCATCAGATCCTGATCTGATTAAAATAGGACCACCTCAGAAGTAAACCCTATTCAAGAAAGAAAACAATTTAAATCCGTTTATAATTGACGGAAATATCGGTGAACATACATAAAACATTGAGAACTTCCTTTTTTTTTGAAGGCGGATCAATCAATCTAGGTGCAAAGTTCTCATCAATACAAATCAATCAAGCCCAAACACAAGGTAACTGCTGTAAATTGTTAAGGAATGCCCTCGACTGTCTTTCGACTCTATCATCAGGTCGACTCCAGACCTTCATTAAAGTGTAGAACATTAAAGCACTTAATTTAAAAAATGACAAGTGCACTAGTTGTCCCTACAATTTTCGGTGGTTGCCCTCTTTTTCTCCTGGATCCCATCATCAGATCCTGACCTGGGAAAATGGGACCACCTCAGAAGTAAACCCTATTCAACAAAAACATAAATTTTGAAATCCGTCTATAATTGACGGAAATATCGCTTAACATACATAAAAAAAAAATACATACAGACGAATTGAGAACCTCCTCCTTTTTTTGGAGTCGGTTAAAAATGTAATTATGTTTCTATTTATTAAAAAACCACCAGTATATAATTTACTGGTGCTTTTTTTATTAAACAGAAACAATTTTATAGAAACTATATCAAGCTAAAATGTTTAGTTCCTAAAAAAAGTGTTAATCATATGAGTACTTGTTAATAAACCGACGGAAAATAAGTTTCAAGATAAATTGTGCTTAAATAAAATAAACCTTTATTGGGCGAGTTCAATTCATGTTTCAAATTCAAAATGGCTCAGTCAATAGGAAAATATAATCACAGGAATGGAAGGAAATGGATTTAATTTTATCTCGAAATTGGCGTAATAAAATTTGTATTCTTCACATGAATACTTCGTCACCGCCGGTCGTCATATTCACCTTTCTCTATTATCGTTTGTGATAGCATTATTGGCTAACATAGTAATGAAGCTTGGCTAACATAGTAATGAAGCTTCACAGATTTTTTGTATGTGGTGGAATGCATTTAGGTTTCGAAAGAACCTTTTACTGAAAACGTTTGGGAAAACCGAGGCAGGAAGTTTATACCACAGTCCAAGCCTGCAAGGAAGAAAGCCATTTCGCGCACGAACACTCCGGACGTAAAGTGTGACCTGAAGATGAGCACATTGTCTCTGGCAAGCGATATGGTGATATAAAGTAGCGATCATAGTATATTAATTGCTGTAACATCTTAATATGCCATCTCCGTCACTAGAAAAACTGGCTTGACCCATATAAGTGAATTCATCTTTACTATTACAATATTTTAGCTTATATTGATCAATCAACTACGACTAGCATAGTATTGTGCTTTTAATAGAAATTTTCACATACATAAAAACACAAAGGCTTGACCGCCTCTGACTATAATAAATAATCAGTTACCCGCCGTTATTTCCTCTCTTTAATCGTAAGTCAAACGCCAACCCCTCGCTATAATACCTTGAATTCCCGCGTGTCATTTTCGGTTGGACGTAGGTGCAAACCTACCTACTACTACCTAACCTATTAGAATTTGATATTCGTGCTATCAGCCTCCCCGTCATTGGAGTCAACCTGAATCATTTGTCAAGTGGATGAATGATACGTTTATAGCGCTCTATAAGGGACACACGGTGTAGGTATAGTGAGCACAGCGCCCCTGCGTTGTGAAAAAAGTAAGATAAAAAAGATGAGATATTAATAATTATTATGAAAAAAAATTTACCGCCCCAGCTCAAGATATTGTTTGGAGAAAGCTACCTTTGACCGTGTTTGAGCACGCTCATATTGACTTAATTTGATCTAAATGCCACGTTGTAAGGAATATCCATATATTTTTTATTATTTCCTTCATCATTTTAAAACATCTTTTCACATACATTACATAGAAACGCGACATTTAAAAAGTTAAAATGTGACTTTATATATCTGCAAGTTAACACGCAGTAATATTACATTATCTTTAAATTTAGTACAAATACTGTATATGAGAAAAGAATTAAACTTTGTTTCTTCGATCGAACAACGATCATGACGAAGGAACCTCTTTCTCACTCCACTATTTCCACTAGGCAAGATAGCGAGCCAGCAAGGAGATAATTACAAAAAGCCATTAGCCTTTTTAGATCTTAGAACTAAACACATTTTATGAATTTTCAATACATATTATATGGATCAAGAAAAATTATTATAAAAAGTTTCTCATAAAATTTAACTTCTCAATAACGGATAAGTTCAAACGGACGTTTTACAGCAAATTTATTCATGCATCGCTTGTACCTATACAAAATCCAGACATAGTTTAGCGTTGTCTGAAGCAATTCTAATACAAAATCGAATATAAGTTAGGACAACGATGTTTCGAAGCGTCCTGGCTCTTGGGGCAGATTTGAATCTCAAAAGCGGTAAACGTTTCTGTTACATGTTATTCCACCAGATAGTGCTACTGTAAAATGAAATTCAATGTCAAAAAATGTTTTCATTTCTGCATTTCCAGTGATTTTTGGAGGTTATTGTTTACGTTTAATCCCAATTAAAAATGCTAATACACTATGATGATTGGTTGAAAAATGTTACTATCATGTCTCAGATTTTTCTTTATTACAACTTTTATAATAAACTAGCGAACTTCATACGGGTTCACCTGCGTAGTTCCCGTTCCCGTGGGTAAGCGGAAATAAAATGTAGCCTATGTCACCTGCGTACAGTGTAGCTTTACAATAGTGTAAGAATTTTTCAAATCGGATTAGTACTTTTTGCACCTATTCGATGCAAACAATCAAATCTTTCCTCTTTAAAATTAGTATAGATAAATTCTATTTTAAATGGAGCTCAGCAGACAGACTTAACTGTTCCTATATTTCAACAAAAGAACGATGTTCCATTCTGTATTCTAATTTGGTAAAACGTATTGCAATACACGTTCGTTATTTCGACTCTGATTTTCTGTGATATAATGAAAGTCGATACATAGTTTGATAACATGCGTAAAATTATTTAAGATTGATTAATCACGTAGATTATTTAGCAACCATTTACATACATAGGTTATGTATTTACCTATTCAAACTAACGAAATCATTACAAATTCAGAACAGAGCTAAAATGAAGCTTAGAACTACTTTATTGCCCGTCGCCTGTCACAGTCTGACAGCGCAAAAACACTAGATAGCTAAGTGAACTTACAAGACGGAGCGACCTCGACTAGTACTACCGTAGAACACCATTTAATGCTCTATATAAATACAGCCTAAACACTACGGTAATTAGTAAAACAGTTTTGACTTGTAACTTGTATACTTAAATATAAATTCCATTTAGAAATTTGAACCCATTAACCAGGGGAAAGTACCCGAACCCAGGAGGCCATGATGGTAGCAAAAGTCTGTCAGGATTCCTAAGACAACCTTCCGAGGGCATAACCGGGGCTCTTGGTCGGAGGCACTGGAAGGGTACTGGGGTGGTTTTAGTCGGTAAGAGTCCAGCATACATCACACGTAAAAATACCATCAGCCTAAAGAAAGCTAAATGTACCGATCGCTTTCCTGGAATCTGAGGAATGGCTACGGCGCAAGTATAGTGCGGGCATACTTGCGCTATAGCCATTCCTCGGATTGGGCTCTAAATGGGAAGATTAGTAATCTCCTGTGTCGCTGGCGAGGCACTGGGTTGGGAAAAATGTTTTCCGTCCTCGGTGAGCGTGAGACAGAGGGTGACGGTCCACTATGATGGCGATGCGAAGTGTTCCCTTATGTGTTACTCTCTAGAAAATAAGGGCTAATCTCCACATCAAGCTACCTTTCGAAGGCAATGCTAGTCATGTATGAGCACACAGGCTTGAGTCGGTTTGAATCCATCAGGTCAAAGGTTGCGAAAGGTTTCACAAGTAAGAAATAGAGATTGAACCAGTCATTCTGACGTAGGAATAGTTTACATTAAAAAAACAGTAGTAATTTTCGAAATTACCAACTTCTTATTAGCAACATCATCCCTGGAAACTTTCAACATTATTTTTACAGTCTCTGAGTTTTGTGTTGTGTTTTAAATTAATACACGTTAGAATGGTGCAGTCGGCATCGTCTTTGTCATGTAGGTGTTTGTCCCACTACATACTGTGGTACTATACGTACAACATGCAGTTACCGGTTGACTCCACGAGAGATAACTCACCTTTCCTATCAAATATCTATACCTACTAATATTATAAAGAGGAAAGATTTCATTGTTTGTTTGTTTACATCGAATAGGCTCCAAAACTACTGAACCGTTTTGAAAATTCCTTCACTGTTGGGAAGCTACACTATCCCCGGTGAACATAGGCTATAATTTACTCCCATATTTTTACGGAAACGGGAGCTACGCGGGTGAAACTGGGTGGCGTCGTCGGCTATTTTCTCATAAGAAAGTTAAATGAACTATGAATTTCCCATGATTTTTATACATAGAGACAAGATTTTAAAAAAGTAACCACTACCTTTAATAGATTGTGAACTTGATATAAAATAAGTTAGCAATTTTGGCGATAGTCATTCTTAAAAATCAGAATTGTTTAAAGTAGATCTAGTGTCGAGCTCAAAAACAAGTTCATAAAATGCCGCTTATTAGTTAACCTGTGATAGTGATAGCTCGTTTTTATACTACTGCTTCATCTGAATATAATTATTTAAATCCAGTTGCCTCTCTGAAATCTCAGTTTTTAAACTGCCGGCCAGATTTCATTAGCTCTAGAATTGTTCATTATTAGATTTTTTTTCGGCAAAGTGGTAACCGGTTCACCACTGTCACGGTTTATCAGTCAGCGTCTTAGATCTTTGAGTGCCCCTTAAACGGTTACAGTATTACGCACTTCAGCACTTATATGATATCCTCAGACTGTTGTATAATAATAGGAGGTTGCCTGTAATCATTCACACTCCTTCCATTCATCCATTTAAGAACTACTTTTTAAACATTTGACATTAAATGTTAACAAAATAGTGTCATAAATTAACATTACTAAATAGTTAACCGCTTAATATCACATTAAGTGGACATTGCAGTTACTTTTGGAATAGTTAGAATTTTCAATATCTCTTACAATAGTATATTAAGAATAATCGCGTTTACTTAACAAATTTCACAATACTTATTTACAAAATACATTAGTACTAGCGCAGTTGACATAGCAAATGTTCCTTACTGGCACCGGTTTCTGTACACACAAAACAAAATGTAGGTTGACTTCAAAGCGCTATTTGATCCTGATTGTCTTAATTTAAAGTCTACAGTTTAGAGCCCGCATTAGAGGTCTAGAGCTTATTTTGTTCTTGTAGTCGCCGCTGTGTTCATTGAGTATCTACGTGTTTCATGAGTAATGGATACTTACCTATTTACTAGAAGTGGATGCTAGCTATAATTACATAACGGAAATGATAATGAGAATTACGGAATAATGAGGTATTCCAATGCAGTTCCAAGGCAGTACCTAAACGTACGAGGGATCGCGTGCAGTAAGTCCTATTAAAGAAAAACTATTTGGAAGTGCAGAGCAAATCATAATGATTATATTAATTTGTACAAGTTATAGTCCAGTCATTTTTTTTTTTACGTCAGGGAAAATTCTCAGAGGATGTTATGCCGGACTCTTACCGACTAAAAAACCTTACGTAACGCCTAACAGCCTGTGGTTGAAAGTCCCGGGTAAGCCCTCGGAAGGATGTCCCGGGACTCACAATAGACCTACGGCCGCCACTGCGGCCTCGCCCGGGGGGTGGTTCGGGTGCTATCCCGCGTCTATGGGGGGTTTCGGGTGTGATCCCGCTTCTAAGGGGGGCGTGCGTGAGTTGCTCACGTCACGCTGCCGTCATGGGCCTGCTTCTGTAAGGACGGTGAGCCGCCCTCTCACCGTCCTCAGGCCCCCGGTCATGGTGGCCGATAGTCCTCGGCGAAGACACGTCGGCGGCGCCCAGGCCGCCGACTGCGGAACTCGGGTGGGAGAGTTCTCTCCCGTACCCGTCCCGCCGCTTCCTTCACGAGCATGAGACGTGTGTGTCTGACACGGTATAACACTTTCATTTGTGCTACAAAAACTGCACTCGCACATGAAAATAAGAAAACCGTGTCTCACAGATGAAGTGATCCACTTACTTTACATATTTTTATGTAGTTTTTTTTTTATTTTTCTGTTTGTGATACGATTCTCCCCACTGTATCAGAGTAGTACGACCTCTGCCTGCACGTCCTGTGCTAAATCAAAACTTAATTTTTTCCTATCATTTCACTGATATATTTGTCACTCGTTTTGCTGTATAAACTCTGTGAATCTAAAGATAAAATTTTGTTTATTTCATCTGAAACTAGGGCGCAATCACAAAACCGTAGTTTTGAAACGTCGATCTTCCTATTACGTACTGCCATCCTAACCACAAATATTTGTCAAACGCGATTCACCTTAAACCACAGGTCTTTCTAAAACTAAAGTCTTTTGGAGTTGACAAGTTCGCTTTTATATTCTGATACCTTGGAAAACAAATAAGACGGATGTTACAAATTCATGAGCTTATATGAGACAGTTGGATGCCGAGTCTCAAGACAACTGTCAACGTAGAAGTGAATACAAATTTTATACATTTCAAACGTTGGAATATTACTAACCACAGCTCTTTTTTATGATCTTTTTATTGTTGCTGTCAGAGATTATTTTCTCAGGCGACTAATTATATAACATAACTAGCTGTTGCCCGCGACTTCGTACGCGTGAAAATTATGTTAAAATGCCAATTTGATTGCTCTCTGCTTAGCCCCTAGGATATGTTGCGTGATAATACACTCATTTGCAAAAAAAACGGGCACCTAAGCAATGAACCATTTCAAATGTTAATATTGCTTTGTTTGATAATTATAGGTAGTTTTATCCTCACAATTTGGTAAATTAATAAGAAAATAATCGTTTTCATCAGTATTTCATAAAATTTTGTTACAATTTATGAGAAATAATGCTAAACCTCGCTAGTAGTGTATGTTCGCTAGTAGTGTATATGCTCATGAAAAAAGTTTTTTTGTTTGTTTTTCTTTAACAAAGTAAAAGCAGATAAATGTTTAGTATCGAGTGTGACCCCCTCTAGCTAAAATCACAGCTTGAATTCGTCTGGGCATGCTAGCGAGTATATCCCGGATACTTGCTTGCGGAATACGTTCCCACTCCGCAGTAATCACATTCTTCAGCTCTCTGATGGTCTGCGGAGCCGGGTGTACTGATCTCACACGCCGTTTTAGAACGTCCCAGATATGTTCTATGGGATTGAGGTCGGGACTTCGAGCTGGCCAATCCAAACGACGAATGCCGACCTTTTGCACATACGCATTAACATCGCGGGATCGGTGGGCGCGAGCATTGTCGTCCATAAAAATCGAGTCTTGGCCAAGAGCGGCCAATGCGGGTTGTGCATGAGGAATTAGAACTTCCGTTATGTATCGATGCCCAGTCAGTGAGCCGTTTTCAATGAAGACTAACTCTGTACGTTCCGTTGAATTTATTCCTGCCCAAAACATAACAGAGCCCCCACCATAAGGTGTGATTTCTTCGAAACATGCATCTGCAAAGCGCTCTCCTTGTCTTCTTAGCACTCGCCGACGTCGATCTTCACCGAACAGAGATATCCTGGCTTCATCAGAGAACAAAACCCTATTCCAATCTTCTTGAGTCCATGATTCACAATTTCTTGCGAACCTAAGCCTGTGAACTCTGTGCTCACGGAGTAATTTGGGGCCGCGGGCCGGGCGGTAACTGCGTATATTGGCAGCGAGAAGCCTCCTCCTGACCGTCCATAGAGTAATATGCACATTTCTTACTTCTTGGAGGTTGTTCTTAAGACCCACATACGAAGATTTGCGATTTCTCAATGCGCGACTCACAAGAAAACGATCATCCCGTGGTTGGGTACATGGTTTTCTTCCAGAACCAGGCCTTCTCTCGACAGAACCAGTCTCCAGATATCGCTGCCAGGTCCTTTGGACCGTCGAGCGACTAACATTTAGCCTCCTAGCCACGAAACATTGGCTGCAACCATCTTCAAGCAGCGCGATAATTTTGGTAGCTTTTACCACTTTATCTACCATTTTTGATACAGCCAAACAGCAATAAATAAGGCTTTGACAGTCAAGGATATGAAATTAATCGATAAAAATTGAATAAAAGTTGTGAAAGTCGATGTTAACTTCTGGAACTTCGCGCCAAAAATGTAGGATAAAAAGGGGTTTTCTGTAAAAATGAGCATCAAATGAAAATTTGAATTTAGAACGTACTTTTTTAATTACCACGGCATTTTTAAAACCGGCCAATAACGTGTACAAACGATTGAAACCTTTTTGGTATTGTATCTTTTTAAAGATTAATGAAAATCAAAACCGCCCGTTTTTTTTGCAAATGAGTGTATATAGCCTATTTGAAGACCCTACCCCTAGTTAATATTTGTGCAAAATTTGAATCAAATCTATTGAGTACTTTTTGAGATCCTTCCGGACAAAGCAAAGCAAACAGACAAACAGACAAACCGACAAACAGACAAAAAAAATTCTAACTTCATTTTTGGCTTCGGTATCTTATGTTGAACACCCAGCGAGCATTTTTTTTTTAAATATTTCCAGTGTACAGTTTTGACTTTTCTATCATTTTATTATTTGTATAGATAAACCGCAGTGTATCCCTAAATCTTAGGCTAAATCTTACATTACGAGTCCTATTAGTTTTTTTTTTACATTTATGGATTGATTAAAGTTCTAATGCTTGATTATTCATTTTAAATATAGACTACAGACCCGCACTTACATACCGACAAAATTTATTTGAACAAAAATAAGCCATATTATGTGCAGTAGAGTGCATATTATATCATTGTTTACGTGATGCATGAAATATTAGATCTCTCTGTGAGCATACTTCCATTTTGCGCTGTAATACTTTTCCCTGTATTATTCGGGTAATATTCTAGAAAATAGTCGTCTAAATATTTTAGTGGGCTTTTCGCGTGTTGCTTGATATATAGCGGGCAAACTTAATAGCAAAGATAGTAAGCATTGTAAGGAAATGTAATCGTTGTTTTGTAAGCTTTTTGAACATGATTATTGAAAGAGAACTTACGAATTGTGCTTATTTCTAATTAGATTAAACTTCAACATAGCCGAGTAAGATCTAGAATAGTAACTTGTCTAGTGTGTTGATATATAGTGAGCAAACTTAATAGCAAAGATAGTGTCGGAGACATATCGTCGCCAGCAGGACGACGCAGGGGCATCCAAGACGCGGGGGGTCCACGCGCCCCGCTCACCGAGCAACAGCTGTGCGGCCGTCAGTCACTACGTCAAAAAACACCGTCACCTCAACACGCGCACCTATACCTACCTACCTATACGTCTGTGATTTTGTACAATCAACCGTTATTATAAGTTCACCAAGAAACCAGCTGTTTCTCTTGCCACCACCTGCAAGACCCAGAGCACGTCGTCACCAGATAGTAAGCATTGTAAGGAAATGTAATAGTTGTTTTGTGAGCTTTTTGCACATGATTATTGAAAGAGAACTTACGAATTGTGCTCATTTCTAATTAGATTAAACTTCAACATAGCTGAGTAAGATCTAGAATAGTATCTTATCTAGTGTGTTGATATATAGCGGGCAAACTTAATAGCAAAGATAGTAAGCATTGTAAGGAATGTAATCGTTGTTTTGTGAGCTTTTTGCACATGATTATTGAAAGAGAACTTACGAATTGTGCTTATTTCTAATTAGATTAAACTTTAACATAGCTGAGTAAGATCTAGAATAGTAACTTGTCTAGTATGTTGATATATAGCGGGCAAACTTAATAGCAAAGATAGTAAGCATTGTAAGGAAAAGTAATCGTTGTTTTGTGAGCTTTTGCACATGATTATTGTAAGAGAACTTACGTATTGTGCTTATTTCTAATTAGATGAAATTTCAACATAGCTGAGTAAGATCTAGAATATTAACTTGTCTAGTAATTCCGGAAACAAGAAATGAAATATAAACCACAGATAATTTCTGGAAAAAACGCAAGATAGATTTTAAGTGGAGGGTTGACCTAACAATCCATCTGGCATCTAGTTGTTAAATTAAACAACCCAAAAGGCAAGGTAACAGCTGTAAATTGTTGTGAGTTCCATCGGAGTATTCCCGTTCGTCCCCTTGACTTCGTCCCCCCGAGGGGGACGAATGGGAATTCACAAAAATAATATTTAATCAGTTCCCGATCGTCCCCCTACTAATTCAAGAGGGGACGAATGGGAATATGTTCTTCGATTAAGTGCTATTCGTCCCCCTTTCGTCCCCCTCGACCAAAATCAAATGAAAAAAAAAACAAATGACGATAAACAGATGAAATAAAAGCAAATGAAGATCGACAAAACAAATGACCTTCGGATAAACAAATGATGATCGAAAAAACAAGTGACGATCGGATAAACAAATGACGATCGAAAAAACAAATGAAGATCTATAAAACAAATGATGATCGGATAAACAAATGATGATCGAAAAAACAAATGAAGATCTGTAAAACAAATGACTATAAGCAAGTTGATAAGGTCAAAAATTACTTGCAGCTATATTTTGTAATCTAGATGCGATTGCCATTCGAAAAGATAGGTGCAAGCAAATCTTGACCTTTATAACACTTCTCCAAAAATGTGCTTTTTGGCCTTTATAGACATCATGAATATGTAAAAAATAAATAAATATTATGCGTGTCCATAAGGTAAAGAATATTGCTTGCACCTATTTTTTTGAATGTTTATCGCATCTAGAATACAAAAAGGGTCCAAGCGAATTTCGACCTTATGAGCATGCATAATATCTATTTATTTTTTAATTATATTCGTGATCAGTGATGTCCATAAACTTGGGCGTTTATGGACATCACTGATCACGAATATAATTTTAATTTTTTTAGATAAATGTCATTAAGGGTGTAGTGGGGCCCTACCAACACCATCGGGCCCAAGTCAACCTCACGTGCAAGCTCGTGCACCTGCTGAACAACGGACGAGGCTCTGACGGCGGCGGTCCATTTCAACACGGCGATGGGCTCACCACCTGTCACGTGGGACCAAATTGCACACGGTGAAATGTGGGCCGGTATAGGCCTCTGCCTACCCCTTCGGGGATAAAGGCGTGAGTATATGTATGTATGTATGTATGTTGCACCTATTTTTTTGAATGGCTCTCGCATCTAGATCAGTGGCGGCCGTACCTTAAGTGCGCTCGTGCGGTGAATCACCAGCTCAAAAGATTTAAAAATGGCATGTATTGAAATCGATATCTGTTTATTCCCTTTTTCCGAACAAAATATTTCAAAGTTAAACCAAAAATACTGACTTGCACACTAATTATGCACACTAAATAAACCAAATTCATTATACTGTTTATTGGTATTTTCAGAACTGTTTTACTGAACGAATAACTATTATCAGAATAGTATATCTAAAAATTCCATTGTTCAACAAAAATATTAAAACTTTTTTAAGGAAATCTATCGCCTAATTTACTTTTAGGAACATCGTTGATTCTATATAAAACCTCAATTTAATCAGTCACCTCTACAAAATTAAATTTTATTGATCCAAAAAAATTAAAGTTTAACATAACCTAACCTATTCCGTTATAAGATAGTACTATTTAGAGTGCAAGTTAGTATTTTTAATATGCAATTCTTATTTCTGTTTCACAAATCATATATTCGATGTACAAACCACATTTTTGGTGTGAATTCGATTAAAAAGGTCATCTCGTTCTGAGTAATATTTAAGCTTTTTAAGTAGGACATGTTAAGTTAATCAATTAGTTTTTTTGCACAGCATTTAATTTTCTGGTTTGCATTCAGTAAATAAGTGGAGGTACCTAGTGTGCAGAAAAATTAAACTGAGGTGCATTTAAAAATATCCCTTTAAAAATTACGCCTTCTTTATTATTAAATTACTTACCAATCCTACCATTAGGTATGTACCACTTGTATTATTTAAACATACAAAAACTCAAAACTAATAACATACCTAATTATGACGAAACAATTTAAGCCCTTTGCTACACTACCAAATAGTACCAAAGCCTAGTTTCCCTGTAAAAAAAATCGGCGTGCGCTTTCCCGAGTGCACGAGGGCTGCCCATACATCTTGTACTAGATACGAGCTAACACGCTTGGCGCATGAGACAAAACATCGTTCATAGAAAATGTACGGGGCAATGAGTCGCTTTTCGTGCAATCCGAAGGTTACCGAGAGTACTCGATGTTTTGTTTGACGAAATTCAAATTCTCCCGGTATTGTTTCGCTGTATCTGTGACGCGTTAAATATTTATTGATTGGTTTGATTTTTAAATTATTATTTCTTTTTATTTTGTTTTTAGTTCTATTCTATATTGCGTGTAAAGTTTGTGGAGTGTGTGAAAATAAGCATAAACATTAACTAGGTACTTACACTTACCCATACAAAACTTTTCAAAATAAAGTTGATATAAAATTAACACTTATTAAATTTAAAACAAGAAAGCAAGTAAAGTGCACCACCAGATCGAGGATCCACCAGCCGCCACTGATCTAGATTACAAAATATGGCTCCAAGTAGTTTTTGACCTTATCAACTTGTTTAGTCTTTTGTTTTATTGATGTGATTATGTTTTTTCGATCGTCATTTGTTTATCCGACCGTCATTTGTTTTGTCGATCTTCATTTGTTTCGCCGATCTTCATTTGTTTCGTCGACCTTCATTTGTTTCGTCGATCTTCATTTGTTTCGTCGATCTTCATTTGTTTTGTCGATCTTCATTTGTTTTGTCGATCTTCATTTGTTTTGTTGATCTTCATTTATTTTGTTGATCTTCATTTGTTAATAAAAATAGAATTTCAAATTTGATTTTTTACCAACGCAACTGTCTTATATTATTTGTTGGGAGCAATAGAACAAAAAAAGAATGAATAAATTATTCCCGTTCGTCCCCCCAAAAAAATTAAGGGGACCATCGGGAAAATAAAATATTAAATTCCCGTTTGTCCCCCTAGGGGGACGAAGTCAAGGGGACGAACGGGAATACTCCGTTCCATCGGCTGTCTTTCAATTATGTCATCAGACAGCTCTAGACCGGCCAGACCAGTACTCAATTTAAATGTAATTTTTTTAGTTGCCTCTACAATTTTTTAAGATTTTCCTTGATTTCCCTCGGATAGAATCATCGGATCCTGGTTTCCCTTTGAAGTCAGTTCATAAGGGACATAGTAATCGCCGAAGAAACAGAAAAACACATAAACACAGGAATCAAAATTAAAATTTACAAAAGTTGTACAAGTACTCCAACCACACACAATACGATATATTGACGATAAATAATATTTAAGTACCTTATTTTGATTACTTGGGCTCCAATAGCAAAATGTCTGGAGAGGCATTTAATCAATCACATGTGACGCTACTTAACTTCAAGCGTTTGTGAGTGAACCAGTTAATTGCAGTTGTAAACGTAAATAAAAGAAAGACTGTTCGCTCAATTTATTATGATTTTAGAAAGACAAAATATTGCTTAGTCAGATAGTAAATTTCAAACATTGGCATACAACGCTGTCTAGCCCAAATTAATTTTTAAATACCGTCTTACCATCGGCGTCGTCGATATAGAAAACGCACACGTTCCATAAAAAAATACAAATATTGTTCTGACCTGGTATTTGAATCAAGTCCTCAGCCTACGGCAGTCGCATATACTTACCACTACGCACCGAGGCAGCCAAAGTAATACATACATCTGTGTTAATAAAAATGAAATATGTAGACCATAAATCGAGGAATGTCAATATTTTCTTACACTAGGTATATCTCTGAATTGAACTTAGATGTACTGTATTTTTCGTCCCAGTTGAGCCATAAATTTCAGTAGCACGAAATGTGCCGTTTAAAACTAGGTACTCCGAGCCATCGAAGAGCTTACTTCCGTCTGCTCAAGAGACTGTAATAAATACCGCCCCTGATTTAAGTCAGACAGATTAAAACATTTTCTTTGCATTATGTACTCTTGACTTTAGTTTGTAGTTTATGTCAGAAATACTTTGCACTATAATTATTTTTTTTACGCTGTTCATATTACTTACGATATTGGATACTATAAGCGGCAAATTGTAAGATTTCTGATTATCTTGTGAATGTAAGAATTCACAAAATAATTAGAAATCTTACTATGTATTTATAATGATAATTAAAAACTTATAATTTACGATTATCTATATTGTACCTAAATAAATGAAGTACAGAATACAAATACCCCGATATACGTTTCCCCGTTGTACGCGGACTAGCTTGGCCAACGACCGATTCGAGTGGAATAATTTCAGTTGACGTTTAATATATTACTGTATCAATTATTTTATTCTGTAAAGTATTGTTTACTGTAAGACTGTTGTATCGGTTGAATATAATTACTATGTATTTATAATATAATATACTATGTATTTATATATAATTACTATGTAAAATAGTACCCTGGCTTTTTTTTCTATGCTGGACCTATACCGACTAAAAATCTTCACGTATCCTGCATAACAGCCTACGATTGGGAGCCCCGGGTAAGTCCTCGGAAGGATACCCCAGGACTCCCAACAGACCTTCGGCTACCACTGCGGCCTCACCTAGGGGGTTTTGCGGGTGTTATCCCGCTTCTTAGGGAGGCGCACGTGAATCCCTCATTTCACGCTGTCGTCTGGGGCATGTTTCTGTAAGGACAGTGAGCAGCCCTCTCACCGTCCGCAGGCCCCCGGTCTTGGAGGCCGATAGTCTTGGGCGAAGACATGACACGTTGGGCGACAGCGGCAGTACTCTGGCTTACGCGAATTCGACTTACGTGGTTATGCTCGATCCCACCTATGCGCGGGGTAGAAATGTATTTATTTTAATAGATTTTATTTATTTTCTTCGCATTTAAAATAATCTCTCGTAGGTTCTACAGACAAATTCAAAAGGTCACTATTATGACGATAACAATGAAACGGTCTATCTGAAATTTGGCCTAAGTTTTTCTCTATTAAATTAATATTAGTAATAGGTATAGCTTAGTTGCATTACTTACTCTCTCTGACTGCCTCTGTGGCGCAGTCGGTAGTATAACCGCCTACGGCACTGGAGGTTCTGGGTTCGATTCTTGGGTCAGTCCAAATATTTGTGTGATCCACAAATATTTGTTTTGGAGTTTGAGTGTTTTCTATGTATAATATATGTATATACAAAAATATAAAATATGTCCATCAGTAATCTCGATCCCATAGCACAAACTTATATTTAGTAGCTTAATTTGGGCTTGATGATGTTGTGTGAGATTGTCCACAAATATTTATTGATTTATCTACTATAAACCGTTTATAAATTGTAAGCAAATAAAATTATTGCGATACTGTGTGTTATTTTATTCAACCATAATAATTGACTTGAAATTGCTACGAATTTCTACGGGCTACGATGCAGAAAAGTTTATAAAACTACGAGTGCTACGGACGACTACGGGTTATATAACTTTAACTATGTTTTTTCGTAACATTCTGTACAGGTAACATCTACTTTTGTTTTGAATTTGTAAAGAATACATGTACAATTATCTCAAGTAAATTTAGTCATTAAATTTGTAAATTTATATAAGCGAACGTCACGCGGTTTTACCCACGTAGCTCCTACTCCCGTGGGAATACGGGAATAAAATATGGGAATGTCACCCGGGGAGAGTGGAATTTCCAACAGTGAAATAATTTTTCAAAGTGGGTAAGTAGTTTCGTTGCCTATTCAATGCAGATATATAGAAAAGTCAAGATATAATTAAAGTGTTTAATTGAATTTGTTTTATGTTTCGTTTCTATGATCCTATATTTTCCAAAATTTAGTTAAATGTTAGAACTCTTAATGGTCTAAGATCCCTTTAAGAACGACCTTCACCGAGCGGGTTATTGGATGGAAAGTGTTTTATATTCAACTAAATATGTCAAAAAATAAAATGCAATAGGGTTGCCTAAAAAATTTCAGTCCAGAACATGATAAAATAAAAAATATTTTTTTTACTATTTACTGGTTTGCTTAATAGATACATTCCATACCAATTGGAAGTTTAACGTCCATAGAATATGCAAATGTTAGGTTGTCGATTTTTTTCTCGTCACAACTCTTGGGTACGCATCTTAGACCATCTAACTCAGGACCCGCCTTACTGAAGCATTCCCCTCTGCCAAGACAATGGACCATTCGGACTAAGAGGTTTATAAAAAGCACTTGAGAATCGATTGATTCACTATCATAATCGACATACGTCGGCCTTAATCTGAGGACGCCATGCGTTCGCACACAGCTATAACGATTATGATAGGGAAATCAATCGATTCTCAAGTGCTTTTTATAAACCTCTTAGTCCGAATGGTCTATTGCCTTGGCAGAGGGGAATGCTTCAGTAAGGCGGGTCCTGTGCTAAATAGTCAAAGGTACGCATGCATAAACAGGTAAATCGATACTAGTAACTTGCAGCGGCCTGGTTAATGAATTTAAGTAAATCAAAACATAAAATAAAATAAAAGATTATCTAAGCAATTACTAGTATCGATTTACCTGTTAATACCTGCGTAACAAATGTTGTGACGAGAAAAAAATCGACAACCTAACATTTGCATATTCTATGGGCGTTATACTTTCAATTGGTATGGAATGTATCTATTAAGCAAACCAGTAAACAGTACAATTTTTTTTTTTTTAATTCTTAGTTTATCATACTCTGGACTGAAAATTTTTAGGCAACCCTATTGCAAATTAATTAGTGACATATTTACTTTATTATAAAACACTTTTCATCCAATAACCAGCTCGGTGAAGGTCGTTCTTAAAGGGATCCTAGGATATAATTGTATAAAATAGCAAATGAAAGTGTATTGATAACAACGTTCATAAAATGCATTTTCGAATTAATGAAAAAGATACTATTTTTATATTTTGATTACATTGTTTTCTCTTGGCACATTAGTCGATATGTGTTTTCTTTATAAATATTTTCATAGTACCGCATCTAGTTAAAATATAATTGACATAGTAAGGAATAAAAGACTAGTTTTCAAAGTGCTATCACACAGCAAACTATAAACAAAAAAAAGACGTGTGGCACTCGGGGACTGCCGCGGTAAAGCTATTACATAGCATTTTTTACCAACTATGCTAGTATAATTATTTCTATATAATATAACGGGTGTTTTTTTTAGAGGTATAGAACTTTAAGTTGGCATAACTGTTTTAACTGGCGGTATTATTATCAGCTGTAAAGTGATTTATGTTTAGTTTGGTTGGGCATTTCAACATGAATAGACTGAAGCCTGAACAACGCTTCCAAATTGTGCAAATTTATTTTGAAAATATTGGTTCTGTCCGTAATGCGTATCGTGATTTTCATAAGCGAATTTTGTTTAGCGGTGCCGCTCACTTTTGGTTGAATGAATACGTCAATAAACAAAACTGCCATATTTGGGGTGAAGATGATCCTCAAGTGTATGTTGAGACACCGTTACATCCAGAAAAACTGACTGTGTGGTGTGCTTTATAGGCTGGTGAAATAATTGGTCCGTACTTCTTTAGAAACGATGCTGACCAGAACGTTACAGTCAATTGTGACTGCTATAGAGCGATGATTACTGACTTTTTTGTTCATCAATTGAACAACCATGATGTGCTGTAGTAGTGGTTTCAACAAGACGGCACAACATGTCACATAGCTCGTGCCACAATTGATTTATTGAAGGAAACGTTTGGTTACCGCATAGTTTCGCGTTTTGGACAAGTGGATTGGCCTCCAGGGTCGTGCGATTTTACGCCACTTGACTATTTTCTGTGGAGATATGTGAAGTCGCTCGTCTACGCCGATAAGCCCGAAACGATTGACCACTTGGAGGACAACATTCGGCGCGTTATTGTCGATATACGGCCAAAAATGTTGGGAAAGTCATCGAAAATTGGACCTCTAGATTAGACTACGTCCGAGCCAGCCGTGGCGGTTATTTGCCAGAAATCATATTTTAATTATAATGCCAGAAGATTTCCTTTCGAATAAAGTCATTTTCATATCAATAAAAACAATCACCTTCGTTTTATTCCATTTCAAAGTTCTATACCTCTAAAAAAAACACCCTTTACTAGCTGATAATATACTAGCTAATGCCCGCAGCTTCGCCCGCGTAAAATTTGTTACCGCGGGAAGTTATTCCCGGGATAAAAGGTAGCCTATGTGTTATTCCAGACTATAATGTATCTCTGTACCAAATTTCAGCCCGATCCGTTCAGCGTGCAGCGGTTTGAGCGTGAAAGAGTAACAAACATCCACACTCACAAACTTTCGCATTTATAATATTAGTAAGAAGTAAGATTTTAAGGCCTATGTTCAACAAAGTAAAGTACCAAGTACCTACTTGACTGTGGACATTTGGGCTTTTGGACTTTCGGCCTATTGGCCTTTTGGACTTTTGGACTTTTGGCCTTTTGGCCTTTTGGACTTTTGTACTATTGGACTTTTGGACTTTGGACTTTTGGACTTTTGGACTTTTGGACTTTTGGACTTTTGGACTTTTGGACTTTTGAAGACCCCAAAAGTCCTCAAGGACCGAAAAGTCCCAAAAGTCCCAAAAGTCCCAAAAGTTCCAAAAGTCCCAAAAGTCCCAAAAGTCCCAAAAGTCCCGAAAGTCCCAAAAGTCCCAAAAGTCCCAAAAGTCCCAATAGTCCCAAAAGTCCCAGAAGTCCCAAAAGTCCTAAAAGTCCAAAAGTCCAAAAGTCCAAAAGTCCAAAAGTTCAAAAGTCCAAAAGTCCAAAAAACCAAATTCCAAAAGTCCAAAAGTCCCAAAAGTCCCAAAAGTCCCGAAAGTCCCAAAAGTCCCAAAAGTCCCAAAAGTCCCAATAGTCCCAAAAGTCCCAAAAGTCCCAGAAGTCCCAAAAGTCCTAAAAGTCCAAAAGTCCAAAAGTCCAAAAGTTCAAAAGTCCAAAAGTCCAAAAAACCAAATTCCAAAAGTCCAAAAGTCCCAAAAGTCCCAAAAGTCCCGAAAGTCCCAAAAGTCCCAAAAGTCCCAAAAGTCCCAGAAGTCCCAAAAGTCCTAAAAGTCCAAAAGTCCAAAAGTCCAAAAGTTCAAAAGTCCAAAAAACCAAATTCCAAAAGTCCAAAAGTCCCAAAAGTCCCAAAAGTCCCGAAAGTCCCAAAAGTCCCAAAAGTCCCAAAAGTCCCAGAAGTCCCAAAAGTCCTAAAAGTCCAAAAGTCCAAAAGTCCAAAAGTTCAAAAGTCCAAAAGTCCAAAAAACCAAATTCCAAAAGTCCAAAAGTCCCAAAAGTCCCAAAAGTCCCGAAAGTCCCAAAAGTCCCAAAAGTCCCAAAAGTCCCAATAGTCCCAAAAGTCCCAAAAGTCCCAGAAGTCCCAAAAGTCCTAAAAGTCCAAAAGTCCAAAAGTCCAAAAGTTCAAAAGTCCAAAAGTCCAAAAAACCAAATTCCAAAAGTCCAAAAGTCCCAAAAGTCCCAAAAGTCCCGAAAGTCCCAAAAGTCCCAAAAGTCCCAAAAGTCCCAATAGTCCCAAAAGTCCCAAAAGTCCCAGAAGTCCCAAAAGTCCTAAAAGTCCAAAAGTTCAAAAGTCCAAAAGTCCAAAAAACCAAATTCCAAAAGTCCAAAAGTCCAAAAGCCCGAAAGGTCAAAAGTCCAAAAGTACAAAAGTCCAAAAGTCCTAAAGTCCAAAAGGCCAAAAGTCCAAAAGTCCCAAAGGCCAAAGTCCAAAAGGCCAAAATTCCACTCCACCTAACCTCACCCCACCCCACCTCACACCAATTCACCTCACCACACCCCACTTCACTTCACCCCACCCTACACACCTCAGCCCACCCCACTTCACCATACTTCACTTCATATACATAGGTACACGTTATGCAAAAGCTCACGTGTACACGTTGGTATATGAAGTGCGAGATACACGAACGTGGCCGAGCGTGGCCGAAGGTAGCCGAGAGTGTGATTTATTTTCGTGACACAATTTCTGGATTCGGTCTCCACGCAAGGCCCGCGATAGAAGCTATGCAATAGCTTAATAGGTATTTTGTTTTAGAACTTTTTAAGAAGAACAATTATTTTGTAATAAATTATTTTTATGTAACTTAAACCATTTACGCTGAGGCGCAACGGATACTCTTATAACGATTAAATGTTTTCCGTTTTCGAAACATTCCTCATTGCTGCACCGCTCCTATTAATCTTAGCATTATGTTATGTAGCCTATAGCCACTATCAATAAATGTACCTACTTATTATCGAACAGTTTTTGAAACCCTACCAGTAGTTTCAGTAAGGCTTGCCTTGGTATGATGTGATCATGGTCCCTTTGCAGCGTGTGTCCAATCCAGCGCAGCAGCTACACTTCCGACGTTTGATCTGTTGGTGGATAGTAGGGGTCTCACTGCAGCGTTCCAATAGTCTTACGTTCGTGATGTTCTCGGGCCCGTATGTACCGAGGATCCATTGGAGGCAGCGTTTGACGAAGACTTATAGCTGGTAGCTGGTGCGAAATGTCTTTAGTGACCTTCCATGTCTCGCATCCGTATAGCAGTTAGCAGTACAGTTTTAACGTTTACTTTGTTTTGAGTTTCACTCTTCGTGTCCATTTTCGCAACTGCCTACGGGGCGCAGCTGTGTAAAGGTTGTTCTGGCCTTGGCGAGACTCGAAATGATGTAGGGTACTCTTCTATCCCATCAGTTTCTGACACGACACTCCCGAGGTACGTGAATTAGTGCCTCCACCACATCTTTTGCGTCTGTCGATTTTAATTTCAGTCCAGCCATTCGCTGCCTCATCCTGCTCGTTGTCCTGCAGACATGCATGACGGCGTGTGTGTGCCTCAGCAGGTACAGGACATCGGCATCATTTAAATCCTCCAGGATATCAGTATAGACCCCATTCTATGCCGCGCCGATTGTTCTTTGCGGTATTCAGCATTATACCATCTATTTTCTATGGATGGTTGTTAACTATCCTGTTATCTTCATAACGATCCTCTAAGGTAGGTACAGTATGTATTTTCAAAAGAGTTTGTGAACTCTATTTTTAATTTCTTTTTCAGAATATTGATGACATTTGATTGATGTCATTTTATACATGTTACGTCTACTACATTGATACATGTAATAAAATTCTAACACGCCGGTGTTTGTATGTAAATTGTTTATACTGAGGAAAATTATATACTGAGGAATTGCTTTAACCATTAAGCTCTATTTTGATTAAGCAGACAGGGCAGATTCACACGCTACTTGATGAGTATGATTAATAAATACCTCTAATTTCATAGACCTTGTGTGCGTAAACAAAGTTGCGAGGGTCAGCTAGTTAAAAAATTAAAACAATAGGTTTCTTCTTATCTACTTAAAAACTATTTTTACAAATTTTATGGTAATAATAGACATTCTTTGAAATATGCATGTATGGTATTGTTGTGACTTTTATGACACGTTTAAAGTACATAGGTATGGGATAGATGGCGCTCGCGGCTACGTCAGCGTGAAATTTTCTTCCCGCTTCCCATGGGAACGTACTCCCGGGTTTGGTTATCTTTATAGCAGTATTATATACAAATTAACAAAACAAAAAATAATACTGCATTGGTGATAATAATAATAAAATGTATGTATATAGAGTACTCACTCATTTTCTTTCACTATTTTTCGTGACTTTCTTCATTAAAAAATGCACTTTGTTTATTCATATTTAAAACACTTTTAACACAAATTATACGAGTACAGTTCACTGTTACACATAGATGATGAATACCTATAGTCGAATTTTTATTTAGACGAAGTAAATTGACAGCAACTAATGTAATTGACAGCATCGAAATTGTCATTTCACATTAAGAACTCTAAATTCGACCAGCACTCGTAATTCAACTTTGGTCGAGTGGTTAAGACGCGGATCGGTACGCAGAAGGCGCAAGATCGATTCTGGGCACAAGCATCAATTTTTGGATTATTTGACATAATATTATATTATAACGACTGCAGAGTTCATAATTATTGACGTAGGTAAACAAAAAAAATATGAAGTGCGAGACGAGATACACGAACGTGGCCGAAGGTAGCCGAGAGTGTGATTCGTTTTCGTGACACAATTTCTGGATTCGGTCTCCACGCAAGGCCCGCGATAGAAGCTATGCAATAGCTTAAAAATACAAAGACAAAGAATGTCTACGTAGTATAATGGATTAACATCTGCAAGCATAAGAAATCCCTCTTTACACATATGAATAACACCCTCGTTTACCTGCCAAACGATATTGAAAATCGGAGCAGCCGAAACGTTACACTATTTTTATTATCAAAGTGCGTCACTTGTTCTCTATTGTCGAACTACTACGTTGACTCTTTTGATTGAATTATGTTTTGAAATGATTTTTCTGAAAAACACTATTTTGTTACACTAACGCTCATTATGAACACTCATTAAGGGTCGACGTTTGAATACGCAACAAAAGGGACGCTGTGGAATAAGCACCTTTGATTTAATCCGGCTTTATACTTATATGAATGTAGGGAGTGTGTTGAGTTTGATATGAATAAGTGAATGTGGTAGTTTGATTGAGATCGATAAGGTGGTACAGTTTCCAAGTAAAATGTCTGAAACTTTGTGTAACAAACATTAATTATATTGAATAGTTCTGGCAATTTAACATAAGTATTAACATTGAGGTTACTAGCGCCACAAATTGAAAATAAACCGGCCAAGCGTAAGTTGAACTCGCGCACGGAGAGGTCCGTACCCCCCATAAATTTTATTTTTATTCTGATTTTAGTATTTTTAGTATCATCATCTGTGAATTTCAGCTCTCTATCTGCCACAGTACCTGAGGTACAGCCTCGTGACAGATAGATACACAGACGGACGGCGCAGTGTCATGGATAAGGTCCCATTTCTACCATTTGGACCTTTGGACGTAACCCTTAAAAACCAACTTAATTAATACTAACAATAGTACAGGATTTGATTTTGATAGTTCTTCTTCAGAAACCCTATACTGCGCGGAGAGAGTCCTTGCGCTGGCTTTTGACAATGAATTTTAGGATTGTCGAACAGCAAAAGAACAATACCTGCCAAACGCAGACCAACTTACTATTAAGTAGATCTCAACGTACACTACAAAAATGTTATAATAATAATAAATATTCACGGACATTTCATACAACGCTATCTGAAACCAAAATAAGCTAGGAATAACCTGCTTGTGTTATTGATATCAGACCACGGATATTAATATTTATATACTTTTTAAATACATACAGTCATACATAAAAACACCCAGACTTGAGACAAACATTTATGGTCACACAAATATTTGTCTCCGGTGGGAATCGAACCCACGACCTGAGACGCCGCAGGCGGTATCACTTCCGACTACGCCACAGAGGCAGTCGAAAAAAATGTTACAACGATTTTCTTCCCGCGTCACAGTAATTTTTACCCAAACACAATAGGTACTGAAATCAATTTTTTTCCAAAGAACCGGCTAGGTAAGTTTTTAGTCATCGGATTAGCTATCAAGTTTTATCAGTGGAACTGTAAATTAATCCAGGAAAGTGAGATTACTTAATATAAAAAAGCTCTTTGTAGTATCCACCTAAGAGTTGCGTGGAAGATAAAACCACTGACCGTTAAGGTCGAATAATGTAAATATAATAATGTGTAATCTCTCGTCTTAATTACGTAATTTTGGCGTATATAATACAGATAATTTCTAATACAGCATAGCAATGTTACGAAAAATTACTTTGGCAAAAATCAACTGCAACTTTTTTTTTCTATTTCTGCTATTCAAAGAGGCTCAGGAGTAAGTTCAAGTCCATAATTAATTAAGGACCCATACACATTTTACAAGATAAAAAGAGATTTATACAAATTTCTGAAAATAATGCTGGCGCAAAAGCATTTACGGTAAAAATATAAGTCCAATAATGAAATTTAAAATTAATGAATGAAAATATTTCTCATTCATTAGTCGTGTTATTGATTAGGAGTTAATTACTGACTTCATATTCATTAGACAAAATGAGTTTTCGATTTGCTTCACATTATTTGTTTTCTTGAAAATATTAATCATCCGCTTTCATTTTGTAGAATAAGAGCTATAATAAGAACTATAGAAATGGTATTGAATTTATATGAAAGATGAGATAAATAATTCATAAATAACTTGCTTTGGAAAAAGTAAAACTACTGCACTGCAACCATCTTTTAAAAGGATTTATTATTCTCCTTATAATCTGCAGTAATTTGTCTGTTTTTTTTTTCTATAAAATACATGCTTTACCCTGATTTTCGTAATATTTTTCTATACAAAGAAACGACTGCATTATCGTTTAGATATGTTCATGTATATTTTTATATTTATATCTATTTTTTTAGGATCAAAGACCATGTTGGTACATCAGTAGCCTATCTGCTGAATGATTGATTGTTCCTGCAACTTTCTCTCAACCTCAACATTCGCTAGTTCTATACCAAAGTTCATCAATTAAAAAATGGGGTATGGACGGAAAATGTTACTTAACAAATAGGTAAAATTAACAAACAAGAATACTCGTAACTCCTGCGGCAAGTATGCAAAGGTCTCCAAAATAGAAATAGTTCAAAGTGATGCCTGGACTTTGAACTATCCCTATATTAGAGTCTCCGAGCAATATCGAAGTGAAGCAACGTTGTTACAGCAGCTCTTGCAACATGTAAACTTTAGTAACTATATTGTACGACTACAGCACCGGCTACCCTGTGTTGGCTACCAGTGTACTACTCTTTGGCGAGTGCTACATAGTAGTTGCTGGATGGCTAGCAACGTTTCAACACAGGCAACTAACTACCCTTAGAATTTGATTCGTTATCAAACTCAGCAAATTCTAAAGAGAAGAAGATTATGATTTTACAAATGATTTTGGTAATCATTTAATAAATTCTTATTAATCTATGATATTTCCACTATTAAACCATTTATTTCAAGCTATAAGAGTTAGTTTTTTGCATGAATTTTAACTAGAAAGTTAATCTTACTTAGATGTACGGACAAAATAATCATACGTCTGTACTCCTTAGTTTTAAATGGCAATTATTTCAAAGATTATTTACTTAATTTGATGAACTATGGTGTGTATGTATTTCCCATATCAGTTTAAATACAAATGCAACATAATTATATATAAGTACTGTTTATTAATTATTCAAAAAAGTAACGAAACATAATGGCTATCTTTTTAAAGTAACAAAACATAGGAACTTCTCTTATAACCATGAAATCACATTTTTAGACTAATCAGTCATTTCCAGTAATACTGTTAGTTTGAAACCATAGACTACAGATTTTTAACACTTTAATCTACAGAGACCGATTAGATGCAGCTCAGGCACATGTCAATGTTATGTTCACGATAAAAAGTAAAAGATAATCATATGTCATTTTGACTCCAACACCTGTTGTATTGCGAAAACGGGAATACTTAGTTAGGTGTCACGACCGCCACTCGATAGCTCCGCCCGGTGACTGAAATGTCTGTAAAGCACTGCGCCGTATTCGCGTGAATTATAGCAAGACAGCAATATTTCGAAACACACGGAGTCATTTTGACGTAGATTATCTATCTAGGGTTAAATAATTTTGATAGGTACTTTTAACAAAATTATTCCTACAAAACCGTGTTATGTAATATACCTACTACTAAGGTATTTTGTTAATTTTTGTGTAAAATTAAGTGAAACTATCGCAGTATTTGAGCAGCACTTCAAAAAAATAGGTGATATACAATGAATAAATCTACTTTTCTAAAGTTCTCTCTCACATTGAGGGTGAAAACACTGAGTTCTTTATTAGTGTTGCTTTCAGATATTATTTTCAGTACGAAATGCATTAGCGACTGAAGTCGGTTTAAGTGCATTATATATGAACAACACGTACTCGTTTGGAGAGTTTTGACAGCTTTTATTTATAGGAGTTTACCTATTTTTGTGCAACATAACATTCGTAGAAAACTGAATTAATGGCTTTTATGTTTTAAGCTTTGGTTGAGATACATTTTAATTGTTAACACTATTTAGTCAAATGTTATAATTTTTACATACCTAGTTGAATATGGTATATTGACAGAGTTGCAATTAAAATCAACGTATTGGAACGAAAATTATATACCAGGTATTCATGAATCGTTCTATGTAAGGCTGAGTTGTCACGTTCAACTATCGTCAGTAAACCGACTTTACAGACAACCGATTTTTTAACTTATGTGAATCCTTACGATGTAAATTTTATTTATAAATGATAATGATATGTATATCGATATTTCAAAAATATCAATATATCGTTTATAAATATCGATATTTTAGTAACGATATTGTAACCCAAAATATCATAAAATCATTAAAAAATAAAATCATTGTTTTGGGTTGTATTGCGTTCATAAAGCCCCCCTTATAATATTTTTTCTTATTTATCTCCCATGTACAGACAGCGACCTGTTACGATTTTATTATATGTATTGATTCGGAGGGTTCTGCTCCGGAGGGATTTATTGTGGTGTAAATTTGGAGAGGCCTATGTCCAGATTTGATTGATTTTGGCTATCTAATTTGAATTACCAAAACTATTAAAATGTAAAATATAAAGTTAACACTTGGCTGCCACCGCCACGGTGGCGGAGTGAAAGTGCATGCGACTGCCACACTGAGGTCTTGGGTTTGATTCCCGAGTCTGATCTGGGGTTCAAACCGATGGGCCGATCGAAAAAAAAAATATTTTTCCAAGTTTGGGTGTTTTCCATCTACATGTACTACTCGTATTAAAAAAAAATTGAAGTTGTCGTGTCTGTACAACAGAGATAGGTATGGCTATGCTACATGGAGGGAAAGTACCTTAAATATTGTAGATGGAACATTTTACTGAAAGAAGACATTATTTTAATTTAAAAAACAACGTAAACTGCATTCATAGATTTTTAAATAATTACATGGTTGAGCCGGGAATCGAACCCGCTACACTAGAAAAAATAATCACCCCTTAGGTTAATCATACCAATCGAAAGGCTTCATCATAAGGATTATTTTTTGCTAAGTAACATTGTGTCAGAAATAAACGGAAGACCATGAATTTTAACATTTTTAATGCAAAAGTCCCATATTGTTGAATATAAAGTCGCACACTTTTGATTATTTTACTCCTTGTCGATCTTTTGATCTTGGTGTGGTGGATATTTTTATAAGCATACGACCCACCAGAAGGTCACCGCAGCCTATATTAAATGTAGTTTACAAGAAATGCAAATGTCCACGAGCTACAAACAGAACTTGAACGTATTAATAATAATACGTCCAAGTTCTAGTTCTAGTTCTCGTTCCAAGCCGTGGGACACCCTGTATATCTTTCATAAATATCGATGTATCGTTTATTTTGCGTACAATATGACATTTTGCTTTCATGACGTTCTGCTCCAGAGGGTTATAAACATCGATTACATTTTTTAAAATAAAATATCGATATTTTATTTTGAAAAATATTTTTATTTTAATATCGATATTTTCTAGGAGCTTAATTGCCCGACATTCCTAACGCATACCCCGCACCTCTCTCACCCCTTCTTTGGCGCGGCCTTTGCGGCATCACCCGCAGCTTCATCCGCCGCGTTCCTCCATTGCGAGACTCGCTGGTTTACCCGCCGCGTCTTCCGCGGCGTCACCTGTCGCTTCATTTGCCGCGTCCGACGAGACGACACGAACGCTCTGAACATTTCCATATGTTTGTGTTGCTGGCGGCCCGCTAGGCGGGCCGCGCCGCTCGAAGCGCCGCGTCTCCTTAAACGAGCACTAAGTCCGCGGAGCCACGAGCGCTTCACGACGCTTACAAAAGTGTGATAAAATAGAAATCAGAGAACAAACGAATCATTTTACCAACTACAAACAACCTGCATATTATCTTACCTAGTATATTTATCTCACCTCTATCGTACACCCGGAAAACTAATTTCGTGTTTGCACCGCCTCGCAATGTAAACAATTCTCTGGAACGCATTAAACTATACAAGACTCCATTTGAGTACGTTCAAACAAACATTCCTCTGTGTACAGTTTACACATAATCATTTTAATAATTAAGTACCTTCTGCCTGTTGAAGTTTGATGGATTAAGTTTCATGTAATGGACGCTTGGGTATGATAGAAGTACTCAACGTATTGTTGTAATCTGTAAACTTTGAAATTAGCGTTTTACAATTTCATGTCCAGGGATTTATTACAGCAGTTAATACTTTAGCGATATAGTCTGCCAGGTAAAGTTATAATAGGATCAGTCTTCATTAAAGTCCTTTATTGACTGTCATTAGCAATTTAAAAAGAAAATATTCGATGACAGTTTCAGGATGGGAGTTAAAGATGAAATAATTCTCAAAAGAATTTTAGTTATTTAGAAGGTACGCTAACAGAGTACTGTCATTGGGAAATATTCGAAGAAAATTAAATAGAAATTAGTGTCTAGACAGTAGCCCAAAAAGCATACACATCTTGAAACAAAATAACATTAACTACTTAAAGAACTGAAAACTATCAATGTAACTTTTGATCGCAATACTGACATCCACGGGCGGAGCTCTGGATGGGCATTAGCTAGTTATGATTACAGTAACAGAAACTTCTAGTAGCACACCATTTACCTAAATCGTTTAAATAAATTTGAACGATTTACCACTTGAGAGCAATCAAAGCGAATAGGGATCATGTATCAAAGTTTGGGGTTTGCAACTAAATTACTAAAGTTTAAAGTGATGTTGACATGTATTTGGGCTGTCACGTAAAGGTATGGATAGTTCAAAAATGGATTAAAATTATTTAACTTTGAGATTGAAGATCAAACCGGGACATATGACATTCTGTTTGTTTTGTTGAATTACTATTTATCCGGTAAAAGTCTATGACAAAAGAGTAAAAATCATCAAATTCTGTAGTTGCAATTCACGTTTCTATATTACATTTTTCAATCAGATAGATTCTATATTTACATCGGAAATATGATAGTAGATGTTTTGCTCTTACTGCAATACACAATATAATCGTTTGAAAAATGCTTTGATATTTACATCAATAACCTACAACTTTGACCTGTAGTCCTCCAGCAGACAACAGTTGCATCAATGATGATCAAGTTGGTTTCGGCCCAGGAATCTCCGTGAGGCTCCTTACAACTTAATCACTACACACATCCGAATGCGAGCCTTTATCAATCGCACGATGCTCACGACTCGCAATTATCATGAATGACGTAATACCACAAACAAAAGTGTTCATCTTCCTTCGAAGTATTGAATCTTCCATTCTCAAAGTTAATTTATGACCTTGTTTCAGCAAGTGTGGTTTTTAAGAAAGGTGCTACTTACGATAAGGAAATACTTCAAATTTCCTACTATACCTACCATGTAATTATATGAATGTTTGAGTATTATTGAACTACAAATTGACATTGGTCAGAGATAATACCGGAGAATTAATAGTTATTGGTGTAAGAATGGCCGATTGTCGATAGAATCATCAATATTTAGGTTGAAAATACGAAAAAATTAGTTATTAGAAACGAATTTCAGATAAGAACTAAATCACAACCAAAGCATAGCCACATTAAACTGCTTAAATATCCGATGCTAAAGGAGAAATAATTTACCGTCAAACCAGTCATTTTGAAAGTTACTACTGACGTCAAAATAAACTAGAGTTAGAAATTAAAGTGTGAGAATAGTTATCTTTGATAATGCTGTACGGTGAAACTGGTCAGGTAGTGTTGAAGTAATATGAAATTGTGGAATAAGTACAAGTGTAAGTTTGTATCACGTATTACAACAAGTTCTATCTAATGTCATTAAAACAGGAGCTAACCAACGACCGATACATGTCTTTTATACAAAATTTAAATAGAATCTTATAATTACTTGATTTCTAACTGCAAAATTCGAAAATAAATTGTTTGTGTTGATTACTTTTTCAGGACACAATGCAACCAAAATCTCTTTTGAGACATACGTATGATTCCTCATAATATTTGTATTCAACAATATAGTTTTGGTTATAAATAAAGTTAAAGCGCAAAAGTCATCATTGTAACATAAATCCATCCTTTTAAGTTGAATCACGTTCGGCAAATGTTTACCGATCGTACATACGGCGGTGGCACATAATAGGAACACAAACGTATTGGAATCAAGAGTTTTGCCGATCATTTTATAGCGTTTCTATAGTTATACTAAAATATATAACATTGTAATTATAAGTACTTGCATACATATTAGAATGATAAAATAGTTTAAAAGTAACACATCGGCTGTACCAAAAAACGGCATAAAACACTTTTTTTGCATGGGAGTATCCCTTGAATAGCTGTTTTTAGTATTTGTTTTTACGGCGGTTACATAAATACATCATCTGTGAAACTTTCAGCTGTCTAGCTGTCACAGTTCTAAAACAGCCTGAAGACAGATTGTGGCGTGATAGGTGGGTCATTCACGTTAACAAGTCCAAATTTAGGTAGATCTACTAAGGAGAATAAGAACACTGATCGTTGGTACAATATTACAGTTTATTAATTTATCGTTAGGTATTACAGTTTTCAATATTAAAGGATGTACACCGATGTCTCAGTAATATAGTCCCGTTTTTACTCCCTGGGTGCGGAACCCTAAACAACAGTGCACAACTCGTCGTGTCAACATGTAAGAACATGTAACAACAAAGCATATCGTGTATGACCACTCATTGATTGTAATTCCACACACAAATTCAGTAGAGTTTGTCGTGTTGAAACAGGTGTTATGGTTTTGGCAGTAGAGATATTCAATTAGGCGAGGGATTAAGGAGCGGGATTAGTCGAGTTTGTCTATCATTCGGTGTCGCCCTGGACTGTTTCTGTTTTAAAGCGTATTTTGAACCGAATTTCCATTTCACTATTTCAAGCAATCGACTTGTGCTCTCGGATGAAAACCATTTAAGAAAAAACATGTGATATTTATAGTCTAGAAGCGTGTTAAAATTTAGTCATTTGACTATGTGAAATGCTTATCTTGTATTTAACCATAACAATAACCGATAACGTGCTCATGCGATACAAATCTATACGAGCACTGTGTATTACAGGAGATTTACCTAAGTCGCTTGTATCCCTCACAGTGCAGTGAAGCGAAATGATTTAAAATCATAGCAAGTGCAGAGCCGTTATCTCTGGCTATCTCAAATTGATTATATTAATCGAGGAGAGACGATGATTGACCGTGTTGAATAAACACCTCTCTGACGAAGTTACGTAATGTATTCCTTTTTACCATAGCTATAATAAGTCTTACAAAATGTAAAAAGTATGTAAGTAACTCAAGTGACTTTGCTGCAAGAGATGTCTGTATTAAGCGAAACTACGTGCATTTTCATCAGTATATGAACACGGCCAATAATCATTGTTTTCGTGAATTTGTGTAGTATGTTCGTTTTTTATAACCCGAAACATTTAGTGTAGTAGTTTACTGACTTATGCCAGAGACTTAAGTTACTTGACAAGTCGCACTTGATTAAATCAAGTCATTGATCGTTAACCGCTTATATTTGACACAACTTTTAAGCGATCTGACTTGTCAAGTAACTTGATCGTTTTAGGGATCAATTAGTTGCTCGGGTCATGATAAGTCTGTATTGAGGCCAAACTACGTTTGCATCAGGCCCTTCTAAATCTGCAGCGCATAACAAAGCCAATAAACATATCTCTGGTCAACTTCCGTAATTTATGACTACGTGCATTTTAGTTTTTCACCATAAATAATCCTGTGTTAAACGGAATTGAAAAAGTGACTTGGTCCAGTATAATCGTTGTATAACGACATCGTTATTGATAGGTCCTCATTATTACGAGTTCATTTAAATAAATTCAAAGACAGAATTAATTCTTTAACACTATTAAATCAGCATTTTTCTAATTATTTTACTCCAACCAATTGTTCATTTTCATGAACATTTTGCAAAACAAAATTTACAAGTGCAATCACTCAAGGAGAGAAGTGAAGTGCTATGAGGTCATAAAATATTTTATATCAACATTGAGTTGATCAAACCTATCTAAACTATTAAGTTATAAAAACTTGGCTGTATTTACAGTCAACTTTTTAAAACTTCATACCTAGTTTTCAACGCTTTATTTACAACAGTTTATAAAACAAAAAGTTGGAGAAAAAAGAGGGTAGTCAAGGTGTAAACATCTTAAATAATTAGCTCCGTTTTTAATAATTAATTATAATAACTTTAATACAATTTTTAAATTATAAATGATATTAACTGACTAAATATAGTCCCTACCTGCCAGTATAGTGTGTTTTCTCAGTTCTACAAGCTATTAAAACAATATTTAAAACATGGTCGAGTCAGTGCAGAAATCCTTGTGCAACCTGAAGGAGTTCTTTGGCAAACGTATGGCAGAATTTGAGGCGGAGTTGCCTAAGACACAGGCCACTACTTCTGTGGGTGGTCTCTCATCCGAATTTGCATCCTTCAAGACTTTCATTTTGGAAATCATGAATAACTTACAGCATCAGGTTGACACACTCTCAAAAACTGTCGACGCAATGGAGATGAGAGCGCGCAGGAAAATGCTCCTGCTGCATGGTGTGCCCGAGGAACAAAATGAAGAAGCAGCTGAAGTCATTGTTAAGGTCGTGCAACAACACCTTGCAATCACACTGTCAAAGACTGATATCCGCCGCTGCCATCGCATGGGACGTCCCTCTGGTGAGCGCAAGCCTAGGCCACTCGTCGTCAAATTTCAGAGTAATGCGATCCGTGACAGTTTGTGGTACGCAAAAACCAAATTCAAGAACACAGGTATAACAGCTACAGAATTCCTAACAAAAGAGCGCCACCAGACCTTCATGCTGGCCCGTTCGAAGTTTGGCATCACTCAATGTTGGACCCGGGAGGGTTTCATCCACATAGTGGCACCAGATGGACAGCGACACCGTATTGCTTCTCACAATGAACTACTTGAGATTTCACCCCAAATTGTGAATAAGCCAATTCCCATCCCAGCAGCAAAACCCGCGGCAAAGGCAAAGAGAACAGCAACTGGTACTCAGAGAAATAAGTAATATCTACTTGTGTCATTTGTCTGGGTAACTAACTTTTAACATATTCTTCCAATTTGTGTTGTCAAGTTTCATCTCTGTTCCTTAGTCACTTATTCGCTATTGCTTTATGTAATGTAACACACTTGTGTTGCTAGTTAGTGCATATCTATACAATTTGTATTTATATACTTTAATTGCATACTTTTCACTTGTACTTTCAATATTTATGTTTCGTTTAATTTCACTTCACTTGGTAAAACTTTCACTTTCTTCTGTTTGTATTGTGTGTGTGGTGTATACTTGCATGACACTGACACTGACATGACGTATGACATCGATCTGTCAAATTAAGTAGTAGTAGTATATTTATCCATTTTCGGAAAGGCAAAGGCAATTTAAACCATACAGCCTATCTGTCAAATTAATATCAAACGCAGATAATCCATACTATAAGGGCGAGTACACACAGCGCACTCACAATGCTCTTTTTGAATGTGCACAATCTATTTCCCATGTAGCAATTTTGTATTTTAAAATTCATTGTAATTAGTGCTTACGTATAAATAAGTGTATATATCCTTTTATTATGGCATTGTTGTTCAGCTTGTAGACTTTTGGCTGTACGTAAGTGGCTTTTGTGAATATTTGGTAGGTAGCTATGTAGTATTTAATAATATGTGATTGCATTGATATCAGCACAGCTGGCAGGTGGTGAATGTTGGTTTGTGTGTTAGGTAGTATTGTAAAGTAGGTAATTAGTACATAATTATTACTATTTATTTGATAATATCATTATATATCTATATATAAATATATGTATATATATATATATGTTTATGAGTGATGTAGAAAGTGAAAGCGATTCCGAATGTTTTCACTCGGCCCTCTCCGGCCCAGACAGCTTTACTAGTGTGCCGTCTCTTGCCCAGTTCGTCGATTCACAGTTTTCCGATGTACCAAAGAATTTCAATGCAGTACACATCAACGCCCAAAGCATCTTGGCTCACTTCCCGGATATGCTGACAACGTTTGACTGTAAGAACATCCATGCAGTTTTAGTTTCAGAGTCGTGGCTTAAATCAACCCACTCTTCCGCTCTAATCTCCCTTCCCGGGTTTCAACTTATCAGAAATGACCGCTGGCAATGCGGAGATAGGCGAGGGGGTGGTGTAGCTATATATCTTCGGACATATATTCCTTTTAAAATTATTAGCATGTCAGCGCAACCACCCCCGGCCAATGCTGGCGAGCATATTTTTCTGGAAGTTGAACTCAATCACTCTAAAGTCCTTCTCGGCGTTTACTATTGTTTTTTAATGAGCGCATTCTTTCTTAATGAGCGCCTCACTAGAAGAAATAAAAGTTTATTCTACAACGTGCGTCAAGCGGCGAGTAGGCTCGGTTGGAAATATGCTTGGACGAGATACGGGCGAATCTGGGTTAGACAGGCGGAGGGGGGGAGAGCATACAGTATCCGCTCAGAACTTGACTTTCATCGGGTTTTTGGGCCCGATGCGCTGGACAGTGTTACATCTTAATCTTTGAAGCTGTACGTGTGGGATGTTGGGACTCTAATGTATTTAAAAAAATGGTGCTTAGTTTAATTTTTGGTATTGTAGATATTCTCATTGTATGTACGATGATCTCGCTGCTGAAGGTTTTTGGCGTCAACAATGACAGAGTTAGCTGTGTTTTGCTCCGGGTAAACTATAAGAACAGTACAGATCGCTTTGCTGGGTGTTTGTGTTCAGGCAAGTCCCCGGATTTAATGCATGTTTTGTATCTAAAAGTACTACGGAGGGCCTATATGTATTGCTGCAAAAGTAAAACTGTCTCATCATTGACCCATAATAGTAAGTATGAAAATAATTGTAGATTGTATACAATAAGTCACAATGTTTGACTGTAGAAGAAAATGTTTGAAAGTAGGCTTATTTAATGCAGGGTCACTCAATACAGGTCATGATGAATTTTTGGTGGCTATGGAGAGACATGCCGTTGATATAATGGCCATAAATGAGACGTGGATTAAGGATGGTGAGCAGGATCGGGCGCCTAGGGTACCCAACTACAGATTTCGATACAGGCCACGCCCGACGCAAATATGTGATGGGGACGGGGGTGGTGTCGGTTTCTATGTGCGCCGTGGCCTGCATGTCCGCACGGAACCACATCCGGTATCCCCCATCGTGGAACAGATGTGGTTAAGACTTAGTTGTAACTCACAGTCCATCATAATTGGAACAGCTTACAGAACGCAAAGGCTAAACCCAAACACACTAATAGATGTTTTGACAGATACAATTTCTTCTTTTGCAGGGGCAGATAAGATAGTATTGTTGGGTGATTTCAACATTGACCTGTTGGACAGGGAAGACGGCAAGACCAAGCTGATGGAGTCCTTTTTAGTGAGTATGAGTCTGCGAAACTTTGTTGCAGAACCGACCCACTTCACAGACCACAGCGCTACCTTAATTGATCTGATCTGTACAGATGCTCAGGTAGATAGAGTATTGGTTGAGCACATTCCGGAGCTTGGACGGCATGCAATGATTTCAGCAGAGATTAACTTCAAAATTGAAAAACCCAAACCCCAATGGATCATATATAGACCACTGCATGACATATTGGGTGACAGGTTTGAGGAAGACCTTGATGGAATGAACTGGAACTCCATAATGAATCTGAGAGATGTGGACAGTATGGTGCAAACATTGAGTGAATACATAACTCAATTGTTTGACTTACATGCACCCATAAAGAGGTTTCTAATGAAGGAGAGTGGCTATCCTTGGATCACCAGCACTATCAAGGATATGATGCACCTCAGGGACCGGTATCACCAAAAGTCCAAGGACACCAAATTGCAGACCCATAAGGATATGTATCGGGAGCTTAAGTACCTGGTGAGAGCTGCAATGGAGAGCGAAAAGAGGGCCTATTTCAAAATGCACATTGATAATAATATACATCAACCAAAAAAATTATGGCAACAGCTTAAATCAAAAATTTTACCTAGCATGAAAAACAATTATGATTTACCGGACTCATGTGGCAATGCAGATAGGCAGAATGAACACTTCTTGAATGTGCCAGGTGATGACAGAATGGCTATATCTGATCTGACTTATTTTGAGTTCAACCGGTTTAGCCAAAGTGGGTTTCAGTTGGAGCTTGTTGGTGAGGATAATGTGAAAAAAATCATCAAAGGCCTCAAATCTAATGCAATGGGTGCAGATGAGATTTCGCTGGAAATGTTGCGGATGACTCTACCTCAGACTCTCCCCGTGATTACACATATTATAAATACCTCTATTGCAACCTCAACCTTTCCCAGTGCATGGAAAACTGCAAAGGTTAGGCCGATACCCAAACTGCCACACCCGATGAGTCCCAGGGACCTGCGTCCGATCAGCCTTTTGTCATGTCTTTCGAAGATTTTAGAAAGGGTTGTCAGTGACCAACTCAGGGTTTATCTTGAACTGAATAATATATTGCCATCCATGCAGTCAGGTTTCCGGAGGGGTCATAGTACGGCGACGGCACTCTTGGATGTCGTGGACGAGCTGCTGCAGGCAAGTGATGAGGGTATGGGTACAGTACTCACACTACTTGATTATTCCCGGGCTTTCGATAGCATAAACATTTCGCTTCTGCTGTCCAAGCTAACTTTTTATGGTTGTTCAACTGAGGTTGTAAAATGGTTTAATAGTTATCTTAGCAATCGATTCCAGTACGTACAAATAAGGGACAGCAAAACAGGATATATAGCGGAGTCTGCACACCGTCAGGTAACTAGGGGTGTTCCACAGGGATCCATATTGGGCCCTTTGTTGTTCATATTGTACACAGCAGATGTAGGCAATATAATAAGGAATTCCAGGTTCCACCTCTATGCTGATGACCTGCAACTTTATTTTTCTTTCCCACCAGATGAGTATGAAATTGCTGTAAACAAAATTAATGAGGACTTGAGTAGTATAGCAGAATGGTCTCGAAAAAACGCATTGGTATTGAATCCTGGGAAATCTAAATTTATTGTTATTGGTACGAAGCAGAAAGTTCAAGATATGAATCAATTACCATTAAACATAAGTATCGACGGGAGTTGTGTGGAGCGAGTGTCCGAAGTGCGGAATCTCGGTGTTGTCTTTGACGAGCAATTACATTTTGAAACACACGTCTTGCAGGGGGTTCGTAACTGCTTTTTCAGACTTAAGCTTTTATACAGGATACGCCCATACATCAGTGTCAGCATCAGAATACTACTATGCGAGTCTCTTATCCTCTCCAAGCTCAACTATGCTGACACTGTGTATGGTAGTTGTATACTGAAACGCACAGAGAGGCTTATACAGAGAGTGCAGAATTCCTGTGCGAGATTTTGCTTTCAGATACCACCAAGAGAACATGTTACTCCATTTCTTAATGAGGGCAGCATGCTAAAGATGACAGAGCGTAGAGAGTTGCATCTTGCCACTCTGCTGTTTGGCTTGGTGCAGACACACAGACCTCAGTATCTATTCAACAAACTGCCATGGTCACGGAATTTGAATAGATTTAGAACACGTGCCTCTGCTTACCTCATGGTTATACCACGACACAAAACTACTAAATATAGAGGCAGTTTTAAATTTATGGCCTGTCGCATCTGGAATGATTTGCCACCGCCTTATCGTACCCTGAAATCGATCAATTCATTTAGAAGGAAATATAGGGGTTATTTATTGGAAAGGCAGAGAAACAGTGAAACTCACCATGTATTTCGCACATGATAGGGCTGAGGGAGGTTGGGACTCCACGAGTGGCAGGCATGATGACTTTATTCTTTGATGTCTCCTTGTGTATGTATGTGTGCATTTATTGCATTCTTCATGTTGGCGCAGCCGCAGCAGTGCATCGATATTTATTGGAAAATTGGCACAATATACTGTTTGTTGTTGTTGACGTCGGAGCCTGTGGGAATGGATTGAGATCAATGATTTATAAAAAAGATAGATATGTTACCTACACTGCGCAATGGGGGGAAGATGGTGGGGAATTTGCCTCATTTTATTTTATTTTTTTTACTACAGATTAATTTATTTATGATTATGAATTCTTTTTTTATTTATTATTTATAATTTGTAATTTGAAAAGTTCCTCTGTTTAATAATAGCCATGATGTACTTGCGTGAACGTCGGGTCTGTTTGTAATACATCATTAGTTGATGGGAAAAATAGCTTGTGATAAGTTGTGTGTTACTTTGGTGTTGGTATTATTCAATATCAAATTGCTCATGTCAAGTAGCAAATAGTATATATTGAAGTATAAATCGTTACGTATATGTATATATTATGTTTTAAAGATAAATTTATTAGGTACTTACTTATAAAAGCAATAGCGTTGCATGGTAGTGTACACAACTTGTGATGCTTACGTACTTATTCTTTATGGCGGATATTGCGTGGGTGCCTTCACGCAGCCAGTAAATGTATGATTTTTGTTTTTCTTCGAATTGGATAAGAATGAAGTAAGAGAAGTCGAAATTGAAAGTTGTTTACATCTTTATCACTTTTACTTTCGGAGTCGGATCGTGTAACGGTAGTCGGTACTGTACTTGTACTGTTTTGTGTTGACACTGTTGACACGTGACGGTGATGACAGTGACAGTGACGGACGGATTGAAGCCATTGAAAACAGAATCATGTGTTCAATTTGTTATTATTTTTTTTTTAATATTACTCGATGGCTTGACTGCTGAACGTTCACGGTGCACGGCGGTGGCGCCACCGTCATTTTCTACAGTTTGCGGTTTTGTTTATTCTTTTTTTTTTTTTCTGTTATCTGTTTGGCTCATGGAATTGGAAATTTGACGCTGGCGCTCGCTGATGTCACATGACTGTGCTGGTGTACATTCAGAATCAGTGGTTAGGCTTAGGCTATACTGTCTTATTTGATTTTAGTTTTGTTTTTTTTAATTATGTAAGTTTGCTTGTATAGAGTCGTGATGTTTCGTACGCGTACGTGACGTCCCTTAAAGGTAGGCGTCATCTGAAAATCAGCGCTGCCTAACATTAACCTGTTAGTGCAGCAATTAGCTGAGATGACGACCTTTTCGGGCACGCACATTATACTCATGCATTTTTATTCTATTTTTTTGTTTTGTTGTTTTATATATTTGTGCGTGCCGAATAAAGAATTTATTTATTTATTTATTTATTTTATAACTTATCAAGTGTACATTTCTTTCCCTCTCTCGAAACCTTGCTGGTAAATCTAATGCCCTCTTACAGTCATGTGATCCTTATGGGTGACTTTAACGCTTGTTTAGTTAGAAATGACTCTCGTACCTTTGCCTTTCATGCCCTTGCCAAAATTGTGGAAATTTCTTAAATCTTTGGGGGTTGGAAGTAAACGACAAGACACAATTCCAAAAGATATAAATGTTGATTTGCTAAATCAACACTTCTCGGCCTCTTCCAACTTTGATGGGATAACAAAGGCACAAACAATTGATTTTCTTTCATCTCTTCCAAAACCCAACTATCCACCATTCGTCTTTGATCTTTTCACTGCAAGTGATGTTCGGAGAGCTATTACATCAATTTCATCCGATTCAACAGGCGTTGACTGCATCAGTCGTAAAATGATCCTTACCATCCTCAATGAACTCCTTCCCATTATATGTTACATTTTAAACTATTCCATCTCCAGCGGTGTCTTCCCAACTTCTTGGAAAAGCAGTCACATAATTCCTATACCTAAAAAACCTAAGCCCCAGACTTTCACGGACTACCGGCCAATATCTATACTCCCATTCCCATCCAAAGTCCTTGAGCGTCTGGTGCACTCACAAATCAGTAGATTCCTCTGTAAACATAATGTCCTTAATCCCTTTCAATCCGGCTTCGGCAGTGGGACGTCAGGCGGGAGCTTCAATGCCTAGACGTTCATAAGTCGAGTGGGCCAGACGGCATTCCCGCGGTGGTGCTTAAGGTACCTGAGGCTTCTGAGGTACCTTGAGGAACACGATCTGCTCAGCGACCGGCAGTACGGTTTCCGTCACGGTCGCTCGACGGGCGATCTTCTTGTGTACCTCACACACCGATGGGCGGCGGCTATCGAGAGTAAGGGCGAGGCTCTAGCAGTGAGCCTCGACATCTCTAAAGGTTTTGACCGGGTCTGGCACCGTGGTCTTCTTACGAAATTGCCCTCCTATGGACTGCCCGAAAGTTTATGCGGATGGGTGTCCAGCTTTCTGGCTGATAGAAGCATCAGGGCCGTTGTTTACGGCAGTTATTCTAAATGCATGGCTATAAACGCTAAAGAAAAATATCATGATCAATATAATGATCAATGTTGTCCCCCATTTTGTTTCTGCTGCATATCAATGACATGTTGTCTATTGACGGCATTCATTGTTATGCAGACGACAGTACGGGTGCCACTTGTTATATGGGCCGTCCCGGTATCTCTCGGGCTGTTGCGGTGGAAAGTCGTGAACTACTTGTGTCTGAAATCGAGGCTACTCTCTCTAGAGTTTCCGATTGGGGAAGACAAAATCTTGTCCAATTCAACCCCACCAAGACACAAGTATGTGTATTCACCGCAAAGAAAACCCCATTTACTGTGTACAGTTGGTGGACTTAGATTTTCTAATGAAAAAGTTTAACTGCAAGCTCACTCCTGCTAGCAACGACATCGCAAGGGGCATTAAACGTGAAAAAAAAATGAAACTATTACCAAGCTTTTGTTTTTTTTTTTATTTAACGTGAGGGAAAATCCTCATGGATGTTATGCCGGACTCCTACCGACTAAAACAAACCTCACGTCACGCCCAACAGCCTGTGGTTGGGAGCCCCGGGGATGCCCTCGGAAGGATGTCCCAGAACTCCCAACAGAACCCACGGCCGCCTGTGCGGCCTCGCCCAGGGGGTGGTTCGGGTGCTATCCCGCGTCTTTGGGGGGTTTCGGGTGTGATTTCGCTTCTCAGGGGGGAATTGCTCACGTCACGCTGCCGTCATGGGCCTGCTTCTGTAAGGACGATGAGCCGCCCTCTCACCGTCCTCAGGCCCCCGGTCATGGTGGCCGATAGTCCTCGGCGAACTATTACCGAGCTTGTAAATCTCATGCCAGAATCTAGAAAGACCTTCTGGAACGAATTACCAGTGAATGACTTATCTGTCGATCTAACAAGTGACGGACAATTAGATACCTGCTAAATTCCTTTATAAATAAATCTATAATTAACTTCTGAAAAAAAAATCTGTTTAATAAGTTGCTTTTTAATACATCTACCCGACTTACTAGAATTTTAATTTATAAGACCTATTATCTACAATATTCAATAAACCACTTTAAAACTTAGCAAATGCTCTTACTAGGATAAATACTGGTTTCTACGAGGGCGAACTGATTGTCAAGTCATTATCAAAGTTAGTAAGGGGTATAAAATGTGCAATATACACAAATATCATAATATTTTAATATTATAATTATCGTCTATATTTATTTTATATAATAAAACCATTTTTAAATGGTTTATGTAAATATTGTTCTACGGCTAGCCCAATTTACGTTTTAGCGCTCTCCTGTAAAATTTTGCTTTGAACACTTGCTAGGTTTTGATATGGGGCAGCCGATATTGCCTTGTACAGTTATAAGTGCCAATAGAAAAAGATTTTTATCCCTCTACGTCGGTACCTATCTAAACGAATAGAGGAAAGAATAAGGTATACTTTTTATCGAAAAATAAACCTTTAAGTCTAGAGACATTTTCTATACTATTTTTATTTTACTAAAAGTCCTACGATATAAATTTATTTGGGGATCGAAAACTCCACCTGCGCTTTCGCCCACGTAGTACGCAGAATAAAAGAATGTCTCTGATTCAATATTATACAGTTGGTACATCTCGTCATCATTTGCTTTCTATGAATAGGTTTGATACAATTAGGTTAAAAGAATCTGAAGATATAATATGATTTGTGATGTGATGACACCTACAACCATTTTTTTACATTAAATTTGTTTTTAGTTAACATACTACTCTGTTGATTAAAATTATCTGTAACTGATAAATATACTGCTTATGAGGTTTGAATCTAAATCCTTGGTAACGGCAGTCGCATAGTAGTAACCCTGCGCCACAAAATAGTCAAATTCTAATAAACTAGTAGGTAGATCTAAGAATCAAATTGTTCGAAACTCAAAGTTCAACAATATCCGGTGTCTTCGAGCTTATCTGAGAGAATATCAGCAATTTTTTTGTGGTGCTTTTTATTATGTTTCTATTCCGTTAGTGTTGCCAATGTTTCACTGTATAAACCTTCTTTCCGTTTAGGCGCAGAATGCAATATTCGCAAAATGTCAAGCAGACGCAAAATGTCAAGTTCGCAGAATGCTCAGTTTGCAGAATGTCCAGTTCGCAGAATGTCCAGTTCGCAGAATGTCCAATTCTCAGAATGTCCAATTCGCAGAATGTCAAGTTCGCGGAATGTCAAATAATTCATCATAACATTGTCCATGTCCCAAATTGATATCCCAAGTTGGTGTTGAATGGTTATAAAAAAATAACCACGAAAGCTAAGGCGAGAGCGAAGCGGAGTGGAGCATGACATCAATTTGGGACATGGACAACGTTATGATGAATATTGGACATTCTGCGAACTTTAAATTCTGCGAATTGGACATTCTGCGAACTTGACATTCTGCGAATTGGACATTCTGAGAATTGCACATTCTGTGAACTTTCGCTGATACTATAGCGTTAATGTCATCTGCGAACAGGACTAGCTGTGCTTTGTCTAAAAAAATATTTTCAATATGATAAATGAGGTCATTCACAAACAAAACAAAGAATATTGGGCCTAATATTGATCCCTGAGGAACCCCCTTTGAGCTTTGAACTACTTTTGAAGAAGTACGAGCTAAGAAGTTGATTGGCTTGACCGCGTATGCCATAGTGCTCAAGTTTGGCTAAAAGTAAATCGTGGTTAACGGTATCAAACGCAGAACTCAGGTCTAGAAATAGACCCGCGACCTTGGGTTTCATATTAAGCCTATTTCTAACGTCACTAATTAAACTGTCGATTGATAGCCGATTTGCTTCAAGTTTAGCACTCTACTACTATTAATGTGCGTCATTAATCTAGTTTTAATTAGTTTTTCAAATATTTTATAGACGGTGGGTAACAGTGAAATGGGTAACTTTGAGATACAATCAAAGAAAAAATTGGAACCCTTATGGGATCACTTGGTTGTCATTCCGTCCGTATTTCTATTAAGACACTTTATCTCGTGAATTTAAAGCGCTCGTGGCCGCGCGGACTCAGTGTTCTGTAAACGATCACTGCAGTAAGCAACTTTCACTATGGCCGGTCCATGGATGGGTGACCATCCATGTGATCACTTTGTGACATTTATTTGAGCGTTTCCGTGCTTCGGAAGGCACGTTAAGCCGTTGGTCCCGGTTGCCAGTTAAATGGCAGTCGTTAAGCTAAGTTGAAGGCTTTATTTCAACAGCAGGCAGTCACAACCTGCGCCTGTCCATTTAAACACGGCAATACGGCTCACCACCTATTACGTGGGACAAATTATACAAAGGTGAAATGTGGGCATATAATATGCCTCTGCCTACCCCTTCGGGGATAAAGGCGTGACCATATGTATGTATGTATGTATCTCGTGAATGCCTGAATATATCGAATTGAAATTAATTTCGTGTATTAAGGTTTATGGCCCCTTGAAGCTGAAAAAAAATGAAACTACTAAGTTGACTCAGAAAAATATTACGGCAGCTTACGTCGTCAACAACGTGTATTTCGACACTTCAAGGGAATCAAAATTATTAATCCTTAATACCTAGAACCATAAAATTTGGCAGGTAATGTTCTATTATTAGTGCTACATGGGAAATAATATAAAAACGTTAATTTTGTGACGAAATTATAAAGAATAGGGTATTTCAAATACGTACGTCCATATGTCTGTCAAGACCCTTTATCTTGTGGACGTGTGAAAGTATCGAGTTCAAATTATTGCCATTTGTATAAATGGTATTAATTTGAATCGTGAGGGAAAATACTTCATGGATGCTATGCCGGACTCCTACCGACTAAAATCTCACGTATCGCCCAACAGCCTACGATTGAGAGCCTCGGGTAAGCCGAGGAAGGAAGGATGTCCCAGGACCACTGATCTGTATTTTTTTGCTTATTCACTTGTACTTTTTCCCACATTTTTTATTATTATTACAGATAACCTGACCGGTTTCGCTTTATAGCATTGTGAAAGGTAATTTTAGTAGTACAAGTGATTTAGCAAAAAATGCATAATGTGTAACACGAAATTCCACCAAGTGTCAACAATCAAGAGTATAAATGATGTCCCACGACTCTCAACAAACCCACTGCAACCACTGGTTGTCAGGTTTTTGGGTGTGATCCCGTTTCTTAGAGAGGGGGGGGGGTGCGTAAATCCCTCACGTCACGCTGCAGTCATGGGCCTGCGTCTGTAAGGACGGAGAGAAGCTCAATCACCGTCTTCAGGCCCCCAGTCATGGAGGCTCATAGTCTTCGGATAAGACACGTCAGCGGCGCCCAGGCCGTCGACTGCGGAACACGGGTGGGAGAGTTCTCTCCCGCTCCGACCCGGCCGCCTCGTTTGCGAGCATGGGCTGCTCGCAGAAAGAGGCAGCGCAGTCCCACTTACTCCCGCTGGAGACCATGGCTTCCACCATGGTGTGACGGAGCGAGAGAGTGTCCACGTCCAGACCTACCACAAGGGGCCGGCGCCGTTGCGCCCACGCCGTACAATCCACCAGCGTGTGGAGCGCTGTGTCATCGCTGCGCTCCTCGCAGGGCTGACACTCGGCCGTGGTTTCCCGGTGTCTTCGTCACAAATACTTACTGAAGTCACCGTGCCTGGTAAGCATCTGTGACAACCGGTAGGAGAGAGCACCGTGTCTCCTCTCCAGCCTCTTGTCCATGACCGGTCTGACGGCCGCGATTGTGGTTTGATTACATTCTATAAAGATAATTTTTAATGATTTCATAACTTAGGAAAAGTTTTTAGGGTTCCGTACCCAAAGGGTAAAGAACGGGACCCTATTCATGAGACTTCGCTGTCCGTCTGTCTGTCTGTCTGTCTGTCCGTCAGGAAGCTGTATCTCATGAACGGTGATAGCTAGAGAGTTGAAATTTTCACAGATTATGTGTTTTTGTTGCCGCTATAACAACAAATACTGAAAACAAAAACATAATAATACTTAAAGGGGGCTTCCATACAACAAACGTGTTTTTTAGCGATTTTGTCTTATATATTCGGTAATAAGGTACCTATCCTTCTCAATTTCAATATGTTAGTTAATTTGAACATTTCATCAAGATCATTCATTCCCTTTACACCATGCAAATTAAATGAATACTTTAGGAGGTATAGCACAATCAAATGTTGCTCAATGAAATTAATTTCGTGTCGCCATGATTGAACATTATACGGGTCACATACTAACTTATTTTTCGACTTTCATCGTAAACATTTTTTCTTTAAAAAGTGAACGTAGTTTAATGTTTGTAAAACAGGGATTGGCCGAACCTAGTTGTAGCCGGCATGATGAAGGCTAGACCTAGTTTCACCCGAAAACAATCGGCTCGTACTAGGTTTAACCAAGAGTAAGTGGCTACACCTAGTTCTAACCGGCTAAAACTAGGTGCAGCCGCACTTCGGGTATTAACCGTAACATATTATAGACTAACAAATAAATAAGGATTTTTTCGAATTGTATTGCTAAACAATGACGGCCATCGGGACGTATTATTGTTAAGATATAAAAGTCAAGATACAATTGACTGAACCGTCTTTAAAGGGTTTTGGTTTCATCAATTGGGGTTAATAGTACTATTGTGTATTCAAATACCAGATCATTTTTTTTACTAAATACTGGCTGATGCTGGCTTCGCACGCATGGAATTATGTTCCCGTTCCGGCTTCCAATGGGAACATATTCCAGGGTTCAAAAGAAACCTATGTTTTATTCCACATTATAATATATCTCTGTATTTCAGCTCCGTTCAACCGTTAGAGCGTGTTTGAGTAACAAACATCAAAATATCCAAACATTTTCACAGACTTCCACAGTTATAATATTAGTTACTAGGATTTACAATAAATTACTACGTACAGAATTAAGTTAATCCATATTCTGCGATTAAATTGTATACTATTTAAGCCCAAATAGCAATTAAATATTGTTGTTCGAATAATGTTTTTTTTTGTTATAAGCTGTATCACGAATTTCGATTGGTGTATGAAGTGTTATTTAATTACCAATATCGTTTAGTAATTATAACAGTGTAGGCAAACTTTTCTACTGTTGGCAGTATCTATGCTGAAGCGACCTTCAGCATGCCATTCAACAGGCCCTTCTATACAAAAGCTCAAGTTTTACCAAAAAGAACACTACACAATATCCGTAAGGTAGGTACTCAAAATTTACATCGACTTTTACAAGGTACTTTCAAAAGAATGAAATATATCACCCGGTTTTTCACTTATTAATGTACCTACTTTTTTTTTAAATGTCAAGTCAACTCGGCATTTAATTTTGCTATTTGCCTTTAGCCTAATTCCAAGAAACAGTTAACAAACATTTGTATATAAGTGTTATTTAAAAAATAATAAAAACAAACAACGTTTAATTTCAAATAATGGAATCCCTCGGGGTTAAAACGGGCCTGCATAGCCTTTGATAACGTTCAAGCTCAACGCTCACAAATTTTGTTCTCTATTAGAAACACGAAACTCCCATTTAAAATTAAAAATCTTATTATGTTTCCCAACAACCTTTTATATACAAACAGGCTAAATTTATCCATTTACGTTAGCCCAACAAATTACTATACAGACGACTGCGACAGTTAAATGGGAATCTCGTGGGAAATATGCGTAAAATTTGTCATAAGATTTGTAATGAGTTTGTCTGTCAGTTCAAATTATGTTTCAGTAATTTAGTCTCTAATTCAAAGTCAGTCGACGACATTTTGTAAGCATTGCTGTGTTGTTTAACTTATGAGCAAATGTAATAATTAAAAATTGACCTTACCTCTACAATTCCGTCTCACATATATTTACGTTTTTAAATATCTGCTGAATCTGTGAGACGTATGGTAGGTGGTTAAGGGTTAAATAACCGCTTTCTACTACATTCATATGAATGTATATACGGTACCTACACATACCATAATATATATTTTGAAAATTTTTGTCTGTCAGTCTGTCTGTTTGTTCCGGCTAATCTCTGGAACGGCTAAACCGATTTGGACAGGACTTTTACTGGCAGATAGCTTATGTAATAAGGAGTAATTTAGGCTTTTATTTTAGAAAAGTTCTTTTATTTTAGAAAAAATGCCATAAACAAAAAAAATAACTATATAAAGTATTTTTTTTATTACATTCCACGCGGACGAAGTCGCGGGCGCAGCTAGTCTGTTATATATTTGAAATTTGCTGTTCTTAATTTAAAACTATCACGACTTTGTACTGTGCAAGATGGAAAATAATTTGCATAGAATAAACTCAAGTAGGTAGGTAAGTGTTAAATTGACAATTAAAATACCCCCAACCATGAGAGAGACAGGCAGAAACCATGAAAGAACAGACTTATATTCCCAAACATGGTAGGTATATATTCTGCAATTTTTGGAGGAGTTGGGGGACCCGCAGACTACTTGATGCATTAGCCAATTGCAGATTACCGTGTCGTGGAAATACCATCAAGGTAACATTAGGTGTATCCAATTTCCGATGAATAGGATCTGTGAATTCAATTCACTCAGGAAACTGAGCTGGATGATCATCAAAATTTATAGCTAAATACAGAACCATACCCGTCACACCGTGTTTCAAACTAAAAAACCGCACCAAAATTGGTCCATCGTATTTCGTCGGGGGTTTAAATACAACATTAATCGTAAAACAGAATAATTTATTTTATCTCGAATAAATCAAGGTTTCATGTGTTCGATTAATCAAAAACTATAGCTACATTTTAGGATCTGACTTTCCAGTAAATGTTTTATAGGCTATAAATTGTTCAGATACTATTTCATAATCTATTTAAAACAGTGATTTATGATTTTATGATTGGTAATTTCGCAGAAAATACAAGCTAAAATAATATAAACATTATTCTGAGAGTTTTTATCAATTTTATCGACTATTAATATTCAAGATTAGCTGAACCCGCAACTTCGTTTACGTCACATAGGTGTATGAAAGGAGAGGTATTTCTTCAGCAGACTCATCAAGCAGCGTGTGAAACTGCCCTGTTTGCTTAATCATAAAAGAGCTCAATGATTAAGTCTATTTTAAAACAATTCAGTCCACGCCTTTAGTGTGATATAACTTTTTTATTTATAAACCGATTGACATAAAATAAACACTAAATGTTAAGTGGAGCAAACCTCAACATAATAAAGAAAACCGCATTGCAATCGGTTAAGCGGTTACTGAGATTAGCGTGCAAAAACGTACAGACAAATAGACAAACAGACAAAAATTCTAAAAATCATTGTTTTGGGTTCTATTGCGTTCATAAAGCCTTGTGGCTTCCGTTTTGTACGCTTTGCGCCTTTCTGCGAGCCGGCCATGCTCGCGAAAGGGGCGGCCGGTGGCGGAGAGAGAACGAAAGATAGGTAACTCTCACATTCAAATTCCAAAGTCTGCGGAGAGCGCACTACATTCTTGTCTGTCTCCTAGCCTTGTCTTCCTAAAAACTATGTTTTGCATGTAAGGAAAATTAGACAGACTTTTTTACTGTAGGAATACTCCATTTTATACGAAACTTAAGTAGCAAAGTTGTATAGACCTTTTTAATACTTTAAGTAATCTCAAAGAAATAAAAGGTCAGTAAAAGTCAACTTAGTACTGAAATTTGTTTTAGAATGTTCATATTTTAAAAGTTTGTAGTTAGTGTAATATGGTAAAATAGTCATGACATAAAAATCATCATACAAAATTTTCAAACTTAGTACTAAATTTTAACCCCGCTTGAAGTCCTACATAATTCAATATTTTGAATAGTTCTGTGTAAAACATCATAAATATTACTGAAAAAGTTACTATTCTTTCCACCTAAATGTTATAATTATTTTCTTAGATTTCAATAACATTACAACAACAAGTTACTATAACGCAAATACATCTGAGCTCTTTATGTACACATTCTTAGAAAACAAGGCAAACAAAACACGTATCGACAAAAAAGATTTTGTATTTTATTTCCATGAAGGGCCATTAGTTAACATTTATCTATCTCCATAATGTTTATTTGATTCTATCTTTCTACCCTCCCTTTCATGTTCCAGTCTCGTCATTCCGCGCTGTTCTATTTCATATCACGATTCTCTCAGACGTTTTCCTCATTGCCTTCCTGAGAACGTAAGGATATAAATTTAGTGGTATTTTAGTGTATTATATTTTTCGTTTCGATAGAAAAATTATTTTGCTAAAATACTAGTAGCACTCGTTGTAATATATTATACGTTTAAAAAATATACAAATAATAGAAATATAGATTATAACAATATTCTACATTTACACTTTGAAAGTTATTTAATTGATACTGTGTTTCAAAGAACACAGTAGCAATGCAAAATAATACAGAATTATCGTTACCAACTACCTTGGTTTTCTTACTGTTCTCTCTTCTCGTAACATAGTCATCTCAACAATATGCAGGTTTGTCTTTACCACGCCAAGCTACGACTATTTACCTGCAACTGTTACCGACTAAGTCCGGACTCTTACCGACAGTATCGTGATTGGGTGTTCGTTTGGTTTGGATCTGGCTGCATTTCTTCAAGTTGTTACTTGAGTGAGTGTTGTGGGGTCTGGACTGGGAGGGCACGTGATCTTACATTTTTTTTGCTTATTTTTTTTTTCTTCTTTTCATAACATCCTTAAGCACCTACCTGAAATTACCTATCTCTGCATCACCCTAAGGTTGACTGGAAGAAAATGCCTACGGCATTAAGTCCACCTTTGTACTTTTTATGTGCATAAAGTTTTTAAATAAATAAATAAAAACCACACGCCCTACCTACTTACCGCATACGGTTGGGAGTCCCGGGTAAGCCTTCGGAAGGATTCCCAACAGACCTTGGCTACCACTGCGACCTCACCTAGGGGGTTCGGATGCTATCTCGCGTCTGTGGAGGTATGAGTCAACTATGGTATAATTTGACAGTATTTGTAGCTATTGAACTACGATCACGACACTTTTCTGAAAAAAAAAATGCATTCTATGGTCCCAAAAATACGTAATCTCGTCGCTGCGCTTGCAAAAGTCGCTATGTATTTTTAACCTACTTTTCAGGAGGAAGTAAAAACCGATTTACTCGAAATATAATTGTGATGGAGAAAGTACGTAATTTTCTTATAATGTAAATATTGTTAGCAATCACCAGGAATGTTAATAAAAAAATATACACTGAGATTAACAAAGCAGATTTCTATCACTTTATTTAACAAATTTTACTACACCCTGAACGTAATCATTACACAAGTAGCTAATCAGTAAGTAACTTAGAACATTCTTACAATCACGGCGACACTGATATCACATGGATCACACTGATCACCAGGGTGTGTAGTTCTTTACTCTGCAGCGGTCGACCGTCGAAAAGAGGGCGTCCACTACATTGCGCGCCTTTTTATATTGGAAATCTAGTCATAGACAAGTCGACTTCTACACGGCCTCTCCTGACCATGCATCGTCCTCGACTGCATATAAGATGTCTGAACCTCAACAGTCATCGGTTCAGATGGACTAGCTTCGGGATTGAACACGCTCATCGGCATGAGCTGCGATGCTTTCATCGAGGCGGCTTCTAAAATCAATTAGAAATAACATGTCATTACTATGTGCCAATGTAACACAAAGACCTAATTGTTGTATCCATCAACCTTTCAAGGCCTTCCAACGTACAGTTCAAAATACATTAGCTAAGATAAATAGCACACAGCTTATCACACATCACCACATTTATTTAATGTGATTACGTTCGCACATTAAAAGCCAAACTATATGAGGATTTCTGATTCATACGAGGTTTATGATTCATTCACACTTGGATTCAAGTATTTACCATTCATCATCACTCTACCAATTCATTGTAGGGCAAACATCCCACAGTCTGTTTGCCGAAAAAGGAACGTCCCGCAGTCCGTCCTCTAACTACATGGGAATTGGCATCCCACAGGCATACCAATAGGAACGTCCCACAGTCCGTCCTGTACACCGACATTCATCTTTACACTACCACGTAGGGCAAATATCCCGCAGTCTATTTGCCAAAAGGAACGTCCCGCAGTCCGTCCTCTACATGGAGTTGGCATCCCGCAGTCTGCCAATAAGAACGTCCCGCAGTCCGTCCTATATACGAAACTAACACTTATACATAAAACTAGTACCCATATATGTACAAAAGTTGTACCCATACAAAACACTGGCACCCAGCATGTCAGCATGGAACATCCCGTATTCTGTTCCTTCACCAACACTGGCTGCGTTCAGATGACACGCACCCGTCAGGCACACGCACGCCACTTAAGTCAACACCGACAACTCATACATACATACAGAATGGTCACGCCTTTTATCCTCTAAGGGGTAGGCAGAAGCACATTATATGCCCACATTTCACCTATAGATGTTGTACCACGTAATAGGTGCTGTGCTGAGTCATATTGCTGTGCTGATATGGACAGGCGCAGGTTGTGACTGCCCACTGTTAAAAAAATTTTAACTTTGCTTAATGATTGCCATTTTACTGGCAACCGGGACCAACAGCTTAATGTGCCTTCCGAAGCACGGAAACGCTCGCAAAATAACAAAGTGGTCACGTGGTGGTTACCCATACAAGAACCTGTCATAGTAAATGTTGTCAATATTACCGTCAACTCGCCACTCGAAGAATGCAGTGCAGGTATCAGGCCACCATTCGTCCTGCCATACCACCATAAACTGGGCCGCACGCAGCCCGTCATCCGCTCGGCGGCGCTCGCATGGACCACCATCTACCATACCAGGGTCCAACTTGCATTTTTACATTGAACCTGTGAAAACACAAATTGTTAACATTTAAACACGCGAGGTGAACCTCTATTACGATCCACGTGTGAACCTTACGGTACCTAGTTACTCTTCAGTAACCCGATCGTAGGGACTTCTGCACCTTTTTGATTTACAGTTTAGTTGCAAACCTCCCAATGGCACATCTCAGACTAGCGACCAAATCAGTGGGTCGGTAGTTTAGTTTCTCTTTATGAGACCCAGGAAAAAATGAGGCGTCCTCCGTTTAATAACGTAAAGGTCAGCTGCAACTTCCACAAAAATACTTAAACACTAATATTTAAACTGTTCATCAGCAATACCTCGATACTAAGACCGCTGTAACGAGCCCCATCTTGGTGCAAATGCTGTATCCCTCCGAGGATGCGGGCATCCCGCAGACTACCCATTACAGCAGTAAGTTCCACGCTTCCATATCGCTGAAATACCATTATAGCAGCAGTACGTCAAATTTCAGATCCATCAGTCCTGCGAAGCTTAGGAGAAATCCCTTCATCACCTAGGAAATGATGATGTTTAAAATGTATAGCTAAGAAACACATTAATCACCTCGGTTCTGAAATAAAAACAAACCGCATCCAAATTGGCCCATCCGTTAGGCAGCTGTGATGCCACAGACAAACACACAGGTTACACCCACAACAACACGCGTTTTCGTCGGGGGTTAATTAATTGACCTCGATTCAGATCATGTTCAGTACAGTTCGAGCGTAAGTGGACCTGTCTGTTTGCGTGGTGCATCTTTGGTGTAACGTAGTACCTAAATCTCTGGCCTCATGTCTTTCACTGATTTCACACAACCAGCAGACTCAAACCTTTGACAGTAAAATCAACGTTGCTGTACAGAAAAGGAACACTACATTTGTCATTGTCCCAAACCGTTCGGCAACATCCTGTCTAGAATTGAAAAAGAAAACAAATGTATGTTCTGGCATCAACTAGCTAGTGCACAAAATTATAATCATCGGGTTCCGGTTGGGGATCCAATGCATCCAAGTATAGGTATTACTGGAAACGGGGTTTTATGTTCGTAAATAAAAACTCAAGAAGCACAAGTTTATGACTTCTCAATCAATCATCAATCAAATCAGTCTACAGTAGTCCACTGCTGGATGTAGACCTCTCCCAATTTACACGGTTCTACGCCTTTCGCATCCTTTCCTACGGCCTTGTCCAGGTCGTTGGTTCTACAACAGATGTGGCCAGCCCATGACCACTATGATGCACTTACTCTGCGAGCTATGTTGACAATGACCACTTTGATTCTCTAATAGATAACATAGTTTCGGATGTTACCTCTCAGAGACACCCTAAGTATAGCTCGCCCTGTTCTAAGTAAAACACATTTACGCAAGTTGAGCGAAAACCCGCTTTCTTACACTACTTCACGTGACAGAACCATGCGCTCCTCTGCAGTCTATTCTTTTTGTGTCCAGTCAAGAGGCCTTGATATTTTACTGACCTGACCAATATGATTTCGGTTGATATAATCAGCATGTGGCAGTAGAACTCCTTTTCTTTGCTGGAAAACGAAATCCTGTGTTCGGCTCGATTGGGCGCCTCTCAGAAAAAAGGAGCAGACCATTTTTATGTTTTGTCAATTTGAGAGTAACCTAATAAAGTAATAACAGAAATGTTGAGGGTAACTTAACAAAGTTGTAGCAAAAGTGTTATGAAGCCTTTACGACAGCTAACGATTACTTTACCGACTGGAGTATGCTACCACACGCTTCCCATCATCAGCATAGGTCAATACTACTCCTAACCTGCGTACCTAACTTGCGTCTGTGTGAACCTCCGTGGGAGGTACTGATTCTGGGTTCACTGGTTACTCTGGTCATCGTCAGACATCGTATCAAGCCTTGTCTAATTTGTTATTAATGTGAACTCCAAATACACTTTTCAGTCAATCATTGTAGCACGGTTCTGGATATGCCTACGAAAATATCCTACAAGATCTAGAACTTGTTGGATCTGTAAGAGTTTTAAGGGAATAGATGAAAATTATAAAGCCTTTACCTTTCGTAAGCTTGGCACCTGACCGCGCGGCTGAGGGCGCGCGCGTGTAGCACACACCCGTGCGCATCGCGTAGACTAGCGCGTGTAGCGCATATCAATGCACGTCGCGCAGACCAGCGTGCAGCGCGTCGTGTAGACTAGCGCGTGCAGCGCACACCAACGCGCATCGCGCAGACTAGCGCGTGTAGCGTATATCAATGCACGTCGCGCAGACCAGCGTGCAGCGCGTCGTGTAGACTAGCGCGTGCAGCGCACACCAACGCGCATCGCGCAGACTAGCGCGTGTAGCGTATATCAATGCACGTCGCGCAGACCAGCGTGCAGCGCGTCGTGTAGACTAGCGCGTGCAGCGCACACCAACGCGCATCGCGCAGACTAACGCGTGTAGCGCATATCAATGCACGTGGCTCAGACCAGCGTGCAGCGCGTCGTGTAGACTAGCGCGTGCAGCGCACACCAACGCGCATCGCGCAGACTAGCGCGTGTAGCGCATATCAATGCACGTCGCGCAGACCAGCGTGCAGCGTGTCGTGTAGACTAGCGCGTGCAGCGCACACCAACGCGCATCGCGCAGACTAGCGCGTGTAGCGCATATCAATGCACGTCGCGCAGACCAGCGTGCAGCGCGTCGTGTAGGCTAGCGCGTGCAGCGCACACCAACGCGCATCGCGCAGACTAGCGCGTGTAGCGCATATCAATGCACGTCGCGCAGACCAGCGTGCAGCGCGTCGTGTAGACTAGCGCGTGCAGCGCACACCAACGCGCATCGCGCAGACTAGCGCGTGTAGCGCATATCAATGCACGTCGCGCAGACCAGCGTGCAGCGCGTCGTGTAGACTAGCGCGTGCAGCGCACACCAACGCGCATCGCGCAGACTAGCGCGTGTAGCGCATATCAATGCACGTCGCGCAGACCAGCGCGCAGCGCGTCGTGTAGACTAGCGTGTGCAGCGCACACCAACGCGCATCGCGCAGACTAGCGCGTGTAGCGCATATCAATGCACGTCGCGCAGACCAGCGCGCAGCGCGTCGTGTAGACTAGCGCGTGCAGCGCACACCAACGCGCATCGCGTAGCTTAGCGCTTGTAGCGCTCACCAACGCCCCTCACGTTGATTTGGAACTCCCGGATCGGGCGGGCAGTAGGATTATCGCCGTTACTGTATAGGAGAGTGACAGAGGACAGTTTCTGGACGTTTAAAAAGTTCACGGGCTTGCCACTTTCGGTACTAATTCGCTTTCTTTATGGCAAGTTGTAGAAACATCTCGCTCAGAACGAAACCGTGCGTGTAACAACGAACGAGATCGGATCCGAGACCGCGATGGCGGTGTCTAAGATGGCGACGGCTACGAACGGTATTCCCGTAATACCTTTCGTGACCGATAGCGAAAAATTCGAAATCTATGCCGATTACACGACACGTGGCACTCACGATGGTGTCAGTGCAATCCAACTATGCAATTTACGGTCTGAATCATGCGTTTTAGGCATAATTACACGAGATAAAACACACACAAATTGCGTAAAACATACACAACTCACTAAAAGAGGGTACTTTGTAATGATTAAGTTTCTTATGTTTCACCAAACCTCTCGTTCGACCCGGTGAGTTGGCGATAAGGTAAGAATCACACTTCTGATGTTAGCAATCACCAGGAATGTTAATAAAAAAATATACACTGAGATTAACAAAGCAGATTTCTATCACTTTATTTAACAAATTTTACTACACCCTGAACGTAATCATTACACAAGTAGCTAATCAGTAAGTAACTTAGAACATTCTTACAATCACGGCGACACTGATATCACATGGATCACACTGATCACCAGGGTGTGTAGTTCTTTACTCTGCAGCGGTCGACCGTCGAAAAGAGGGCGTCCACTACATTGCGCGCCTTTTTATATTGGAAATCTAGTCATAGACAAGTCGACTTCTACAATATTATATTTACGTTGTGGAAAATGACTTTTAGAAAGATAACGTTTAAAACGAAAATACCAAAAAATTAATATTGTGGATCTGACACATAGCTAAAATTGATTGGGTCACAAATATCGCCATGTGTTGTTGAGCACATAGCGGGAACAAATAAAACATAATTCACGTTGTTTAATTACACATAGCTATTTAATAAAAGGTGTCAATTGAAAATAATATCAAATTTTATTAAGAAACTATGGCGAACATGATGTTCTCTGCCATAAAACTCTGCTGCCTTGATGTGTGAGGATGTGTTGTACGCAATAAAGGCGCCGAGGAAGGATCGGGAGAGCAACAGTTCTCTCCCGTACCGCAGCAGAAGCACTGGTCGACGGAGATCACTCACGTATCCGGTAGAACAGTCTACGGTTAGGAACCCCGGGTAAGCCCACGGAAGGATACCCCAGGACTCCCAACAGACCTACGGCTACCACTGCAGCCTCACCTAGGGGGGGGGGGGGTTAGGTGCTATCACGCGTCTTTGGTGGCTTTTTTTAGGGGGGGGGGGGGCGTGCGTGAATCCCTTCGTCACGCTGACATCTATAAGGACGGCGGCCTGCTTCAGTAAGGACAGTGGGTAGCCCCCATACCATCCTCAGGACCCCAGTCATGGAGGCTGATAGTCTTGGGCAAAGATATGTCGGCGGTAACCCCGCCGACTGTGGAACTCGGGTGGGAGAGTTCTCTTTCGTTCCCAAACCTCTCCAAACTCTTTCGCGAGCATGACCTGCTTGCAGAAACAGGCAGTGCAGTCCCACTTACTCCCGCTAGGGTTCATGGCTCGTACTATGGTCTCCAGCGAGAGATCCACATCCAGACCTGCCACGAGATACTTCCAGTCTAGTAAGACATGGTTTCCACGACAATCGTGGCGAAAGGTCGCCGCAGCTTGGCGACCACGGCTGGTGAGGGTGCCTGGGATTTCCTTTCGAGAGTGCACCAAAATCCCTGGCTACATACAGCCTGGAAGGAGACTACGAAAAGGCGTGCTGTCCCAATTATTTACCTCTACCAACTCCTTTACAGCAACCAAAAAACCTTATTATTTTTTAAGGAACCCTGGTAGGTATGTAAATGTACGTAGTACGTACCACCTATAATACTAGTAGTTTTAGATACTTGTCTGTAAATGTATGCGACTGTTGTGCTAAGATCCCGTAAGGAGGTTGATTCTCGATTAGACTCAAATATTTGTGTGATCCAAAGAAATAATTGCTGGAAAGGAATGAGTACAGCAGAGCTCGGATTTTTGAGCAAGAAATTGTAGAATGAAACGTAAAAGGGTCCTTTATGAGAAAAACAGGCTTACGTAAAGGAGATTAGGATTTTATGGGGTAATGAATAAAATAGACATTCAAGTGATCCAGCGAAGACGGAAGGAAGCTACTTTAGTTTTAGGCGAATATATAAAATTCAGCGAGGCTACAGCACTTCTCAAAATTAGGGAGTACATAGCGTGGACGCAGCAGTGCCAGGTTCTCGTTGCAGGTCTGAGCGTGGATATTCTCTCGACTATGGAGTGAGCAATTATCTCCAGCGGGATTAATTAAGACTTCACGCCACCGCGTCTTTCTGTGAGCAGGTCATGCTTGTAAAAGAGGCGGCGGGGAGGTAGCAGGCTATGGAGAGGCACGGTGAATCTCTGGCTATTGGCCTAGACATCGCTAAAGGCTTTGATATGCGTCGCTTCTTTCCAATTTGCCGGCATACGGTCTATCGTCGCAGTTGTGCCGCTGGTTGGCCAGATTCCTGCACGGGCGACGTGTACGGATCCTCTGTGATGGTCAGGCTTCCTGTTTTTTGCAGGTAAATGCCGGAGTACCACAGGGATCGGTATTGTCCCCAACTCTCTTTCTTCTGCATATCAATGACATGCTGTCCCTTGGGTGCATTCATTATGACATGCTGTCCCTTGGGTGAATTCATTGTTATGCGGATGATAGTAGTACTCTGCATGGCAGCTATTCTGGCCGTCCAGTGGAGGGGCGAGGCGACGTGGAGGGGAAGAGACGACAACTCGTGGCGGATCTCGACCGGGACCTGGGCTGCATTGCCCAATGGGGTTCGGACAACCTGGTCAAGTCCCTATTTCTACCCCTACCCTCTCTTCAGAGCATTACGGTTCCACTAAAGGACAACCTGGAGATCCTCGGTATAGACGTCCGGCGTGAGCCCAAACACAAAAACTAAATAGAGAGCTATATTGGGCTGGCCTTGCGAAAATTAGGAATCCTGAATAAGGTGAGACGGTATTTTACGCCACATCAGAGATGTTTACTGTACAATACGCAGATTCGCCTCTGCGTCGAATACTGCTCTCACCTTTGGGATGCTCCGCGAGGTACTTACTAGACGCACTTGACGCTATGCAGAGACGTGCTATCCGAATAATTGATTGTTCTGAGGTGACGGCAGGCCTCGAACCGTTAGCGCAGCGAAGAACCATAGCGTCCCTCGCTGCCTTCTACCGAATGTATAACCGTGAATGTTCTGAAGAGCTCTTCAACCTGATCCCACCCTCTCCTTTCCGATCCCGAACCACGTGTGCCGGAGGGAGGTGCCACTCATACACAGTGGAAAGAATTTTCGCCAGAATGGAGCGTTTCAAAAGATCGTTCCTCTGTCGACCTGCCCGCACACGTGTTTCCCTCATCTTACAATCCCGGGTTCTTCAAGAGGAGCGTGAAGAGGCACATCACAGGGCCGCCAACTTGAGGACCACTGTCAGAAGTGGCCCCCAATCGCTTGATGCGCCGCGGCTTTCCATCAGGCTGGTGGCGACGTCAATTTGGCGAGCTAAATATAAAAACTAATAAACTTTTTGCACTTTACTGAAATATTCTAGCTCCAAAGCAGCCTTATTATTTCAATACATTCCTGAACGGATCGCTGACATAAATATCCAAATCGACTGCCAAATTTCATAGAAAAAGATAGCTATGTGACACTTGATTTGTGCAATGCGCGATGTTTCAGGTCAAATATTGTACACCAATATCGCTATGTGCCCGTAAACACATAGCGCGCGCAATTCCGCGCAATTGACTTTATTTTAGTCAAGGTGAACTTTTTAGCTATGTGATTTGAAGCACATAATTATTTTGAGGGCGCAAAAAAGTATTGATTTTACATAGCTATTTTTCGAAACTCCGTTAATATTAGGGTTTTAAAATTTCGGTTTTTGCACTTTGTGCGCCTTGAAATAAGGATCTAAATGGCATCAAAATTGGAAAAAAATCACATAGCGACTTTTGCAAGCGCAGCGACGCTTTGCAAAATGTATGAGGCGGTGAGGTTGTAATGTTATGTGTATAGAACATCAATAGACTTTTGAAGATATAATTTTATTATTAACTTTTACCGTACTGATAAGGTATCTTTAATAATCATATCAGAAAGATACACACCAAGATTCCTATTCTATAACCTGAAATATAAATAAGCTAGATGACTAATTATATATACTACAATGAAGTAATATATCATGGCAGCGAGTCTCATTCTGGTAAAACTCATTTCGTTTTGTTTTACATTATGTGGATTTAAGAAGGTACTCTGGTGGCCAGTTAAGCGTGTGGGGTGCTCTACACGCGTACACTCATGCAAATTATTCACAAAGTGAATAATTTGCATGAGTGTGGCGGGGTAGTACCGACGCTTGTGAGGGTTTAAGGAGGCAGTAGCTCAAGCGGTATGGGGTAGGGGCTAGTCAGGATTTAATCATGAGCTCGTTGCCTGCCGGATGAAGATATTCTAATCGTACTGAGAATAAGTACCGTTACGATTTAGCGACTTAGCAAATTGTAACCACAACATGGAAATGTCTGATTGTTGAATTCAGTTTCGTAGAACAGTTCAAAACCTGTTTTTTTTTGAAGTTGAGAATTTCTTCTAATCGTATGACACGATGAATCACAATCTTATAAGTTTAACAGATATGTAAAAATAAAAACCATATTAGTATGTAGAATAAACCACAATTGAAAAATACTTTATTGTAATAGTATTTAATGCAAGATATTTTATTAATTAGAAGCGGCTGTAGTTCCGCTGGGGCAGTATTCCATAACCGATCACTTCAGTAAGCAACTTTCGCAACGGCTGGTCCTCAAATGGGTGACCACTTTCTAAAATTTTATTTGCGTGCGTTTCCGTGCTTCGGAAGGCACGTTAAGCTAACCCGGTTGTCAGTAATATGGCAATGTTTAAGTTAAGTCAACAGGGGACCGTTACAACCTGTGCCTGTCCGTATTCAACACGGCAATAGGCTCACCCGCTTACTTTATGTTACAAAAAAAGCTGAGAAATGTGGGCGAACAGTATGCTTCTGACTACCCCTTTCGATTGAAAAAATAAGTAGGTACGTGTATATATTTTTAAATTATAGACATTTTGAAGTACTTGGTCCCTGAACTGTGCAACTTCTACTTGCATTATTTTCATAAACTTTTGCATATTTCAGTACTTATTATCATTCATTATGCTAAAATATCTTGATATTTAATCTTAGTGGCCCCTTTTGAAAATAGGGTGTTCTTTATTGGCGTCAACTGAACTTAAGATTATGTTAACTACTCAGTTATCTCGTTTCGACTAGACTGAATTAAAACTTTTCTTCGCCTTAGCATCTGCTGCCCAGTTATTTCAAACTCCTCCTCGATTTGGAGCTAGGGGTTTCATTTATTGGCTAAGAACAGCTATACCTAATGTGGCTTTTTACTTTCGGAGAAAGTGACTGGAGTCTGTCCCTCCGATACTGAAAGGTCTGCCGACGGTAAAATTGCGCCGTTTGCATGTGGGGTTTACTTGGGCATCGAATACCTTAATGGCACCTCAGTACACCATTGCAGAGATTCGTAAACATTTTCAAGTATGTATCTACACTTATTGTTATTTTTAAAAAGTATAAAATGAAAAGCTTTTCCTGTCTGTGCGCTTAGATCTTTTAAATTACTCAACGAATTTTGATATAGTTTTCAAAAAAGCTGAGCTTTAATATTAATGAAGTTGCAGGGTCAGCTTGTAGATGATAAAATTAACAGATTGCATAATTTCTTGGTCTTAGGAACTTTAAAGAACGAGAAAAGTGGAAATGCAAAATAAGGAAATTCCAGACTGCGATATGAAAGCGACGAATTGGGATGCAACCGGGAATAATTTTCGGATGATGGTAAAAGTTGCATACGATGTTCATATTTTTCTTATTAAAATTGCTTAAAAGAATAATAGCACACAAAAATATATGGACTTGTACAGAATAACTTACGAATAAATAGTACTAAATTTTATTGGGAGGAAGGTGCTATACCTGAACTCTCATACCTGTCAACACGCTCATACACACACACACACACACTTAATAAATATGTATGTGTGTGTCTGAAATTATAATCGCATTGTTTTATTTATGCGTGTTCTACCGCCTGTACAATGGTATCTGCTCTGAGGAATTGTTTGACATGATGCCCACGGCTACGTTCTATCATCGCACCGCTCGCCATAGACTGGGATTTCATCCTCACACCCTACGTCCGGAGCGTTCGAGCACGGTTAGATCCGATAGGGGATTTCTTCCGCGCACGCTTAGGTTGTGGATGATCTTCCTGCCTCGGTTTTCCCAAACGCCTACAGTATGGGGTTCTTCAAAAGGGGTCTAAGAAGGTTTTTACAGGGTCGGCAGCGCGAGTGTGGCGCCTCTGGTGTTGCAAACGTTCATAGGCTGCGGTGACCACCAGTCCTCCTGGTGGACCGTATGCTTGTCTGCCACCTTAGTGGTATAAAAAAAAAAAAAAAAATATTTGTTTTGTGCAAGTTCTAGTCATAGTGACACCCGATTGGTTTAGAAGTGGTGTATATGAATACTGTTTCCCCCGAACAGACAGATATATGTAGAGCAAACATGCTATGTGTACTCCCCTTGTACTGCCTATTTCAGACATTTCTCAGAAGTCATTCTTAAGCCGGGGCCACATTAAAGAAAACGTCAATGCCCATCATCGCGATAAATATTGCGCTAATTATGGCGTTAATTCTTACCGTCACCATTTGAGTAGTGTGGCCGCTTCAACGTAATAATTCTCGCGTGAATGCCCATTCTTGGCGTCAAAATTGACGTTAAGTGTGACCGAATTAAATTTTACAAAAATACCTTAGCTCCTTAAAAATATACTGAATGTATCTATATATCAAGGAACTTATGCTATATATAATACTGGCACAGAGAAAATATACCGATAAAAATACCGATTATTCAAAACGTGTTTATTCTTTAATTACTACCTTATTTTTATAAAAGAAGAACCTAGAATTTACTTTAACATTTTATTTGAAGGATTGAATTCAACGTCCTTCACCTGCAACACGCTTCGTAAAAAAAATTACCGAATGTTATTGCAACAAACCCTACAAAGAAAAAAATCATTGCGATGAGGAATTGGGTTTTTATTTTTTCAGGTCCTTAGCGAGCTCCGGGGGAACCTCCCATCTTGCTCCCCCGAGGAGAGCCGCCGAACGGTTCTCGACGGAAATAATCTTTGGAAATTCTTTGGCTTTCGGCCGAAATTTTCCCGGCTTTCCGGATTCCCGGCTATAGGGAGGAGGAATACCACCAGGTTTAATGGGTAGGACGGCCCCGTTCCGGGACCGGGAGCCCCACACCCAGCTGTTTTACATGATAATTTTGCAATCCAATATGGCCGCCGCGCCGAAATCATAAAATTTCATGATGGGTATCGTTTAAGGGGTTTTTTGGTATGCTGAATACGAATTTCGGGTTAATTTAGAGATCCAATATGGCCGCCGCGCCGTTATCACAAAATTTCATGATGGGTATCGTTTAAGGGGTTTTTTGGTATGCCGAGTACGAATTTCGGGTTAATTTAGAGATCCAATATGGCCGCCGCGCCGTTATCACAAAATTTCATGATGGGTATCGTTTAAGGGGTTTTTTGGTATGCCAAGTACGAATTTCGGGTTAATTTAGAGAACCAATATGGCCGCCGCGCCGTTTTCACAAAATTTCATGATGGGTATCGTTTAAGGGGTTTTTTAGTATGCTGAATACGAATTTCGGGTTTAGAGATCCAATATGGCCGCCGCGCCGTTATCACAAAATTTCGTGATGGGTATCGTTTAAGGGGTTTTTTGATATGCTGAGTACGAATTTCGGGTCAATTTAGAGATCCAATATGGCCGCCGCGCCGTTATCACAAAATTTTATGATGGGTATCGTTTAAGGGGTGTTTTGGTATGCTGAGTACGAATTTCAGGTTAATTTAAAGATTCGAATATGGCCGCAGCGCCGTTATCACAAAATTTCATAATGGGTATCGTTTAAGGGGATTTTTGGTATGCTGAGTACGAATCTTAGGTCAATTTTGCAATCCAAGATGGCCGCCGTGCCACTGTTGTGAAATTTCATGTTGTATATCGTTTATGGGGTTTTTTGGTATGCCAAATACGAATTTCAGGTAAATTTTGCAATTCAATATGGCTGCCTCGCCACCGTTGTAAAATTTCATGTAGCATATCGTATAAATGGAATTTTGATATGCTGAGTACGAATTTAGGGTTAATTTTGCAAAATTATCTTGAAATTCGTACTCAGCATACCAAAAAACCCCTTAAACGATACCCATCATGAAATTTTGTGATTTCGGCTCGGCGGCCATATTGGATTGCAAAAATTATCATAAAATTCGTACTCAGCATACCGAAAAACCCCTTAAACGATACCCGTCATGAAATTTTGTGATAATGGCGCGGCGGCCATTTCGGATTGCAAAATTATCATAAAATTCGTACTCAGCATACCAGAAAACCCCTCATACAATATACAGCATGAAATTTTACAACGGTGGCGCGGCGGCCATCTTGGATTGCCAAATTGACCTAAAATTCGTACTCAGCATACCAAAAAACCCCTTAAACGATACCCATCATGAAAATTTGTCATATCGGCGCGGCGGCCATATTGGATCTCTAAATTAACCCGAAATTCGTACTCAGCATACCAAAAAACCCCTTGTACAGTATCCAACATGAAATTTTACAAAGGAGGCGCGGCGGCCATCTTGGATTGCAAAATTGACCTAAAATTCGTACTCAGCATACCAAAAAACCCCTTAACGGTACCCATCATGAAATTTTGTGATAATGGCGCGGCGGCCATATTGGATCTCTAAATTAACCCCAAATTCGTATTCAGCATACTAAAAAACCCCTTAAACGATACCCATCATGAAATTTTGTGATAACGGTGCGGCGGCCATATTGGATCTCTAAATTAACCCGAAATTCGTACTCAGCATACAAAAAAACCCCTTAAACAATACCCATCATGAAATTTTGTGATCTCGGCGCGGCGGCCATATTGGATCTCTAATATACCCAAAAATACTGACTTTTACCAATATACTGATATCGAAAAAAGTCAATAAAATATACCGAAAAAGTATTAAAATACTGAAAACAGTCACACTCTCACGGTGCGCACTGACACAAGTAGTGTGGCCGCTTCAACGTAATAATTCTCGCGTTAATCTCTTTGATGTGCCGCCACTTGAGCTATCGCCTAACGTCAAACGGCAATGTGAATGCCGTTGTCGAATTATCGCGATAATTCGGTGGCTACACTAACGTTTAACGTTCATCAACGCCATTATTAATGGCATTTCCCCTTAGTGTGGCCCGAACAGTACAAGATAAAAACTACACAGTTTTAGAAGACAAAAACTACCTTTAAGCGTTTCTTAAGTAGTGAGTATCATTTTGTAATACGACCCTTAGACGTATGTACACCTGGCGCATTAATCTAGCTACTTACTATGTTTGTAACATCAGTAGGTACTTAGTAATTTATGCTTATGTACCACCCATTATACTATTAACCCGTTTCTGTAAGGAGAGTGCCCAGAATTTTGATTAAGCGCAAACTGGATTATGCGACTTAGGGTAGAATCGGACTAACTTAACATTCTGTTGAATATGCTAATCATTTTTAGTAGTAAATGTTTGAGATTGCTGGCCCGGAACGAGATATTATAGAGGGTGTCATATTTACTTCCCTCATTGCACACTAAGCTGTATGTGGGTTATATTTATACGGCGTTCACAAACTTGTAGATAATTCTCTGGATATAAGATACACACAGTTTTTCATAGGGTAGTTCTTCGTCTAAAATAAATATATGTATAGGTAGAGTAATAAAGGCGCAATTGGTTCAATTCGCGATTAGTCCCGTTCGTGAATAGTCTAATTTGCAATTGGTCTTATTCACGATTGGGAAAAGGAGTAAATGCAACGTAGGTAATATTGCTGGTGAATAGAAATGGTAGCTCATTCTCATTTGGTTTCCTAATATTTTTATTACCTCGATGTCTCATATCAGTGAGATTGTAAATTGTCCAGAGATTGTGTATCGTTACTTATATATAGTTAGGCCAGGTTGGAACAGTGATCTTCAAAAGCGCATTATTATAATCTCGCGTAATGGATTACAGTCTTGCGGTATTAACATTTTTACAACGCCTTACACAAATAATACACAGAAAGCAGGTATTACAATTTCTGTATTATATTTAATTATATCTGATAAATCAGAATATACTTACTTTGTGTTAAGTAAATTTTATTTTTCAGTTTTTAGTTATGTTTGAAGTCGGTTTCTTTTTTGTTAATTTTTTTTTTTCACCATTTTTAGTGACGTGTAGACTGAAAATCTATCTATCCAGGTGTAAAGTTCTCGACAGTACAAATTAATCAAGCCCAAACACAAGAGGTAACTGCTGTATATCGTTAAAGAATTCTCTCTACTGTCTTTCGTCTCCATCATCAGATCGACTACAGACCTTCATTAAGTTGTACTACTTTAAAGTCCTTGATAAAAAAGTGTACAAATGTCCTAGATGCCCCTACAATTTTTAAAAGTTCCCTTCGATTTCTCCTGATAATCAGATCCTGACTTCCTTAAAATGGGACCACCTTGGGAGTATCTATTCTCGAACGCAAAAAAAAATTTTCTAATCGGTCTATGTTTGTTCGCGCAAAATAAAAAATAAATTATACATATACGGTCGAATTGAGTAACCTCCTCCTTTTTGGAAGTCGGTTAAAAAAATAATACAACGGTACCTAATTTCTCCAGCAGACTGGCACGGTAGAGAGGAGAGCACGATGATGACTTAATTTGAAATACTTCAAACAAAGCAAGCTGTAGGTACTCGAGTCGTTTACAAACTGTTTTATGTTCGCTATTATACATCATCGAATGGTGTTTGTTAACTGTATGATTCAGCCTATTACCTATCAACCGTTCATGACCCCCACTTTAAACACTGGGCTGGTCACAAAAGTCTTCATGGATACCGAACCGGACTCCATCCGGCTAAAACCATACGATATGTAGGTAAATAGGTATAATGTATAAATAACATTTATGTCAAAGACTGTCCTAGTATTTTTGCCCCGTGTTAATCCGGTCTGGGTGGATTGAAACCGTTTCATAAGTTACTAAACAGCTAATAGTGTTGGCTGAAACTTGCCAGATACTTATTTGCTCGCCAACATCGTCGCGAGTTATGACATAGCTTTGCAAGGTGATTCCACTTATACGGAACTAAGCAAATTACCCTACAAATGTGCAATATTTACAGCATTTCAGCAGGCGATGACGTAGTCTACTGAACTCTATAATGTACCCAGTTAATGAATGTTTCTTAATGTAATTTAACTAACACACAGAATTCAGACTTGTTCCATAAATTTCACAGAATCTCAGAATCGTATTCAAAAAGAATAATATTGTACAGCGCAGGTTTAATAATATTTAATCCTGAATAATATTCTTCTACTACAAACGTTTTAAGTACATGAAGGTTTTCACCACCTCAATGATCTACGTAGGCTCGACGTCTTTAATCCCAAAGATTAAAAGATCAAACACAAGGAGTCAAATCACTTTAGTATAAGTTGAACAGTTTTTGAGGTTTCGGGTGCTACTGGGAATTGACACTAAGATGTTAGTGGCAGTTTAAATCATTTACGAAGTTAATGGTGTGACGATGACGTCATCATGGTCTCCCACCACGATGAGGCGCGCGCTCAACGCGTACCTCTGCACTCCTCGCCCCCCTCCGGGCCGTTGCCATGGCCAGCAAGAAGTCCGGACTTACCCCCATGGATTTTCATGTGTGGGGGGTTATGAAAAGTCTTGTGTACAGCGAGCCAAATCCAGTTTCGTCTGTGGAAGAATTAAGAGAAAGGATTGTGGACGCAGCCAATCAAATAAGGACAACATTGACCACTGGAGTAGTAAAGACTGGTCTCCGTAGAAGGATGCGAAAATGTATTCATAACCGAGGCGGCCATGTTGAACATGAACTGTAGAGTATGAAAAAGTTGTGTAAAAACCTTGTTTAATAAATGACATTTCATCTTTTCCTATTGTTTTATTTTACTTTTTAGGGCTAAGTATTAATTTTCTTCTCCACTGTCGCTTTTGAAACTAAGTTTTTTTCAATGAATTTAAATACAACCCTACATTGCTATACGTCGTTAGATAGCTGATGAAATGTAGATATTTTAAAAAACATCTGCCGAACGACTGCCGTAATATTTTTTTTAGATATCCCTTAGAGAAAAATAAACTTGTTACTATTTTTTTTATTTTCTTAACTTTCACTTGTCTTCTACGACATGTTCAATTAATTTATGCACTATTTCAATGATTGACGTTTTGGAGCATCTTATTACACATGTCAAAATGCAACAAAAATAATAAATAATGCGCCCAAAATAAAAATAAAAAATTTTGTAACCTAAAAATCGGCAATTTTCAATAAAAATATTAAAAGTCGAATATCTCAAACAGGGTTAAGTTTAGGGTAGGGTGTTTCATAGTGAAATTAGTCAGAAATAATGGGTACTCCACGCTCTTAACGGATCTAGCACGACTTTTCCTGTAACCCTGTATAAACGGCTGCACGCGCGGTGTCTGCCTCTTACGCCAGCGGCTGCTCTGCTCTCCAGGTGATGTACTCCATCTGCGCGACATCACTGGGTCTGGTGGTCTAGGACTTATACAAGAACCCTCGCCTACTTACTCACTACTATAAGACTTGTACTTGCTGTGCCTAATAAACGATTACTTCAACCCTATTGTTCATATTTATCTCCTTGGTAAATATACCTATATTTGGACCGAGACAGGTGGCTGTTCCACCCCTCCCGTGATAATGGTTTACAGATACTATCCTTGTTCTAGGCTTTTTTTATACCAATTAGGTGGAAGACCAGCTTTCGTCCCACTTTATGGAAAGTGCTAACCTTAGCTTATAAACGTATGCAACACCGAGACGCTACACACGCGCTGTCGATCCAGGCGCAGTATGTGACTACCCATTGTTGAAACTTTTCAAGCCACCCGCAGGCTTATTACGTATGTTACAATAGGCAAGCGATAGCGATAATCGCTGTTTGTTGACTGTTTCGTATTACGTATCAACAATCGTTTTGCCATAGCAAACTAGCGACGGTGCTGCCTCTGTAGGACAATCAGTAAATTTAAAAGTGCATTTGTGCTATACTGCGGCAGCAGTCTGGCGATAATTTTATATTACGTATCGTTTTTGACAACCTCCAGGCCGCGATTTCGAACGACAAAACTGCGATTGCGTTTTTTCTAATTGCTGATCGTTCGCTGATCTCTACTTAGTATTAATAATCTATTTTTGCGTAATTATTTAGTAAATTGCCAATTTTATTAATCTTAAAGTGTAATTATAAACGTTGAAAAACTTTATATTCAATTCAATTATTTACAGTGAATTGTCATGTACTTAATTTTGTTTTGTAAAGAGTATAGTTAGTGTAAATGTTGAGTTGTGATCTTACTGTTTACTGAAATATTTGATTGTAAAGTAAGAATGGCTCGTGCAGTGCGTTGATTGACGCACTTGAGGTTGAAGCTATAAGGGCAGATAATCGAAATTCAGGACTTTGAAGCTTTGAATCTAGGCGAAGCAGAGTTCAAAGCCCACTAAATACAGGCTATCAAAAGAGCTTTGTCGTTTTGTGTGATGAGTTAAGACCATAATGGCACAAAGAAAAAGGAGAACAAAAGTGAGTTTAGAACGTAAAGTAAGTACAAATCTTTCGTCACATATGTTTGTACTACAATGGGCATTTTATTGGTGTATGTGTATACTGAGAGACCACTTTTATTTTTTGCGGATTTTTGCAGTTTAACTTACATTTGATTATCGCTGATCGCTGTTTTATACGTAATCAGCCTGCCGGCTATCAACTTGGTTGTATGACTGTCATGTTACTGACAACCAGGACCAACGGTGTAACGTGCTTTTTAAAGCACGGAAACGGTCGCAAATAAACATCACAAAGTGCTCAGGTGGTTGTCACCTATCCAATAACAGCCTCTGATGTTGTTTATTGCAGTTGTCGTTAAGAGGTTACGAGCGCTTCAGTATTTGTGTTGACTGTATGATATTTGACTCTGTAAAAGCCAAGATTGTGTAAAAAACACTACGTCAAAAATTCAACAGTTCCAAAGCAGCGCTGTTTAAAATTTCAAGAGCTGAGCGAGCGGCTTCGCTGAAGTATCACGAGTTCATAAATTAGTAACTTACGAGAGAAAGGTCGCTCCCATGGAAACGCTCTCGTGTATAATTATCATTTAAACATGATCAGCCACAGGTACGTGGCGTACATCATGTCTGACACTTGACCTTTGAATAATGTGTATTTCAACTTCTGAAGCATTGAAATCATCGCTTAATTTTGCTTATCTAGACATTGTGCAATTAATTTCAGAAATTTAATAATCAATACGTTTTAAACACATAAACTTTTTTTTACTCGGACATTTAGCTAACACAGACGTTTTACAATCTAGTCCTTGGTACCATAAGGTGGCATTGTTATAAAGTAAATCTTACTGCTGAATATGGAAATTACATTTCGGCGCGAGCGACCAAGAAATATTGCAAAAGTTTTGTCGAAAAATTAAAATAAGGAATCATGTACGACTTTAGCATATATGAACATTACCAACATTACTTAAGCTTTGATAAAAAAATTAACATTATGTGTCTTGTAGCGTTTTTGTCAACTATTTCAGCTTTCTATAAGTAGTAAGTAGATATTGAGTGTAAATTGAGTGAACAAGACCGAAGTTGTTGAGATCTTTAGGGGAGGCCTTCGCCCAGAAGTCGGCGTCAAATCGGCTGAGATGATGATGAAATGAGTTAAGTTACATCATCAAATTCTTAATACCTCCTTACAGTACTGTAATGCACATGAACAAATATAAAATTTTAGTAATAAAGTGTTCCAGAGTGCACGATCCCACGTTTAGCCAAAAAACTTGGAGCTGAAACTGTGCAATCGACTCGAGGTATTAATATTTAATCATGTGGTGCTCTGTGGCCGTTCTAATGTGCTATTAGCTTCACAACCGCGTATTTGACTCGGAGGAAGTGAAACCGCAACTGAAGTACGGCTGCGGCCGTCTTGGATGAATGAATGATGCTATAGTAACAACACATACTTACCAAATTATATTTATGTCTACTTATTCCAATAACTTACTAATTAGAAAGCTAGTGTGTGGATGTCTGGCATGTTTGTAACTCTTTCAAGCTCTAACGATTGATCGGTGAAATTTGGTACAGAGATAGATTAGAGTCGAAAATAAATATTTGTGGATATTCTCACACAACATCATCAAGCCCTAATAAGCTAATATAATAAGCTCGTGCTATGGGATCTAGACGACTGATATACATACTTAACATATTTCTAAATACTAACAGTTATACAAAGAAACACCCAAACACCGAAACAAACATTTGTGCATCAACGACAAATATTTGGACCGACCCGGGAATCGAACCCGGGACTGCGCCACAGAGGCAGTCGTAAGAAATAACAAGCTACTTCTTACCCTACGAGTATATTCCCATGTAATGCGGGAACTGTAAAAGAATTCCTCGCGGGTGAAGCCGAGGTAATCAACCAGGATTATATTATAAATTAAAATACTTGTGAGTGGAGTGTTTGTTAGTCTTTCATACTTTTAACTGAATATGTCACACAACGCATAGGCAACTTTTATTTTTGGAAAGGGAACTGCCCATCGAATGCACGAATGGAAACATTAAAAATATTGGAAGCTTTCGAGCTCAATTAACCTCACCTACGACATAGTGTTGATGGAGTGGTTAGGAGGTCACACAGCAATCAGCTTTAAAAACCGGCCTAGTGCGAGTCGAACTCGTGTTCAGAGGTTTTCGTATTAAAAAACGGCAAAAAATTACGTTTGTTGTATGAGAGCCTCCTTATTCCCGCAGCGGCAACAGAAATACATCGTCTGTGTAAATTTCGGCTCTCCTGCTATCACGGTTCCTGAAATCCTGCCTCGTGCCGGACAGACAGACAGACAGATAGGCGGTCGGCGAAGTCTCGTGGATATGATCCCGTTTTTACCCTTTGGGTACGGAACCCTAAAAATGAAAGCTATCTCTAATCGAAAGAAAATGTGGGCTGATTTCGATGTAAATACCTGGTGTAGATATCAAATATCAAAATTTTTAATTTGGCAGAAATAGTCAACCCGTAGGTGCAAAGCAAGATTATGCTTACAGATGCACTACAACGGAAATGCATATGACATTGCCAACGCTGTCAGAACTCCCTCCACATAAATAAATACACATTTGCGTTGCTCTTTTGAATTTTCGTTTCGTATTCCGTAGAAAAATGGAATAAGGTGAAACATGTACGACGGCTTCCGACAAACGACGCATTATTTTTTTTTGACAAAATGTGCATACTTGTAATGGGAGATTAAAACAACACGCAGTTTTACACCACTACAACAGAATCATTCATAGAGCTCTTTTGATCATGTGTAATTACATGGCTCAAATTTATAAGTACTGAAAATAATTGGATACATGGCTCAAATTTATAAGTACTGAAAATAATTGGAATTTGGGTAAAATATCATAAAATTCCAATACAAATGGAACATAAGTATGACATAACTAGCTGACCCGCGCAACTTCGTTTGCGTCTCATAAGAGAGAGATACAGAGAGAAAGAACGCTATTATTTTGATATCATGTTTCCCGTCATTTACCCCCGTTGAGTTTACTCCTGTCGCATCGCTACTATTCATTATTTTAGAATTAATTAACGTTACTGTGATCTAAAATCTTCCAAAAACGCGAGATAGCACCGAAACCCACTTTGGTGAGGCCATAGTGGTAGCCGTAGGTCTGTTGGAAGTTCTGGGTTGACTACCGAGGGCTTACCCGGGGCTCCCAACCGTAGACTGTTAAGCAGGATACGTGTGGTTTTCAGTCTTTAAGAGTCCGGCATAGCATATATGTAGGAATTTCCTCACTTTAAAAAAATGTAACTGTGAACGAACCTTAAAAGATAAATAAATAAATAGGTATTTTGTTTTAGAACTTTTTAAGAGGAACAATTTTGTAATAAATTATTTTCAAGTAACTTTAACCATTTACGCAGAGGCGCAACGAATACTCTAACGACTAAATGTTTTCCGTTTTCGAAACATTTCTTATTGCTGCACCGCTCCTATTAATCTTAGCATTATGTTATGTAGTCTTAAGCCATTCTCAATAAATGTACCTACTTACTATCGATCAGTTAAAGGAGATCATTCACGTTTCATACATTTTTGGGCCAATTTTGAAAGTGCCGGCCAGAAAAAAAGATCTAATATTCGGATAGAACACACAATTTCTGGCAAAAAATACTATTACATTAACCCTGTGCGTGTTATGGTTTTGTTGTTACATGCTTTTAAAATACGAGAAAAATGTTATTTTGATGATGTATTTTGATACATTTTATCACTTGAATAGTGATTTGTTTTTACGTTATTCTATTGTAATAAGAAAGAATTATCATTTTATTAATTATCTACGTACCTACGCACAAACAAAACGTACCTAACGATTCACAACAAATCCAAACTTGTTTCAAAAAAATTAGACAAAGATGCCGCGCGCGCAGCCGCCCAGACTCAAGCGACAGGTACCTGGCGAATCACCCCGCCACCTTCCGACGCCCGATGGGTGCGATGGGGCCCTACCACCAACCCCCCCCCGGGGTCCAAGCCAGCCTCACCTGCGAGTGGTGCACCTGCTGATAAACGGACGAGGTCATGGCGCACAAAAAAGGAAAATTCGAAACTAAACCCTGTACCAACCCGTCTGGCCAGCGTGATACAGTAAGGCCAAATATCCTCCTATGATACACACAACAAAACAACAGCCCCCAGTTCACGGCACTCCCGCTGTTCCCGATCACGGCAGCGGTCGGAGTGACGGCGGAAGGGGGGGTGCTAAGAATCTCCGGGTTACGGGAGGCTGCCATACAAAACTGACCCTGGCTACGTTTAATGGAATTACTCTGCGCCTGGACGAGCGGCTCACCGAACTCGAGGTAGAACTAGGTCGTATTAACTGGCACATCCAGTATTGTGCGAGGTCCGAAGAAAGGGGGAGGACACGCTAACCCTTGCATCAGGCGACCTGTTTTACTTTCGGGAAGGTGACGGAAGACATTCTTCCAAGGGCGGGATTGGCTTTATGGTGAAAAAGGACCTCGTTTGCAGTTTTGTGGAGATCAGCAGTGTTTCCCATCGGGTAGCGTACTCAATACTGAGACTCACCAACAGGTACACCCTGAAGGTGATACAAGTGTACGCTCCGACCTAGAAAAGCACTGTCGAGGCAGTTGAGACCGTGTATGAGGACATAGCAAAAGCACTACATGGTACTGCCAAGACTCACTACAGCCTTGTGATGGAGGACTTCAATGCCAAAGTGGGAGTTCAAGAAGGCGGCGAAACGAATATCGGCCCCTTTGGTGTAGGGCGCTGAAATGACCGGGGCCATATGCTTGTCAGTTTTCTTGGTCTCAGAGGCTCTTCTTGATGAACGCTATCTTTAAGAAGAAGCCCCACAGAAAATGGACTTGGCGATGCCCCGACAAGGTCACAAGGAACGTGATAGACTTCATCATGACGGACAGGCAGTCTATGTTTCTGTGGTTAACAGGTTTAATACCGGTGGTGATCACCGACTTGTACGAGCATCTCTGAATTTGGACTTCCGAGCTGAAAGAGCCCGTATGATGAAGCCTACTCTCCGACATACCGCGCTCCAGTTAGCCTCAGGGGCTGAGAGGTTCCAGTTAGAACTTCAAAATCATTTTGATCTGCTGGAAACCACTGGCAATATTCACGATAAGGCCGACAATGTGGTCAGGACGTTACAGTAAGTGTCCCGAAGGTTTTTGTTCGGAAAAAGCAATAACAGGTGCTCTAAGCTCTCGCCCGAGACTCTCGAACTTATGAGAATAAGACGGGAAACGCCATCTACGCACTCGTCTTCGTCATACCAGCGGGATCTAAATCTCAGAACACGAAAGCTGATACGACGCGACCTTAGACGCTATAACAGCAGCATCGTCGAGGCAGCGATCGAGCAGAACAGGGGTACCAAAGTAATTGCCCAACAGCTTGGAAGACCCCGTCTGATGAAACTGAAGACAGTGGATGGCAGAACTGTGACCAGAAGGTTCGAGATTCTCGAGGAAATAAAGAGCTTTTACAGAGACCTTTATGCATCACGGACAAAAAGGCCGACGAGTAGGACCCTACTGATTGTGACCACCGAGTCCCACTATCGCGCCACTATAGCGAGGACATTTCGGACATCGATCAGAGCGAGGTGAGGGCGGCTCTCGGGCAACTTAAAAACAACAAGTCCCCTGGGGAGGACGGAATTACAACTGAACTACTGAAGGCGGGTGGGGGGGGCTCCGGTTCTCAACGAGCTGATGAGTTTGTTTAATACCGTCCTCCAACAGGGACAAACACCTGAAGCGTGGCTCTGTTCTTCAAGAAAGGTGATAAGACCTTGCTGAGGAATTACAGACCCATCTCACTCCTGAGCCATGTTTACAAGTTGTTCTTGAGAGTAATCACAAACCGCCTCGCCGGAAGGCTCGACGAGTTTCAGCTAAAGGAGCAAGCCGGATTTCGAAAAGGCTTCAGAACCGTGGACCACATCCATACTGTACGGCAGATTGTGCAGAAAACAAACGAGTACAATAAGCCGTTGTGTATGGCTTTTGCGGACTACGAGAAGGCCTTTGACTCTGTCGAAATAAAATACTCTTTATCTTAATTTTACATGCTTCTTTATGTAGGAACGAGAAATCAAAATTGGGCATAAAATATGCCTCTGCCTCACCCTTCGGAGAAACAGGTTTAATTATATGTATGTGTGCTAATATGTGTGCTGAAAGACATAATTAATAAAACAAAACACTATTCAACTGTTCATATCAATTAGAATGACACCTTCGATATAACATTTTTCACGAATTTTAAAAGCATGTAACTAAAAAACCATAGCACGCACAGGGTTATTGTAGTAGTATTTTTTGCTAGAAATTGTGTGTTCTATGCGAATATCACATTTTCTTTTTCTGGCCGGCACTTTCAGTTTTTGGTCCAAAATGAATGATGTCCTTTGAAACCCTACCAGTTGTTTCAGTAGGGCTTGCCTTGGTATGATGTGATCATGGTCCCTTTGCAGCGTGTGTCCAATCCAGCTACACTGCCGACGTTTGCTCTGTTGGTGGGATAGGGGTCTCACTGCAGCGTTCCAATAGGCTTACGTTGGTGATTTTCTCGGGCCCGTATATACCGAGGATCCGTTGGAGATAGCGGTTGTAGCTTGTAGCTAGTGCGAAATGTCTTTAGTGAACTTCTATGTCTCGCATCCGTATAGCAGTTAGCAGTACAGTTTTAACGTTTACTTTGTTTTGAGTTTCACTCTTCGAGTCCATTTTTGCGACTGCCTACGGGGCGCAGCTGTGCGAAGGTTGTTCTAGTCTTGGCGAGACTCGAAATGATGTAGGGTACTCTTCTATCCCATCAGTTTCTGACACGACACTCTCGAGGTACGTGAATTAGTGCCTCCACCACATCTCCTGCGTCTGTCGATTTTATTTTCAGTCCAGCCATTCGCTGCCTCATCCTGCACGTTGTCCTGCAGACATGCATGACGGCGTGTGTGTGGCTCATCAGGCGTCATTTAAATCCTCCAGGATATCAGGATAGTCCCCATTCCATGCCCCGCCACTTGTTCTTTGTGGTATTCAGCATTATACCATCTATTTTCTATGGATGGTTGTTAACTATCGTGTTATCTTCATAACGATCCTCTAAGGTAGGTATGTATTTTCAAAAGAGTTTGTGAACTCTATGTTTGATTTCTTTTTCAGAATATTGATGACATTTGATTGATGTCATTTTATATTTTATACATGTAATAAAATTCTAACATGTATGTAAATTGTTTATACTGAGGAAAATTCTATACTGGGGAATAGTTGTTTCCTCCCTGTTTGCTTACTCAAAAATTTTGAGTAAGCAAACAGGGAGGAAACAACTATAATCATTAATCTCTATTTTGAGTAAGCAAACAGGGACGATTCACATGCTACTTGATATTTATGGTATTGTTGTGACTTTTATGACACGTTTAAAGTACATGGGTATGGGATAGATGGCGCTCGCGGCTACGTCAGACTGAAATTTTACTTCCCGCTTCCCATGGGAACGTACTCCTGGGATAAAAAGTAGCGTATGTGTTATTCCAGATTATAATGTATCTCTGTACCAAATTTCAGCCTGATCTGTTTAGCCGTTTGAGCGTGAAAGAGTAACAAACATCCACACTCACAAACATTCGCATTTATAATATTAGTAAGATGTTTATCCGTGTAAATTTACGAAGAAACATAAACATTAATAACGAATACAATTATAATTTTTCGGCACATTTGTCGTCAAAGCAACTAAATTGATTAAATGGTTGGGTATCCAAAAACTATTATACAGGTGTTGCAATAAGAATTAATTAATATTGTACGTTTATATCAAGAACAACTGAAATTACACTACCCACAATACAACCTACTCGTAGTACCGATGAAACTGATCCACGCCCAGTGTAGTCAATAAATTTACCAAATACACGTCAAAATAATGATATAGATAACGATACAAAGCCCATAACTGGTTTCAATATTATACGATCATGTTCCACTAATATTTGATGGCCCGGAATTGGATAGCAAAGCGAAAATTCTAAAATCTATTTCAAAATTTGGTGGTCTGTGTCGAATCTGAATCAAAAATTTCTCATGAACAGCACATGACATTCCATATTAAAATGAGTAACTTGTCTATTCATTGTATTGTTTTAGAATTTAGAGAAAAGATGGCTACTCAATTTTTGTAAATATTAATCCGAAGGATTAAAAAACCTGATACAAAAGGCATTACTTCTGGACACGGCACATGTTGTGAGGGGGCTGTTGTCTCTGAAGCCCGAACCATCGGTAGCTTGGTCCTTGTACCTACTCGATGTCGGTGGGAGACAATTTTTTAAATTAATTTATAGAATGTGTTTAAAAATATAGAACAATATGTTACTTAATAAATTATGATGAGTGTGTATGCCACTAATATTATAAAATGTTTTGTGAACATTATTTGGAAGTGTATTACCTACTCAATCTCGCTCTAAGGGATCGTTTTTGAAATGAATTCACATTGGAATTTGGTACAGGGATAGATTGTAGGCTGAAATTTTTCATAGACTAATATTTATCCCTAGAATAATGTTTCATGGTATGCGAGGGCGGGAACGGTAATCCAGGCTATCACAACGCTCGTGTCTCTAAGTTCCCTTGTGAAGTTGATGTTTTAGACAACACGCAAAGCTATTTTTCACCTATCATTCAACGAATATAAAAAAAAACTTTGATCAATGCTTGTAAGCAATTAAAAAAAATTTAAGCACAATGTACGTAACAAAACTCGCGGCGCCTTTTAAAATTACGTTAAGATGCAACTTTTGCGAAATAGGTCGTTTATGAACGCATAACTTGCTAGCTAAGCTAGACTAGTGGTAGGTAGTCTCACACTGACTACGCTGTTAAATCATAGTGCACCGTTATACTGACGTTAGTAATTTATTACTGCCATAAAGTTTTGTAATAATGTTGCAGAGCGAATCAGCAATAATACTAGGAACGTGTTAGTAGTTTAACATTTATGTGTAGTACAATCCTACATAGTTTATTATAATGACGCTTCAAAATAAAATCATAATGAAGTTGTGCGGGTCAGCTAGTAAATAATAATAATTATACAAGTCATTATTAGCTACAAACTTCTTTCTTCATAATAACATAAAGAAACGATATATACCTAACTTTAAAATTCTTAAGTTACTCAAGATATTGCATTGCAAGATTCCCAATGCTATTTAAGCACAGGATTCTGAATTACAACTGATATTGTCAATTCTTAAACTTGTTTCTACTTCCTATACAAATTTTCTCCATATAAATTAACAGAAAAATTGGTTACGCCCAGAAGAACATAATGTAGGTACAGGTGCGGACAAGGGTGATTCTATGGGTGTGCTTGTGAGGGCATTGTGTTCTAACCTAATTTATAAGGAGACGATTTATGAGGCTGTAGAGGTGAGAATATAATAGTCTCACGCAACGTGTCTATGCCAGTTCTATTGGATACGTGAGTGTGATACATCGAACAGCTCTCCACAACACGTACGTTGGCGATTTATCTCGACGACATTCACAAAACCCACATCTCACTCACTCGCTCTTACTTAGTTGCCCATCTGCAACGGTCTTGTCAACACAATAAAATATTATCACTGAACTTCCATTAATAATTCTGAGTATATTTACTTGGTCGCAATATCTCAAACGTTTCTAAATTTAGTTGTAATTAGGTTGGAGAAAAATTCTCATTTTTACTTGGACGATATTAAAATTGTTAATAGATGTTTGAAGCTAAAAGCCAGTGACTTATGTCGGATGGGGAGTTAAAATTTTGCAACGGCTGCTCTACGTTTACTGACATCAGATGAAACCAAAAATGAGTACCAACTGTAATATAATTTGGAGATCTGTACCGTAAGTGTACCGTATGTGGAGATATGTTTTCTTTTATGGGTATTTTTTACCGCGCGCGCGGAGGTTTCCATTACAACGGCGAAATATCACGTTAGGTATTTGGGAGTACACCTTTTCTTTTCTTTTTTATGTGTGGAAATCACTTGCAACAGAATCGAAATGTGTGAGAACAGATGAAGAAGTCTCTACATTCTCATAGTCCCCAAAATTATTGTTAACTCTCATGTTTGAAGTTTATGAGTTGTATAATAACCTGGATTAAACCCTTGAAAAAAAATCAACGGGTGAAAAATGTGAAACGTTATTACTTGGAAAGTAGCAAAATATGTGTAGGATATTATTCGTATCTTTCACATATTTTGCTCCATCTCCATTTAGTCCAATATCTTTATAATGGATTGAGTAATGAGGACTCAATATTTATGAGCTGTCTCGCGTCGGCTTGTTATTGATGAATCATAAAATAAGTTGACATACCATCGATGACGCTCACCTCTTATCCTAAACATCGACACTATCTCCAAAACCCATTGTTCTACTGATTTCTAGACATTTTTTATCCTTTCAACGGGTCAAGTGCGAATAGAGTCCGAATATTTGGAATCACCATGAAAAGAAATTTGCTAGGTATATTAATCAAACGAAACAGTATTCATTTTATAGGGGAACTTCCAAAAATTCCCAAATAATTATATGTTTTGCCGAATTTCAATTTTCCGATGTTCAAAATTTCGAAGATTATAATTCCTAAAACAGAGCTCCGAATATTGAAAAGGACGATATTCATTTATCCGAAAGTCATAACGGCGAATTTTTATTTTTCCTATTTTCATTAATACGAATAATCAAAAGTCCGTACTATTATTTTACCGAAAAACATTATTCTGAATTTCAAATTTCCGATAATTGATTGTTAAAGTTATACTTTCTACAAAGTGATCGTTTACAAAAACTCAAGCGTGGCTACCAGGGGCTACGAGCGGCTACGAGCGGAATTATACAGTTCGGTTTCTTGAAATTCGACATTCTAACAGTCGGAATTATAAATTTTGAAAATCTGACTTTTAATAAAAAATATTTATGAAAGATTGGAATTTTGTCTTTCGGGATTTCGAATCGTTCGTAAATATGAAATTCGCGATTATGAAATTCGTGATTGTGACTTTCGGAATTAAGTTTTTCGTATTAATGTAGTTAACCCATTTTATAGACTATTGATTGATAAAAAATTTAGTGGATCATCAGTATTGGCAGAAATTCTTAAATTTTACGCAATACAAAGTTTTGCACTATGCGTTCACTTACCCCAATAGGCAGGTAACTTTGCGCAGTGGTGGGGATTGTGCACCACTATAATAAACATGATTTTGAGTTGTCAACCTGTGTTTGTAATGGCGGCTCCAGACTAGTGCCGTGAATTCGCGCCGTGAATTCGCGGCACAGTCGTGCCCTTCACATTCACGGAATACTCTCATTCGTACGTGAGCCGTGCCGTGAAATGGACGTAGAAGCTGCTGCTACAATAACTCTGTTTTATTGTACTTTAATTTCATAAAAACATAAAATTCCTAATCTAAGTACATTAACAATTTAAACATTTATCAATAATACCTGATTCTAAACACAAACACACTCTGTGATGCAGATTTTGTGCATCCCACAATATATTTTCACTGTGATAATGTTCCAAAAAGAGTATTTCAGTTTCATTGTTCCAGTTCATATCCGATTCCATTTTAGCGTGCACAGCGATGCACTTTGCACGCGTCTGTACATGCTTGTAGTCAGGAGCAAACTGGAAAGCGACCGTGAATGTGGATGTGTACCCGTGAACGCCGCGCGAACGAGGCGCGAGGACCTTTGTCGCGGTACAAAATACCGACACCGATCGGGGAACAGGCGCGAACGCGCGCGAAGCCCGCGAAAACCATCCACATTCACGTTCACGCCTGTTCACGGAGCTTCACGGCAATAGTCTGGAGCCGCCATAAGCTTTTGACCAATCGAAAGTTTAATATTGTAACTTAACTCGAATGATGTATTCTTTCATGGGTAACTGTATACGCTTTTACAACAGGCTTCCAGACGAAATTAAAAGTATGTCCCTTAATAAGTTTAAAAGATCTGTTAAAAGTAAATTGTACTGCAGGGGCTACTATACAATCAATGATTATTTGTTGAATAAGGAAGCCTGGAAATGACCTGCTCTGCTGGATTCTCAAAAAAATTGTTAAAATGCCTAGTTTTTAGATTCTTTAAAATTGTAAATAGAGCAAAAAAAGAACAACCCGCTGAGTTTCTTGCCAGTTCTTCTCAGGTGGGTCGCGTTGTGAACTGGTGGTAGAGTTTTTGTTTTATATTCTGGACGTTTTACAAGCGCATCTGTATAATGCCTATGTGAAATAAATATATTTTTGATTTTGATTTTTGTATATTTTCTGATTCTTAAGTACCTACTTACAGCGAAAAATATTTTCCGGGAAAAACAGTAGTGTATCACAGAGATATTTGTCTGACCCGGGAATCGACCCGGGACCTCAGAACGGCGCAGTGCCACAACCTTCACGCCACCGAGGCAGTTATTATGACATCAATTAGGTGCAGATTAAGGACTTGCATGGAAAATTTTATTTAAATGATGTTGTGTGAGAATGTCCACTAATATTATTTTAATTATTAAATCTTAAATACCTATTAAAAATAATGTATGTTTGTTATTCAATTTCCAAAAGCTACTTTTAGTATAAATATTTTTCAATTGGCGGTTGTACTAAGTTAAACATAAAAAGAATTACTACCGACGACACACACGAAGATACTTTGTATTTTTATGAGTATACATGACTTTGATGTATCGCAGAGTGTCGGCAGTCGGACTCTGAATATTTATGAGAACGTAGGCCGTGGATCTCACGTCGCTCGAGTAGCCTGCTGACGGTCTAGAAACCATATCACCATTATTCATGAACTATATTTTATGCTTAGACTTGGTTAAACTCGCTTTATTTTACTATCGCTCTAGGAAGCGCTCGTAACCCTGCTTGATCATTCAGTCAACGATCGCTACATTAAGTATCTTTATTACATTCGATTCTGAGATTTTGTCCTGCGTAATAGGTGCAGTGCCGTATTGCCCGCTATGGATTTTTTTTAAGCCACCCGTAAGACGTTCAACTTGGTATAATGCCTGCCATTTTACTAGTTTCAACCGGCACCAAACGCATTCAGCCGATTCTATCAATGGCAATAGCCAAAACTCAAAATAATAGCTTTTTTGCTGATCAACGGACGAGGCTCCGACAAAAGAGTTGGGAGGTCAGATAGCAGTCGCTTCTATCACTGTCAATGGCCAAAAGTCAAAATATAGCTGTTCCTAAGTCTGTTATGAAGTCAATAAATGTAGACCCCATGCAACATAAATCTTTCACAGTTTACAAAGCACCAGACCACGCAATGTAATTGACCGTTACATCATACAAATGTTTTTATTTAGCACAATGAAAGATGTGGAAAAATAAACGTGAAGTTAAATTACGGGTACCGCAATAATTTCTCTTGTGGACATTTTGTTTGTCTTTATCTATACTAATATTATAAAGAGGTAAAGTTTGTGTGTTTGTATATTTGTTAAATTGTAAGGGGTAATCTCGGGATCTACTGAACCGATTTTAAAAATTCTTTCACCAATAGAAAGCTACGTTATTGCGGAGTGTCATAGGCTATATAGCATCACGCTACAATGAATAGGAGCGGAGCAGTAATAGTAAATGTTTCAAAAACGGGGGAAAAGTTATTCCTTTTGAGAGCTTCGTTGCGTGTGCTGCGTGACTAATATTATTTAACCGACTTCAAACAACATCAACCGTTTTCTTTTTTATTTTTTTTTGTGTTTTTTCGCGCAGAACTCCGTCGTTTATAGACCGATTTGAAAATTCTTTTTTCGTTCAAAAATAGATAAGTACCATTTTAAGGAAGCCAGGATCTGATTATGGCATCCTGGAGAAATAAAAAGGAACTTTTAAAAATTGTAGCGGCATCTGGGGGTGTTTGTAATTTTTTTTATTAAGGGTTTTAAAGTAGTACAACTTAATGAAGGTCTGGAGTCGATCTGATGATGGAGACGAAAGACAGTAGAGAGAATTCCCTAAGGATATACAGCAGTTACTTTGTGTTTGGGTTAGATTAATTTGTACTGTCGAGAACTTTACACCTAGATAGATAGATTTTCAGTCCACACGACACTAAAAATAGTGAAAAAAAAAATTGAACAAAAAAGAAACCGATTTCAAACAAAACTAAAAACTGAAAAGTAAAATTTACTTAGCACAAAGTTAGTATATTCTGATTTATCAGATATCATCTATACTAATATTATAAAGAGGTAAAGTTTGTGTGTTTGTATATTTGTTAAATTGTAAGGGGTAATCTCGGGATCTACTGAACCGATTTTAAAAATTCTTTCACCAATAGAAAGCTACGTTATTGCGGAGTGTCATAGGCTATATTATTTAACCGACTTCAAACAAGGAGGACTCAATTCAACCGTTTTCTTTTTTAATTTTTTTATGTTTTTTCGCGCAGAACTCCGTCGTTTATAGACCGATTTGAAAATTTTTTTTTCGTTCGAAAATTGATACTCCCAAGGTGGTCCCATTTTAAGGAAACCAGGATCTGATTATGGCATCCTGGAGAAATCGAAAGAAACTTTTAAAAATTGTAGGGGCATCTAGGGCGTTTGTAGTTTTTTTTATTAAGGGTTTTAAAGTAGTACAACTTAATGAAGGTCTGGAGTCGATCTGATGATGTAGACGAAAGACAGTAGAGAGAATTCCCTAACGATATACAGCAGTTACTTTGTGTTTGGGTTTGATTAATTTGTACTGTCGAAAACTTTACACCTAGATAAATAGATTTTCAGTCCAACCGACACTAAAAATAGTGAAAAAAAAAATTGAACAAAAAAGAAACCGACTTCAAACAAAACTAAAAACTGAAAAGTAAAATTTACTTAGCACAAAGTTAGTTTATTCTGATTTATAAGATATCATTAAATATAATACTGAAGTCAGTGCCAATATGACTATGAGAGAGATTAATAATGTCTACCTAAGCCTACATAGTTTTACTGGGCACTGATTTCAGTATTATATTCAATGATATCTGATAAATCAGAATAATATACTAACTTTGTGCTAAGTAAATTTTTTAAGAAGTAAAGTTTGTGTGTTTGTATATTTCTTAAATAAATTGTAAGGGGTAATCTTAGGATCTACCGAACCGATTTTAAAAAATCTTTCACCAATAGAAAGCTACGTTATTGTGCAGTGTCATAGGCTATATAGCATCACGCTACAACGAATAGGAGCAGAGCAGTAATAGTAAATGTTTCAAAAACATTGGAAAAGTTATTACTTTTGAGAGCTTCTTTGCGTGTGCTGCGTTAATATTTATAGTTATGTAAAAAATATGTACCTACTACAAAATTGTTTCTCTTAAAAAAGTTCTTAAAAAAATTGCGCGATTGCATGTGTCTATCTTTGGGTTGGTGCACAATAACCATTTTAATGGCAATCAATTTTTTCTACAATAATGCCACGGGATACCTCTTTCGTAAACGAAATTGTTCTTAAAAATAATGCGACGGGAATACACGCGACGACAAACCTTTCTCTCTCTCTCTCACGTAGTATTGAATATTAACGACGAGACGCTACGGGAGTAAACGCAACGTGACGGGAGTAAATGCGACGGGAACAGGTCTCTCTTATGTGGCGCAAACGAAGTTGCGCGGGTCAGCTAGTAGGTTATATTTATCAATGTGAACGCCAAGTGGCAAATAAATTGCTTGTTTATGTCACTGAATCTTTAGTTTTTACAAAATGATATTTGATACTCATGAATTGTTTTAGTTTACGCCTTGTAAAACTACCCTAACTTTTGCAGAATCGCCGCACGGAGTGAAGGTTTATTTTGTAATATGTCTGAGAATATCCTTTCGAGGGCTTACCCGGGGCTCCCAACCGTAGGTAGGGAACGTGTTGGTTTTAGGTCGGTAAGAGTCCGGCATAGCATTTTCCACAATAAAAAAATTGTAATAAGCAGTTCAATATTTTGGTCCACTTTTCTGTTCTTAAGTATATTTTAACAGTAGGTAAGTTTTTCAGTTCGACACTCGATATCCGACACCCGACACTCGAGGTCTCAAATCTCAGACCAGATTTAGCACATAACTAAGCTAATGATTGCTGTATAAAGATTTATTTATTGCAAAGGAGTTTAGGAGATTGGGCTCAAACAAAGAATGTCCAAGGCTTGGGCAGTAACTATATTGCGACGGTGCTATACCGCCATCCTTACGGCATGGTAATTTGTGCCTATTGGCTGACCTGTAAATGATGCGTCTGCTCGCTAAACGGTCGGAACGGAAAAAAAATCCCTTTATTAACCCGTCTGGCCAACGCGATACCGTAGATACAGGTTGTTCTAACCATTCTTTCAAAACTAAATTGGAAGGTCTAAGTTCAGCAATACGCTTAGATACGTATAGGTACATAAGCTTGTAATTGATTACCTACACGCTTCTCCGATATTATAGCGAAATGATACCACAATAATATGTTATTGTAATGTTTGGTTAATTTGTTTCCTTTGTGATCATTAGAGACGTTCAGACATTAAACATATTAGCTTATATTGAACTTGTGGCAAGTATCAAGCAAGTTTGGTTTGTGGTTGTTTGGCGATACTCCAGCTAACTAATGACAGTCTAATAGTTTTGTAAAACTATGGTCTATACTAATATTATAAAGTCATTTTTCCTGATGTAATTGTTAGTATGTTTGTTTGTTTGCAATGAGCGGGGTCCGAAACTACTGCACCCATTTGAATAATACTTCCACATAGACCCCTTTAATCCCCGTATTTCCACGGAAGCGGAAATTACACGGTTAAAACCGCGTGACTTCAATTAGTACTTACTTTATTATTACTTACTTTTATGCGTCAAAAATTCTATGACTACAGTAAAAACCTGCGTCGAGTACTGTTCTCACCTTTGGGATGACTCCGCGAGGTACTTGTTAGACGCGCTTGACGCTATGCAGAGACGTGCTATCCGAATAATTGGTTGTCCTGAGGTGACGGGAGGCCTCGAACCTTTGTCGCAGCGAAGAATCATAGCCTCCTTGGCTGCCTTCTATCGAATGTATCACGGCGAATGTTCTGAAGAGCTCTTCAACCTGATCCCACCATCTCCTTTCCGATCCCGAACAACGCGTGCCGGGCAGATATGCCACTCATACACAGTGGAGAGAATCTTCGCCAGAACCGAGCGTTTCAAAAGATCGTTCCTCTGTCGAACTATAAAAACATGGAACGACCTGCCCGCACACGTCTTTCCCTCATCTTACAATCCCGGGTTCTTCAAGAGGAGCGTGAAGAGGCACATCACAGGGCCGCCAACTTGAGGACCACTGTAAGAAGTGGCCCCCAATCGCTAGATGCGCCACTGCTTTCTTACCATCAGGCTGGTGGCGACGTCAATTTGGCGAGCTGAATATGAAAAAAAAAAAAAAAACTTAGAGCATTACAAACTTCACGAGACAGGCTCGCCCTAGTGTGGTGTTGATAGGTAAAGTCCTTTCTTCTAGTGAATATGGTAAAAAAAAAATGTAATACTAATGTACAGTAATTTAAATAGAAATAAGGAATAACTATGTAAATTGTGTTTAAGGTTAATAAAGATAATTAATTAATTAATTAATTACAAAGGCAACACTTTGTCTTGAATAAATGATTAGGGATTCTAAAAGTGAAGGTAAAATACCTTGATCCCAAAAGAACAGTGAAAGTCTGATGCAAGTTAACAAGTAGCTGAGTCGAATTTCGTAACATGAAAAACTTTATGTAAGGCCGGTGTGCACCGGCGGTCCTCCCTGAGGACGCGGCCACAACAAATTACGGGCAAACAACTTCGAAATAAATTAACTCTCAACTTTCAAGCGTTTTACTTTCTTTTTGTTAGACGAAAAAACAATTTCCTTTGTATTTTGTTTACACTGTGTAATACCTCGGTGTGGAAATCGGCAAGAAAACATTTTATTTTATTGGTAACTGACTGACAGTAACGTTTGCGTAATTTATATTGCAACCAAAATGTGTACTTTAAAAATATAAAACTACGTATTTCGAGAAAAGGTGTAAATTTTGCTTTCTATCCGAACCGATCAAGAAGGAATCAATCTACCTACATGTATTAATATTATCCTGTTTATTTTGGTTGTGAATTGACATGAAAGCTGAATGTCAAACTTGATACCTTGAGTTTAATTATTCCCTATCATTTATTAACTACTAGGTAATGCCTGCGATTTCGTATGCGTAAAGAAGTATTCATAGATCCGTTTCCCACAGGAACTGGTTTCTGGGTATCAGATAGATATACAATATTGCAACTAAAATGGTTCCAAAACCATTTTTAGGGTTTCGTACTCTAAAGGTGGGTATATGCTAGACGAGCTGAGCACAAGCCGAGTCGCTCAGCTCGCGATGACAAGTGTCACTCGAGGCTCGTACGTCGGTCCACACTACAAAAATGTTGGCTCGGCTCGTGCTTCGCTCGTGCTCGGCTCGTCTAGCGTAGACTCACCTTAAGGGTCACCAAGCAGTACTTCATGAACCGTAATAGGTCAAACTAATCGCTCAGTATTGTGTCAAACATCATCGATACCTTTCTGATTCATGGAACTGTCAATATCATAAATATCAGAGAATTTATTAGCCAATAAATTTTCACAGGTCTGCCAAAAAGTAGTGTTATATTACCAGTATAAATTTTTCATCTTCGAATATATTTCATAACCCTTTTCATTTTATCGCATATGAGTAACCTACATAGTAAGTACAACGAACTATTATGTCGAAGGATAAATGTACATTGTGAAGAAAAACCCCCCAATATAACTATACCTACAGCTTTCTCCCAGAAAAAGTTCAAATATCGTCAAAATATAAATATTGCATGTATTCATTAGATACATTGTTTTTGCTGTAGCCTTTTGGAAAGCCTTCTTAAAATTGAGTACATGTTTTATCTTATGTATTTTTTTTATATTCAGCACGCCAAATTGACATCGCCACCAGCATGATGGAAAGCCGTGGTGCACCTAGCGATTGAGGGCCACTTCTGACAGTGGTCCTCAAGTTGGCACACTTATAATAATTTGTTTACACTTAAAAAATAACTTTGAAGGCTAGTTGCTCTGTGAAAGCAATAACCCTCCAGTGTTTTGATAAAGAATAGTGTAGTCGTAAACAGGCAGGCATAAATGTTGTTGTACAACTCGTGGAATCTCCACTAGTTTTACTCTCCTTGAAACCAATTCTATTTTTTTTAATCTAGCAAACCATAGCATGTTAATTGTATCGATGAGTGCCACTTACAAGATGTACTCGTATTCGAGTGATGAAAACAAAGCTATCTGTAAATAATTTTGTACCGATGATTTTATGTTTAGCAACTTATTGCTGTATTCATACAATACGTTTTGCCTCACCTTACATAAAATAAATTTATCATTATAAATACTAAATAACATTTTGTTAATTAAATCCTTCTCAAAAACATTTCAATAAATTTAAAATAGCCCCACACCCAACTACAATGCAGATTGACACGTAATTTGCGGTACGACTTGAGTTTAATCTGCCAAATTGGACGTGCAAATCTCATTTCTCGGCCAAGAGCCCAATTTAAGATGCAATTTGCGGCTAATTAGACTCTTAAGTACAGGAACAGGTGGTGCCGTAGCGAAACTCAAAGGGAACTGGCAGTAGTCCCGTTATAGGTCGGCTGCTGAATAAATGCGTTTTAAGAAATGCACAGAAATTGGTTCATTCATATGAATATTGCTTTTGTGGTACATCGTTAGTACGCCTATATAAATTACTAGCTGACCCGCGCAACTTCGTTTGCGCCACATAAGAGAGACCTGTTCCCGTCGCATTTACTCCCGTCACGTTGCGTTTACTCCCGTAGCGTCTCGTCGTTAATATTCAATACTACGTGAGAGAGAGAGAGAAAGGTTTGTCGTCGCGTGTATTCCCGTCGCATTATTTTTAAGAACAATTTCGTTTACGAAAGAGGTATCCCGTGGCATTATTGTAGAAAAAATTGATTGCCATTAAAATGGTTATTGTGCACCAACCCAAAGATAGACACATGCAATCGCGCAATTTTTTTAAGAACTTTTTAAGAGAAACAATTTTGTAGTAGGTACATATTTTTTACATAACTATAAATATTAACGCAGCACACGCAACGAAGCTCTCAAAAGTAATAACTTTTCCAATGTTTTTGAAACATTTACTATTACTGCTCTGCTCCTATTCGTTGTAGCGTGATGCTATATAGCCTATGACACTGCACAATAACGTAGCTTTCTATTGGTGAAAGATTTTTTAAAATCGGTTCGGTAGATCCTAAGATTACCCCTTACAATTTATTTAAGAAATATACAAACACACAAACTTTACTTCTTAAAAAATTTACTTAGCACAAAGTTAGTATATTATTCTGATTTATCAGATATCATTGAATATAATACTGAAATCAGTGCCCAGTAAAACTATGTAGGCTTAGGTAGACATTATTAATCTCTCTCATAGTCATATTGGCACTGACTTCAGTATTATATTTAATGATATCTTATAAATCAGAATAAACTAACTTTGTGCTAAGTAAATTTTACTTTTCAGTTTTTAGTTTTGTTTGAAGTCGGTTTCTTTTTTGTTCAATTTTTTTTTTCACTATTTTTAGTGTCGGTTGGACTGAAAATCTATTTATCTAGGTGTAAAGTTTTCGACAGTACAAATTAATCAAACCCAAACACAAAGTAACTGCTGTATATCGTTAGGGAATTCTCTCTACTGTCTTTCGTCTACATCATCAGATCGACTCCATACCTTCATTAAGTTGTACTACTTTAAAACCCTTAATAAAAAAAACTACAAACGCCCTAGATGCCCCTACAATTTTTAAAAGTTTCTTTCGATTTCTCCAGGATGCCATAATCAGATCCTGGTTTCCTTAAAATGGGACCACCTTGGGAGTATCAATTTTCGAACGAAAAAAAAATTTTCAAATCGGTCTATAAACGACGGAGTTCTGCGCGAAAAAACATAAAAAAATTAAAAAAGAAAACGGTTGAATTGAGTCCTCCTTGTTTGAAGTCGGTTAAATAATACAGCCTATGACACTCCGCAATAACGTAGCTTTCTATTGGTGAAAGAATTTTTAAAATCGGTTCAGTAGATCCCGAGATTACCCCTTACAATTTAACAAATATACAAACACACAAACTTTACCTCTTTATAATATTAGTATAGATGATATCTGATAAATCAGAATATACTAACTTTGTGCTAAGTAAATTTTACTTTTCAGTTTTTAGTTTTGTTTGAAATCGGTTTCTTTTTTGTTCAATTTTTTTTTTCACTATTTTTAGTGTCGTGTGGACTGAAAATCTGTCTATCTAGGTGTAAAGTTCTCGACAGTACAAATTAATCTAACCCAAACACAAAGTAACTGCTGTATATCCTTAGGGAATTCTCTCTACTGTCTTTCGTCTCCATCATCAGATCGACTCCAGACCTTCATTAAGTTGTACTACTTTAAAACCCTTAATAAAAAAAATTACAAACGCCCTAGATGCCCCTACAATTTTTAAAAGTTCCATTTTATTTCTCCAGGATGCCATAATCAGATCCTGGCTTCCTTAAAATGGGACCACCTTGGGAGTACTTATCTATTTTTGAACGAAAAAAGAATTTTCAAATCGGTCTATAAACGACGGAGTTCTGCGCGAAAAAACATAAAAAAATAAAAAAGAAAACGGTTGATGTTGTTTGAAGTCGGTTAAATAATATTAGTCACGCAGCACACGCAACGAAGCTCTCAAAAGGAATAACTTTTCCCCCGTTTTTGAAACATTTACTATTACTGCTCCGCTCCTATTCATTGTAGCGTGATGCTATATAGCCTATGACACTCCGCAATAACGTAGCTTTCTATTGGTGAAAGAATTTTTAAAATCGGTTCAGTAGATCCCGAGATTACCCCTTACAATTTAACAAATATACAAACACACAAACTTTACCTCTTTATAATATTAGTATATAAGTATAGATAGTATAGACTAACTTCTGCCCGCGACTTCGTTTGCGAGGTGATTTGAGCAATAATAAAGCTGTATTATCATTTCCGCTGAACCGATTTTGATGAAACATACAGCGTTATTTAAGTTCAAAAAATACCTACAAAATTCTAAAAGTAGAGTAATGATCAAGCTACTCAATTTTTTTTCAACCCCGAACTAATAATCTAACAAACAAACAGACACGAAGAATAAATATTATAGATTTTGACTCAGAAGCTCTAAATTAGTCCATTAGATTCATGTTTTTTAATTTATTTTGAATGTACCGTCACAGCTATTTTTACAATTTTATAATAACTAGTAGAGATCAAGAAAAGTTATATAAGTATTACATGTCATGTAAAAAATTATGCTACGCATTGATTATACATGGGAATGTGGAATGCTTGTCATTGATCCAAAATAAGTATTGTTTTAAAATTGCTTTGAGATCTCTGCAGTAAATATTGAGCCAAGTTGTCGAGTTTCTGTCCATCCAAATAATTTGTAAAGTAAACAAGTCAAACAAACATTTGTAGCTCAATTCTGAAAGTTTGAAGTTCCTTTGCATCTGAAGCTTTTTCTGTTATCGCATTTTACACAGAATAATACTTTTAACTTACCTAAATTAATATTCGTATAACGTTGATTAAAAAGTTCCGAAATGCTTTTAACGCGAATGTAAGTTCCTAAGGCTTTTGGGAGAGAAATAATTTCAAAGAATATTTTGAGAAAATATTACCTTCGGTTTGATCATGGCGGATATTTGAATAAATAAACAGAGCGATTTAGAAAATATTTAGAACAATCTCAAAGGACTTTAATTGAACATTTAACTTTATTAGGGTTCCCCTGTAACCATGTTAATTTTCACATAAGAATTGAAGTAGGTAAATTTACGGTACACCGTCACAATACCCACCAGAAATTATAATGTCTTAACTCAAAATATAGTAGCCCAAAATACCGGAAATCGAAATATCAATATTCAAAAGGCAAATATGTATAATATAAATAATTTAAATTGCCTTACTGTCGAATAACCGAAACCCAAAAAATCAATTTATCAAATACCTTATCCTAAAACGTTTAAACACAAAATACCTCTTTTTTAACATGATTTAAATCGTACATGGATGCTATATATCTGAGAATAGTTAACACCCCGACTCAGAGTATCCTGACTCGGATAGGTTAGGTTAGAAGACTAAGGCGGGAGCGAAGCGAAGCAGAACTCCCGCCTTAGTCTTCATGGTTATTTTTTTTTGATTTTGTTAGCCCACTATAGTACTTTTGTAACTCTGAAAGCCCTGGGTAAGCCCTCAAAAGGATACCCAAGGACCAGCAGACCTACGGCTACAACTGCGGCTTCACTTAGATGGGGGGGGGGGGGGGGTGAAAATAAGTTAAAGCCAAATAACAAAACGTGTGAGTGGCAATAAATCTTTATTTCTTAAATCATTCATTTATTAACTATGCGGTATATAATTCCAAGCACAAGATTGTATAATTGTTCCTTAAATTTTGGTGACTGAAATTATTATAGAAAAGAGAATATATAAATATGTGTTACATTCCACTCAGTTATGACAGTGACAGTGACACATTGTATTCTATGTTCGGTATTTTAAATTAAGGATATTTGAAAATTTGTATTTTGAATTCTGATATATGTAATAATTATTTGTATTTTAAATTTAGATATTTTACGGTAAGGGGTACTGAAATAAGGTGTTTTGAATATTAAGGTATTTCGAATTCGGGTATTTTGGTCTAATGCATTTTAAGTAAAGGCATTTTGATTTAAGGTATTTATATATATAACCAAATTTACATTATAACGTAGCATAATTTTTTACATGACATGTAATACTTATATAACTTTTCTTGATCTCTACTAGTTATTATAAAATTGTAAAAATAGCTGTGACGGTAAATAAAATAAATTAAAAAACATGAATGTAATGGACTAATTTAGAGCTTCTGAGTCCAAATCTATAATATTTATTCTTCGTGTCTGTTTGTTTGTTAGATTATTAGTTCGGGGTTGAAACAAAATTGAGTAGCTTGATCATTACTCTACTTTTAGAATTTTGTAGGTATTTTTTGAACTTGTGAAGTGTGAGTAGATTGTCTGTCAACAATATATCATGGAAAGAAGTTCACGTAATTATATCTTCCACTCCGTTTGTAAAACATGTATGAATTCTATTACATACTAAGCGGAAACTTTCTGCCGGTATAGGAACGAGTCAATCAGTCAAAATAACCTATAGCGATCCATTGCGAAACTTTACGAGTAAAATGTAAAGATTATAATCACGTCCGACTAGTTCATAAAGAAGACAGTACTTTTTAATGTTCCGTACCCCAAAAGAAAACAAGAAAGCCATGAGATCATTCTCACCAGACTGCCCCTCTCTAACACATTTATTGTGAAAGTGAAAGTTTAATCCAATTGACTTTGTCATTTTTGTTTTATTTCAAACTTTGAACAGATGATCCATGTGATCCCCACTTGTTTCTTCGGAAATCCCCATGGATGCTATGTAGAACTCCTACCGGCTAAAACATTACGATGTCCTAATCTGCCTACGGTCGGCAGTCCCGAAGAAGTCTTTGGAATATCTCAAGTTGCTCGGCAGAATTTTGCACGTTTACAAAAATACAGGAATAGCTGTATTTTTGTAGAATAACATTATCAAAAAAATCATAAGTAGGTACAAATAACTAATAATACGTTAAACTTCATGAATTCTTTACTATCCAACATTATTACAGATTAAGAAAATCATGTTAAACATAATCGGCTTTATTACAAAACATGGTTCAACTATATTACTCGACTAAATAATTATCTATACATATAATAAAATGATAGAAAAGTCAAAACTGTACATTGGAAATATTTAAAAAAAAATACTCGCTGGGTGTTAAACATAAGATACCGAAGCCGAAAATATAGTTAGAAAATTTTTTGTCTGTTTGTCTGTTTATCTGTTTGTCTGTTTGCTTTGCTTTGTCCGGAAGGATCTCGAAAAGTACTCAATAGATTTGATTCAAATTTTGCACAAATATTACCTAGGGGTAGGGTGTTAAAATAGGTTATATATTATCACGCTTCATATCCTAGGGGCTAAGCAGAGAGCAATCAATTTGGCATTATAACAATTTTCAGGCGTACGAAGTTGCGGGCAACAGCTAGTATCTTAATATAATAAAATGATAGAAAAGCCAAAACTGTACATTGGAAATATTAACAAAAAAATACTCGCCGGGTGTTCTACATAAGATACCGAAGCTGAAATAATAGTTAGAATTTTTTTTGTCTGTTTGTCTGTTTGTCTGTTTGCTTTGCTTTGTCCGGAAGGATCTCAAAAAGTACTGAACAGATTTGGTTCAAATTTTGCACAAATATTACTTAGGGGTGTGGTCTTAAAATAGGCTATATATTATCACGCCACATATCCTAGGGGCTAAGCAGAGAGCAATGAAATGTTTAAACCGTTGGATTGATTTAACTAAAACGTAGCAGAAATATTAGTAGGCGATAGGTTTTACACTCAGACAACATATTATTACGCTAAATTTTTTAGGAGCTCGGCAGAGAACAATGAAAATCTGTTTGTATATTTTTGCAAAATACAGAAATTACTGAATAATTTTAATTAATCTTTTATTTGAATAGCAATCTAGAGGTAGGATCTTTAAATAGGCTATATATTATCACGCTACATATCCTAGGGACTAGGCAGAGGGTAATGAAATATGTAAGTATGTGGATTGATTAAACTAAAACGTTGCAGGAATATTAGTAAGAGATCGGTTTTACACACCGGTTACATATTATCACGCTAAATATCTTGGAGGCCCGATAGAGAAAAATTGAATTCTGTGTTTGCTACGATATCCAGACGACTGATATTCTCGTTTATCTAAACGAACTAACAAGTCTTAAACTCACTCAGGGCAAAATCATATCATTTGCCGATGATACGGCACTCACCTTCTCGGGATGTACCTGGAGTGAAGTGTTTCATTCAGCCCAAATAGGTTTTAATGAAGTCAGAAGATGGCTTCGACATAATAAGCTCACTCTGAACACTGATAAAACCAAGTATATTACATATCACATCCGCCAGCCCTCTGGGCCTCCTGCGGACTGCTGTATTGTGCCACACGAATGCATTGTCGGGGGTCGGTGCAACTGCACACCTTTGAGGGAGGAAGATACAATAAGATATCTCGGTGTTATAATCGATCGCAACATGAACTTCAAAGAACATATTAAAGCATTGTGTGGAAAAGTGCGTAGGCTAATCTATATATTTAAACACCTCAGAAACATTGCAGAACCAAGAGTGATAAAACAGGTGTACTTCGCACTTTGCCAGTCTCTAATCCAGTATTGTATTTCGTCTTGGGGAGGAGCTTCTAAATCTGAGCTGAAGTCTGTTGAAGTCGCCCAACGTGCCATACTCAAAATCTCTGCTTTTAAGCCAATACTTTTTCCCACCACACAGCTCTATAACCTATGGAATGTACTCACAGTAAGGCAACTATTTTTCCAAAGCGTTATTCTCATCCAACATAGGGGACTAGTGTATAATGCTCAAACCCAAAACAAAAGAAGAAAGCATGTGGTTTGTGAGCAGCCGGGCCAATTTAGAACTGCGTTCTACACAAGGTTCGTTGATTTCTTGGGACCATTCCTTTACAATAAAATAAACCGTCATCTGGATATATACAAACTCACAGCAGCATCATGTAAGAGAGTGGTCCAAAAATATTTGAAAGGTCTTACGTATGAGGATACAGAATTACTGCTACACAGACCAACTTAGTTTGGAATTTAATTAAGTTTAAAAATTATTATCAAATTAATTTAAAATTCTTTAATGTTATTTATTCTATAATGATACATATTTAATCTTTAATGTTATGTTATTTACTCTTGAATATTATTTCTAATGTTATATTTATTCTTAAATGTTATTTATTATTTGAGACATGTGATATTGTCATTGATAGGTAGAAAATGATTTATAATTGTAATTTGAATAGGTACAGAAATAGGAAATTTTATACTAATCTACCTATAGCCAATAATAAGGTGGAAACCAAAATTCATTATCATAAAAATCTTAATTTATGTTCATATTTTAATCGTTTTTGTTCGTGTAACTATTACTATTTCTACAAACATACTGGTTTTTTAATTTATATTCGTAATTTAGAAGATACTTAAATGCAGTAGGGATTGAATGTAAAAATTTAAAAAAGTTTTAGAAAATACCTAAAGATTACCTACTTACATGATACAGAGATGTAATGACGCCTAAGTCACAGGACGTGTCCTAGTTTGGGTGTCAAGGATGTAAAACCCTGAGCAAACTGTAAAGTCTGTATTTACCATAACAATAAAATAGGTACTAATAATTGTAAACAAAGAAAGTGTAGAATTTAGAATTATGTTGTTGTATTAGGCTTGGGTAATATTGTATAATGTATGTAGTACTATTGTTATATTTCATGTAACTTTATTATAAACGTTTTATAAACGATACATACTTATATATTTCTAAATACATACATATTATACATAGAAAACACCCAAACTCCGAAACAAACATTTGTGGATCACACAACTAATTGGAACAACTCAGAAATCGAACCAAGCCCTCCAGCGCGACAGGCGGTATCACTACACCGACTACGCCACAGAGGCAGTCAATGAAATTATATTTCATATTCTTTCATATAATTATTCTAACAGCTTGACAGACACAAAATATATTTGTTTATGTATTTACGGGCAACAATCAAAAGTACCTAACTGTAAAGATTAGTAGTAGTAATTTATAGGCTTGATAAAGAACAATAATCAAATTCATAAGAGTACGTGTTTGTTTTTAAATATGCATTTAGTATATAACATAATAAGTAATGTTATCAGTTTTCTAGATCTCATAGCTCACACTAATAAAAATCAAATTTCAGGCTACGCTATACTATTGTACAAGCCATGTAATATGTAGTATACTTTATTATAACGTGAAGGAAAATCCATCGTGGATGCTATGCCGGACTCCTACCAATTAAAAAACCTTACGTAACGCCTAACAGCCTATGGTTGGGAGCCCCGGGTAAGCCCTCGGAAGGATGTCGCAGGACTCCCAGCAGACCCACGGCCGCCACTGCGTCGTCGCCTAGGAGGTGGTTCGGGTGCTATGCCGCGTCTTTGGGGGTTTCGGGTGCGATCCCGCTTTTAAGGGGGGGGGGGGGGGGGGCGTGAGTGAACGCCTTCGGCACGGACTGAATTATTTTACAATAGCCTTAATCATTAAGCTTTTTTATCATTAAGCCAACACGCCAGTTTAGATTTACCCTCACAATCAAAGGGATCCTTGAATTCTAGGTTTTGCTAAAGTTGGGATGTCTCTAATTCCTGAACTAGAAAACCTTTAACATGGAAACTTATGTGAAACATTCCTTACAGTATTCCCTTTATTACACTAAAAAAAATTTTGGAATCCGAAAACTCATTGAGAAGTAACAACTAAAAAACCGTTTTGTCTTTCATCCCTTCTCCCAAAGGAACCGCGCAAAATATCGAGATCAAAAGTATCTTAGAACCTTCCTCGGATTATAAGCTCTGATTGTACTAAGTTTCATTCAAATCCATTCAGTAACTTCGGCGTGATACTTATTCGGAATACAGACTGACAGACACACATGAAAAATGTAATTTCATTTTCGGCTTCAGTAGACTCTCGACCCTCAACAGTTTTACTATATGTATAGACTAGCTAACCCCCGCAACTTCGTTTACGTCACATAAGATCTATGAAAGGAGAGGTATTTCTTCATCAGACTCATCAAGCAGCGTGTGAAACTGCCCTGTTTGCTTAATCAAAAAAGAGCTTAAAGATTAAGTCTATTCTAAAGCAATCCAGACTGAATTATTTTGCAATAGCCATAACCATTAAGCAGCTCTTTTATGATTAAGCCAACACGCCACACAAACGTTGTTTATAATGAACATTCTTAAAACAACTTTACTGAAAAATGTTGAGCTTTGGCTACAGTGACATGGGTACATAAATTAAATCACCTTAAACATAATAAGTACATGCATACGGTCACGCCTTTATCCCCAAAGGGGTATCGAGGCATATTATATGTTTACCTTTTTTTAATTTGTCCCACATAACGTAATAGGTGGTGAGCAGCATTGCCGTGTTGTAATGGACAGGCGTTAGTACTGCCTACTTTTGAAAATTATTAAATCTATAAGGTCTTCAACTTGGTTTAACAACTGCCATTTACTGGCTACCGTTAGCGTTAGTGTTATCGTCTCAACTCTTCCGATTATGCGTAAAGTTTTCAGTCTGCGGCCCTAATCTAACAAACGTTTCGTATTCGTGCTTTACCATACTACTTACTCTTATAATTATTAAAGGGGCTTATTAATAAACACGTACGTCATACCGGCCTTGGACCCACTAAAACCATGAGGTCTCTTCCTATCCATCTAGCGCAGTCCTAGGGTATCCTTTAGAGGGCTTACCCGGGGCTCCCAATCGTAGGCTGTTAGGTAGGATACGTGTGGTTTTTAGTCAGTGGGAGTCATAGTACATTCATGTGGGATTTTCCTCACGTTAAAAAAATCCATCTAGCGCATAACTCCCCGGGTAAGTTGGAGGATGTCCTAAATTTGTTCCCACATTTTGGTTACGACTTATCCTAGAGGCTCAAATAGAATACGGCTCAAACTTTGCTTATAACATATTTTCCACGCGGACGAAGTCGCGGGTAACAGCTAGTATCTTAATATATAAATCAAAGACGGGTTTGTTACAACATTTATAACTCAAGAACGGCCGTACCGATTTGGCTGAAAATTGGTGGGGAGGTAGCTTAGAACCAGGAGACTGACATAGGATACTTTTTATCCCGTTAGACCTCGCTTTTTTTTCCGCTTTTTTTGGTCGATTCACTATTCTGCTGGCGACGTACACCGGTAGTCCACGTCCTATGCATGAATATGCGCAATTTCTACAATAATGCGACCGGAAACATCTATCGTTAACGAAATTATTCTGACGGGAGTAAATGCGACGGGAACGGGTGATTTACTCTCTTATGTGACGCATACGAAGTTGCGCGGGTCAGCTAGTAGAAAAATAATTTATAGAGCTTCCATATCATTCCCACAAGTTTAAAAAAATTCAATATCAGGGGTTTTTAAGGATTGTTGACCAGTATTCCAGTGCCAGGTTGATTGATGATAATTATAATAATGGTGGTGATAATTATCATGATGATGATTTTCATCATCATTATGATCATCATCGTGATTATCATTATCATCATGATAATCATCCTCAACCAACCGGGCACTGGAATCCTAGTCAATAATCCTTAAAAACCCATGATCATAAAAAAAATAAACTTGAGAGAATGTATGTCTATAAATTCTTTTTTGCATATTTCGTCGAGTACTAATAGTTAAAACATGTTTTGTAATAAAACTGAATGAATTTTCTTTATCCGCCTATCCTAAACAAAATTAAAACTAGAAAATAAAAATAAAATAAAATAAAATAAAATTTATTCACTTTGAAATTTTTAAAAAAATATTTAGGTTTGTCAAAAATTTGGTGACTCTACCGGGGGTTCGGAAATGCTACAGACTGAGAAGAACACCCCAAGAAACTCAGTCCGGTCCCTCTTATTCATCTTAGTATCTAATACAGTTTTTTTTTAAATGTAGAAAGGAGCAATTCGTGTCACTGCCAGGCAGTCTTGTCTTCTAGAAAGTCTTTAATGCTATAATAACAATAATAACAATATAATATAATATAATATAATATTAACAATATTTATGTCCAACAATAAGCTTTCTGGCACAATTTAAGTTTTACTAGTTTTTTAAATTTATTAACTGACAAACCTGTTATGGCTGTCGGCAATGTATTGTACATTCGAATACAATTGCCCGCAAAAGAATTGCTTATTTTATTAAGCCTAAATCTAGGTACAGCCAATTTTTTCTTATTTCTTAAGTTTAGGTTATGGATATCACTATTTTTAATAAATTTACTGTTATTTTTATGAGTATATAATAAGTTTTCATATATGTACTGTGAATACACAGTAAGGATGTTGATATCCTTAAACTTTTCTCTTAATGACTCCCGAAACCCCATACCATAGATAGCCCGGACAGCCCTTTTCTGCAACACAAAGATACATTCGATGTCGGCAGCGTTACCCCATAATAGTATGCCATAGGTCATGACACTGTGGAAATAGCTAAAGTAGACAAGACGCGCTGTTCTAATGTCTGTCAGTTGTCGGATCTTTTTAACGGCATAGGCTGCAGAGCTCAGTCTGCCCGAGACTTTCCCGATATGAGGCCCCCACTGCAAGTTGGAGTCTAACTTTATGCCCAGAAAGACAGTTTCATCGACCAATTCTACTTGATCATCCCTAATCCTAATACTGGTGTTAACGAGCCTAACATTTGGCAAAGTGAATCTAATACATTTTGTTTTAGTTTCATTTAACAATAAGTTATTAGCATTAAACCAGTGGACTACCCTAGAGAGGGCATTGTTTACTTCGTCAAGATCGCGTTGTCCACGTTCAACTTTAAATATTACAGATGTGTCATCAGCAAACAAAACTACCTCGTGATCGTCTCTTATAAGGTGAGGGAGATCATTTATGTACACTAAAAATAGAAAAGGTCCCAGAATTGAACCCTGAGGCACCCTCATTGTTACAGCAGAACCATTTGACTGTTTACCATTTATAACTACTCTCTGTACTCTATCTCTAAGGTAAGAACTAACTAAATCCAAGGCCGTCCCCCGGATTCCATAATGATCTAGTTTTTGAATTAAAATCTGATGCTGGACGCAATCGAAGGCCTTAGATAAGTCGCAGAATACACCATAAGCATCATACGACTCCTCCCAGGCCTCATATATACACTCTAATAATTTGATTCCAGCATCCGTGGTAGACCGACCGCGCGTGAAACCGAATTGTTTAGTATGGAATAGTTTATTTGTATTAAAATGATTTTGCATTTGATTAAGCTTTTCAAAGATTTTACTAAACGTGGGTAGTACAGAAATAGGAGGAAAATTGGACGGATCTGAGGGGCTACCCGATTTAAATAGAGGAGTTATTTTACTAAAATTCATTAAGTCAGGAAACACACCACTATCAACACAATTATTAAATATTATTGATAATTCAGGGGCAACCATTTCAATTAACGAATTAACTAAATGTACAGAAATTCCCCAGAGGTCAGCCGTTTTCTTAATAATTAAAGATTTAAAAGTTTTTATTATAGTGTGTATACTAATTTTACTGAATTTGAATATTTCATTACAGCAAGGAACATTTGCTTTTAACAAGGATTCTGCTATTGGGGTAGAAGAACCCAGGGTTCTGGTCAAATCTACTGGAATTCGAGAAAAAAAATGTTCAAATTCGTTAGCGACTTCGGCATCTGTTGTAATTATGTTACCATTTACTTAAAGTTTAAAATTATTATCATTCGATTTTGCTTGGCCTCTTTCTGCGTTAATTATTTTCCAAGTAGATTTAACTCTGTCTACACTATTGAGAATTTTATTACTTATATACTTTCTTTTGGCTGCTAAGCAGTCTGCTTTAAACTTTTTTGAATAAGATTTAACATAATTTAGAAATTCATCTGTTCTATTAAGCTGTCTTTCTGAGTATAGTTCATACAGTTTTTGTCTAGTTTTATGTATATCCTCAGTGGCCCATTCACTGAAGGCTGGCCTATCACCGATTGTGACTTCCTTAGACTTGAATACGGAGTTGAACTCATTGTAAAAGGAATCAAAAAATAACTTATACATTACATTTGGATCTAAGCCAGTGTCTAAAAATGGAAGTTTATTGCAAAGTCCAACTCGCATACGTTCCAAGCGGTCACTAGTTACTGGTCTACATAATATTTTACGTCTTTTAACTTTTTCTCTTGTGATCTTGAAAGATGCTATTTGCCCAGTATGATCTGATTTTATCCTATTTATAATACTCTTACTTTCTGGCAACATATCACTGTATATATTATCCAGACAAGTAGCTGTTGTATCACAATATCTAGTAGGCTCTAAAAATAAGTTAGTGAGATTGTGTGATTTAAATAAATTTAAGATATCATTGGTCTGACGCGTATTTATAAGTATATTAACATTAAAATCACCGGACACTACTAGGTGTTTATTAGTTTTTCCAAGTTTTAAATAGTACTTTATCCATTACTTCCTCAAACTCACAAAAGGGTGAGACTCCAGGTTTATATACGCATACTACTATGAATTGCTCTAATTCTACGCACGATTTTTCAACTGTACATTCTACAGAGAGGGACACAACATTTTTCCGTTCCTTATATTTTAATTTCTTATTTAATAAAATCAACGAACCCCCCCGAGTTGTGTTGACCCTGCAGAACGCACTACCAACCCGGTGACTACTGAAACTGAACATGAGTTCATACTCCTTACGCATACTGTAAGACAAACAATTTCAATATTTTCTGAGCTCATGAACAGCTCCAATTCAAACCATTCAAAAGTCTTTGACCTGCGTTAACCCATTACAGCATAACGTCCGATAAATCGGACGCTAAAATATTGAAAAAATACAGAGGAATTATTAAAATAATTGGTATGTTTTGGTTTTGAACGATTGATAAACAAGGTCTTTATACGAGTAACCCCATAGAATAGACTTGAGTTTCATAAATAGCCTGTCATATGTCATTTGTTGAAAAGGGCGGGTCGCGGTCAGGCAAATTTGATACCAAGGTAAAGTTTATTTTGAATATTTTTAAATTGTTATGGTAAAAGTAATAAATAGTATGTTCAGTCGGTTGAAATATTGTATATCTATCTAGAAATATGCTTTATTTCATACCAAAGTCTTTATTTTTTTTCTCAGGCGTGTGTTTTTGATGGTGTACGATATATCGGACGCTATGCATGGCGGGCTCTACAGTTACTGTTTCTTAGTGCTTTGCCAGCTTTGGAATGTGGTGTTGATAATGAGGAGTCTAAGCATATTATTATTTATTTTGAACCGCCTATGGAAGAAAGTCGGCAGGCAACGTCTTTAGCATTGATAAGACTTCTGAGAATTGGCATAATAAGCGACTAGTACAATTCGGGCCAACCTTGTTGAGAACTGTCCGCTAACAGACATCAACCAGTTCAGGCGCGAAGAAAGCCACATCACACAACAGACATTCTGTTATGGCTTTGATTACAGAATATCTGATTATGTTTTTGTGTGTTGCTGGTATGACAGCAATGTGGTCACTGTTTGTGGCAACTAGTTTCTAAAAGTAAATCTTTGAATCTGCTACTCGTTGGTCTAATTACAAGAAAGCAAAAGTTTCGATCGCGCAGCCCTCACTGATTACCAGCTACAACGAGCATATGAATAGGGTAGATAAATACGATCTAGCTGTAGGTAGAGAATCTTCGCACTAAAATGCGAATAAGGATATGGTGGTGGCTGATTTTTGCCTACTTCAGGGATGTGGCGCTGGTGAACAGCTGGTTACTTGCTAGAATGAAAAAATGGCTGCGATGATGAGAGTACGTCGTTGATTGCATTCAGAAGGCATGTTACTTGTCCCACATGAAACGTACTTCACCGCATCAAGGTCAAAAACCAGTTAAACCACTGTCAAATACACGGCATGATGGCAAATACCACTAGGTGGTAACTATCAGTCGCTTATCAATGTGGAGGAAAATCAAAGTACAAATGCTTGAAATGCGATATGGACCTAACCCGAAATGTTTTTTTGACTGCCTACCATGTACCCAAAACATCATTTACTGTAATGGGCTTCAGAGACAGTCAATGTGATTTGACCGGTCTGCTAAAATATGAATGAAAAATTCTTTGCATGTGTACCTATGTGCATCAACGTGTATGTACACATGATAGGTACTCGTCAAGTCGCGTTGACCATCTCCAGAGGCCATAAAATTATTATTTCATTTATTTCTTTATTTTACTAACTATTAATTCTAAATACTTAACCGTCTTATTCTTTGAACTGTATACTACATCCAAGGAACTTCAGGTTCCATAGTGCATAGCGTTCGATATATCGGACGGGCCATAAAATTATACTCGCATATATATGTCGTGTTATTATTGATTAAGCCTTTCAATTAACCCCCAATTAGTCCCTAAAATACATTAAAATCATAATAAGTACAGAAACGAACTTTATGCAGTAATGGGTTAATGTTGCAATATTATAATGCACCAGGCTGATGTAATTTACATTTTTTAATTTAGTTTTGTTCCGAGGACAGTTTCCTAGAATTAAACCGACTCTATTATCTACATAAAACTTTAGTTGACCTGACATTCCCGAAGTCTTAACATCGCTTTAAAAATACACTTACTTTAGAAAATAGATTTTATCGGTTGCCCCTAACAATAAAATTACAGAAAAGTTAAAGATTTAGTGGTTTGATACTGTTCTAGTTCAGCTTCAGGCTATTATCATTGTTACAAGTTTGAAGTAGAATTATCTGATAAACGCGACTCACAATCCATATAAAATACGGACCTATTATCGTAAATTGTATTACATTTTCATTTGGCAAGAATGAACTGCACTTGAACTTTTTATGGTTACCTACCATAAGGGTAAAAATGGGACCCATTACTAAGATTTCTTCTGTCTGTCTGTCTCCCGGCTATGTCTCAAAAACCGTGATAGCTAGATATCGTAAATTTTCACAGATGATGTATCATATTCTATTGTCACTATAACAACAAAATACCGAGTAAGAAAAATAAAATTAATGGGGACGTGGTTTTATTGCCGTCTGTTTTTTTCACAAAACTCTCCGTGTGCGGGTTCAACTGGCACTTGACCGGTTTTTATTTCACCCAAACATATACATTGGCCGCCATTTTCATGCTATACCCACGATAAGACGTGGTTACATTCTGTACTACGAGTACTCTAAATCCGCGTGATGATCCTCCTTTTTCTAGAAACTTCTAAGTTATCTCGGTCAAGACACAGCTTACTTCGAGATTGTTTCGTTTCTATTATTAGAGTTAACGGGATATTTACCATGTCTTTTTGAGTATTTCCGATATTTCGGCGCTGTTGCAAGTGCCATGATCACGTTCGTTGAGTCACTCTGTGTACAGGAAGCCCACTCACACTGATAGATATCTGCATGCTAACTCGCATCATCATCCGCGTCATTTGAACTCGGTAGTTACGTCGCTTACGGACCGCGCATATAATTTATGTGACGAGGAGCATTTGAAAGACGAATTCAATCATATAAGCGGCGTGCTACAAAAGAATGGGTACAGTGGACGAATTAGACCACCAAGATGCTCGAGGAAGACTGTAAACTACAGGGTAGAAAGACAACCAGCATTTTTACCGTACATCAAGGGAGTGACGGATAAGGTCGCCAATATTCTTAAAAAAGTTTCCATAAAAACTATCTTCACCCCTTTTAAAAGACTTTCACAATATCTACGTACACCTAAAGATAGTTCTCCACTGGACAGACCGGGAGTGTACAAAATTGATTGCAGTTGTGGTAGTTCGTACATAGGGCAAACCAAAAGAACGGTTACGTGTCGAATTAAAGAACACATCAGGGCAGTCAAAAACAACGAACCACAGAAATCTGCAATAGCTAAACACCTATTGGAGTCTGGTACAGACCACTGGATCGAATTACATAACCCAAAGATGCTGTCGACAGAACGCCATTATATACCAAGAATGGTTAGGGAAGCGATTGAAATTAAAAAATATAAAAATTTCAATCGTGAAGACGGGTTTCAGTTGCCGAGCGTCTGTCATCCAGTGGTCCGTGTGTGCATAAATAAAAGTAAATATATCCAACCGAAACCGCGTGTAGATACTGTGAGTGTTGTGTGTCGCGACCGAGTTCCAGTGCGACTGTACAGTGAAAGTGAAACCAATAGTAGTGGTGTTGTACGACACAAACGAGTGCGAAGGAGGGTAGATCGATATATGTGCTAAGAATTTTACTTTCAACCGCCAATACTTCAGTTCCTCCGTGATCATGGCACTTGCAACAGCGCCGAAATATCGGAAATATTCAAAAAGACATGGTAAATATCCCGTTAACTCTAATAATAGTGTTAGTGACCATGAAAGTTTAAATACCTATATTGTTTCGTTTCTGTTAATTCATTTGATTGGGTCAGTTTCCAAACAATTTATTTGGTAAGTTAAGATTGAAAACCGTTCAATGGTGGTTGAAAAGTCTGTAGCTACGCTAACTCAGTGCTCCGTTAAAAATTATTAAGTTAAGCATGTTACGCTATGGTTTCTTTCAGATAGGTGAGCATTTATGATACCAATATTTTCATTAACCTACTACCGTTTCCATGCTTTGTAAGACAAAATTGAATGAAGCTTCTTCGGTGAGAAGTAAAGTGTGCTTATTGCATAGGTAGCAGTCGTGGGCTTTATGATCGGCGAAAAATCACAACAGTAGGCGGTCACAGTATAAGAAGTGTAATGTGGTAATCTTACATTTTAATTTGGTATAAAATGATGTACAGGTTGTGTTTGTGTTAGAATCTTCAAGTAATATTAAAGCAAACCAATCTAGTATAATATTAGCTAGACTGAACTACACGAGCTTCCCAACCGAAATAAACAAGCTTTGCTTACTTGCTCTCCAATATTCACTACACCAGTGTTGTCCATCACCAGATTTTGACGAGCGCTGCACAATAGTTACTGGCCGGCTAGCAATATACGAGTAGCTACCCAGGCAGTCTGTGGTACTAAATAAATTCCATGCCGCTACGATGAGATTTCATTCTGAATGTCTGACCAATAAATAGCCATAGTCGTTTGACTCCTTTAAATCCTGAAGTTTATTTATTTATTTATTTAAATATAGGTACAGAAACAGACATCAGATCTTTCAGTACAAAAAGTTTCTACAGTTAAATGACATTCTTAAACCTGAAGTCCAATTAAATCTATACACAACAATTGTATGGTAACTTCAGTGCTAACTATATAAAATTAACTAAAATTAAAATAGTTATTTACGTATACTCGTAAATATGTTTCCTTTTTATGGCAACTGAGTCCACTACACTACAGGCTTCAAAAGTAGCTTAACGACAATGTGTAAATGTGAAATCGCACCGTTGACGACTTCTTTATCACGACAATTGCATACACTACCGAGGCTACATAAAACCGAGACATTTAAATATAGATCAGTAACTGTACGACGAAAATATTTCTAACTGGTGGACGTTACGCGGTATTACCCACGTAGCACGCGTTCCCGTGGAAATATGGAAATAAAATATAGTCTATGTTCACCGGGGATAGAGTAGCTCCCAAAATTGAAAGAAGTTTTCAAATCGGTCCAGTAGTTTTAGAGACTATTCAATGTAAACAAACAATAAAATCTTTCCTCTTTATAATATTAGTATAGATAACTTTTGTTTTAAGCTCATAACCAATTAGAATATATTACCAATATTTGTTAAAGTAAGCACACAATTGTGGAGTGAGCTAAGTCGATGGTCACCGCAAGTTAAATATTTATGAATTTCTAATTTCCATAATGCCTCAACATTATAATTCTCTGAAACTGTTTGTAATTCATCAGCTGAAGTAAAACAATAGATATAACATCATCATTGCAACAGTAGGTAAGTATATAAAAACTTGAATATCTGTATCTAAAAAGGTTTTCTTTGATTAAGTTAATTACTTGTTGACTTTGTGTGATGATTAAATTCTAGAAAACTTATTTATTTGATTTTTTAAATGATAGTAAGAATGGTATCAGATATTATAGTCTCATCAAAAGATTGGCTTAAAAATGTCTATTAGAGAAGGCACAAACACACCAGCCTAACTTCTCGCAACAAACTTCGAACCTACAATATGTATTGTAGTATAAAGTACGAACTCACAAAAACCTTCTAAGACCTCTTTAAAAAACCCATACTGTAGGAGTTTGGTAAAACTGAGGTAGGAAGATATAATATTGTCATCACTATTAATTTTGTCATCAATTTATATTCATTAATTCTCGAAGCAATCGTTTTATTCCAAGAGACCTTAGCCATTAGCATCACTTGTATCTTAAATGTCTTTTAACAGAAGCAGTTAATCCAAGACTTAGGAATTACTCAAATAAAGTAATTTCTGTTCAAAACATTTCATTCAGTAAAGCTTACGGGATTTGAAGCTTCCCAACTATGTGGTTAAATATTCATTTTGCTTTGTTGGAAAACTTTTACAACGATCTTTTCTTGTGAAACTAGTCTTAAAATGAACTTCTATAAAATTCAATTCACTTATTTTGTGTCCGGGATCAGGAGATCAGTTATTATGAAAATTATGATGAGAGACTTACACTGTACAGTTTAAATTATCTGCTTAATTTCTTAATTACAGTGAAACATAATTATAAGGCACTAGCAGATGCCGGCAGCTTCGCCCGCGATGGCGCTGTATGTGAAAAATGATTTTCCCGCTTTTCTGTTGAAATTTTTCTTGAATTTTCTTTGCTATAAACCTCACAGAGCCCGAGACCTTTCCAACGAATGCAAAACCGTTTTATTCCAAGAGACCTTAGCCATTAGCATCACTTGTATCTTAAATGTCTTTTAACAGAAGCAGTTAATCCAAGACTTAGGAATTACTCAAATAAAGTAATTTCTGTTCAAAACATTTCATTCAGTAAAGCTTACGGGATTTGAAGCTTCCCAACTTTGTGGTTAAATATTCATTTTGCTTTGTTGGAAAACTTTTACAACGATCTTTTCTTGTGAAACTAGTCTTAAAATGAACTTCTATAAAATTCAATTCACTTATTTTGTGTCCGGGATCAGGAGATCAGTTATTATGAAAATTATGATGAGAGACTTACACTGTACAGTTTAAATTATCTGCTTAATTTCTTAATTACAGTGAAACATAATTATAAGGCACTAGCAGATGCCCGTAGCTTCGCCCGCGATGGCGCTGTATGTGAAAAATGATTTTCCCGCTTTTCTGTTGAAATTTTTCTTGAATTTTCTTTGCTATAAACCTCACAGAGCCCGAGACCTTTCCAACGAATGCAAAACCGTGGAAATCGGTTCGTGCGTTCTGGAGTTATAGCGTCAGGAAGGAAAACCCGACTTATTAATAAGCTTTTATTAGGTCGTCGTGTATGTAACTAACAATGAAAATCTAAGGAAACTAATTTAACCATCTTCCAAGGATCGTAGCGTCATGAAAATTGGCAGATGTATGTAGTTCTGATGACAATACAATAATATGGTACTGTCAAACTGATATGATGATGAAGCTGGAAGATAGGCACAGAAAACAAGTGGAATCTAAGGTAGCTAATTTAACCAGCTTCCAAGGATCGTAGGGTCATGAAAATTGGCAGTTGTATGTAGTTCTGATGACAATACAATAATATGGTACTGTCAAACTGATATGATGATGGAGCCGGAAGATAGGCACTGAAACTTCGATGGAAAAAGTGGAATCTAAGGTAGCTAATTTAACCAGCTTCCAAGGGTCGTAAGGTCATGAAAATTGGCAGCTGTATGTAGTTCTGATGACAATACAATAATATGGTACTGTCAAACTGATATGATGATGGAGCCGGAAGACAGGCACTGAAAACAAGTGGAATCTAAGGCAGCTAATTTAACCAGCTTCCAAGGATCGTAGGGTCATGAAAATTGGCAGCTGTATGTAGTTCTGATGACAATACAATAATATGGTACTGTCAAACTGATATGATGATGAAGCCGGAAGATAGGCACTGAAACGTCGATGGAAAAAGTGGAATCTAAGGTAGCTATTTTAACCAGCTTCCAAGGATCGTAGCGTCATGAAATTTGGCAGCTGTATGTAGTTCTGATGACAATACAATAATATGGTACTGGCGAACTGATATGATGATGGAGCCGGAAGATATGCACTGGAACTTTATGATGGAATATCGTATTATATCTGTTTTTGGATTCATCAGAAAAGTCTTGTAATAAACTTTGACCAGGCTTAGGTTTCAAGGTTATAACAAACCTTTTTTTAATTGACTTGTAAAACTATGCAATGGAATCTCAGGTAACTAATTTAACCATCTTCCAAGGATCGTTCCGTCATGAAAATAAGCAGATGTTTGTAGTTCTGATAGCAATACAATAATATGGTGCTGTCAAACTGATATGATGAAGGGGTCGTAAGATATGAACTGTAACTTCATGATTGAACATTGTATCATAGCTGTGTTTGGATTTGTTAGAAAAGTCGTGTAATGAACTTTGACAACGATTAGGGTTTAAGGTTATAACAAAACTGTTAGTTATTGAAGTTAATATTGAGTGTAAATATTGACATAGGTATCTACCTGCATAAAATGTATATGTATTAGAGTAATAATGAAATATTTTCACATTAGTCGAACTCAGACAAAACACCATGTAATACAGAAATCCCTACTAATATTATAAATGCGAAAGTAACTCTGTCTGTCTGTCTGTTACGTTTTCACGCCTAAACCACTGAACCGATTTTGATGAAATTTGTTATAAAGATAGTTTGAGTTTAAGGGAAGGACATAGGCTACTTTTTAACTGACTGCGCGAAAGGAGGCTAATGATTTTATGCGATAACGACTTCTACGCGGATGAAGCCGCAGGGAACAGCTGGTAAAGGTATAAATGTTGTGACTAAAAAGTATAAAATAAATAAATGGTTTAAAAAACCCTAGAAAAATACGCTTTTATAATGCACGAAAAAACCAAAAATAAATTATGGATCGTTCAAGTTGCCTCTATTTCTAGGCTGAAGTGTAAACTATGTGCTTTTAGTTATAATATTTGATTGTAAAAGCGTGGGGCGCTAGAACAAGAAAGACTTCTTAGTAAGCAAAATCCTATTAAGACTAATCCTTCCTTATATAATAAAAATCCTGGCGAAAGCTGCATGAGGTCGCACAAGAGCATAACGTTTATGCTGCCAAAGGGAACGCCTCTTCTTTCAGGCAATTAAGTAGATACATGAGGGGAATACGTTAACAGTGACAAAATGTAGAGTTCTTGTTCGAGAACGAGATATCTTTGGTTACCGTTAAAAACCCGCTTAGGGATATATGCGTTTGTATTCTTATTACATGTTTACTACATATTGTACTAAATATCTCGGAATGCCGAAACTTTAAGGACCTACCTATAAATTATCTATTATAGATCCTTAACGGTAATAGGTTTGCTCCTATTACGCGGGCGTCATGAAAAACTGGCAAAAGTGGGTGTTGAAAATGCGTATGCGTGATTAACTACTTTACTTTTCAAGTAAGTATGTTATGCATTTAAAATTATAATAATAATAGTAAAAGCCACAATAGATATATAAAAGCGTGACAGTGTAAATTAATAGTTTAAACACGAGAAAACACGCTTTTATTAATGTGACCTTATCCTTAATCTGACAAGACACTTTCCTGACGGAAGCTGCATGCTTCCGCCAGGAAAGTCTTTCCTGTTCCAGCGCCCCACGCTTTTGCAATCAAATATTATAACTAAAAGCACATAGTTTACACTTCAGCCTAGAAATAGAGGCAACTTGAACGATCCATAATTTATTTTTGGTTTTTTCGTGCATTATAAAAGCGTATTTTTCTAGGCTCATACTTATAGTATTCGGGACTTCACGCGAAACACATAAACTTACATTTTCACACCGACGTTTCGAGCACGTTGCAGCGCCCGTGGTCGCGGTTGGACTGTCCAACCGCGACCACGGGCGCTGCAACGTGCTCGAAACGTCGGTGTGAAAATGTAAGTTTATGTGTTTCGCGTGAAGTCCCGAATTCTATAAGTATGAGTGTAGAAAACCGCGATAGTTTAAAAATAACGTATTTTTCTAGGGTTTTTTAAACCATTTACTTTTTTTAATAAGCTTTTATTAGGTCGTCGTGTATGTAACTAACAATGTAATCGAATCTAAGGATACTAATTTAACCATCTTCCAAGGATCGTAGCGTCATGAAAATTGGCAGATGTATGTAGTTCTGATGACAATACAATAATATGGTTCTGTCAAACTGATATGATGATGAAGCTGGAAGATAGGCACAGAAAACAAGTGGAATCTAAGGTAGCTAATTTAACCAGCTTCCAAGGATCGTAGGGTCATGAAAATTGGCAGTTGTATGTAGTTCTGATGACAATACAATAATATGGTACTGTCAAACTGATATGATGATGGAGCCGGAAAATAGGCACTGAAACTTCGATGGAAAAAGTGGAATCTAAGGATACTAATTTAACCATCTTCCAAGGATTGTAGCGTCATGAAAATTGGCAGATGTATGTAGTTCTGATGACAATACAATAATTTGGTACTGTCGAACTGATCTGATGATGGAGCCGGAAGATATGCACTGGAACTTCATGATGGAATATCGTATTATATCTGTTTTTGGATTCGTCAGAAAAGTCTTGTAATGAACTTTGACCAGGCTTAGGTTTCAAGGTTATAACAAACCCTTTTTTAATTGACTTGTAAAACTATGTAATGGAATATCAGGTAACTAATTTAAGCATCTTCCAAGGATCGTAGCGTCATGAAAATTGGCAGATGTTTGTAGTTCTGATAACATTACAATAATATGGTGCTGTCAAACTGATCTGATGATGGAGTCGTAAGATATGAACTGTAACTTCATGATTGAACATCGTATCATAGCTGTGTTTAGATTTGTTAGAAAAGTCGTGTAATGAGCTTAGACCACGATTAGGGTTTAAGGTTATAACAAACCTGTTATATATTGAAGTTAATATTGAGTGTAAATATTGACATAGGTACCTGCTGAAAATGTATATGTATTAGAGTAATAATGAAATATTTTCACATTAGTCGAACTCAGACAAGACACCATGTAATACAGAAATTCCTCCTAATATTATAAATGCGAAAGTAACTCTGTCTGTCTGTCTGTTACGTTTTCATGCCTAAACCACTAAACCGATTTTGATGAAATTTATTATAAAGATAGTTTGAGTTTAAGAGAAGGACATAGGTTACTTTTTAACTGACTGCGCGAAAGCAGGGTAATGATTTTATGCGATAACGACTTCTACGCGGATGAAGCCGCAGGGAACAGCTAGTTAAGGTATAAATGTTGTGACTAAAAAGTATAAAATAAATAAATGGTTTAAAAAACCCTAGAAAAATACGCTTTTATAATGCACGAAAAAAACCAAAAATAAATTATGGATCGTTCAAGTTGCCTCTATTTCTGGGCTGAAGTGTAAACTATGTGCTTTTAGTTATAATATTTGATTATAAAAGCGTGGGGTGCTAGAACAAGAAAGAGTCTTTTGTAAGCATATTCCTATCAATATTAATCCTTATATAATAAAAATCCTGGCGAAAGCTGCATGAGGTCGCACAAGAGCATAACGTTTATGCTGCCAAAGGGAACGCCTTTTCTTTCAGGCAATTAAGTAGATACATGAGGGGAATACGTTAACAGTGGCAAAATGTAGAGTTCTTGTTCGAGAACGAGATATCTTTGGTTACCGTTAAAAACCCGCTTGGGGATATATGCGTTGGTGTTCCTATTACGTGATTACTACATATTGTTCTAAATATCTTGGAATGCTGAAACTTTAAGGACCTACCAATGAATTATCTAATAGAGATCCGTAACGGTAATAGGTTTGCTCCTATTACGCGGGCGTCACGAAAAACTGGCAAAAGTTGGTGTTGAAAATGCGTAGACGTGATTAACTACTTTACTTTTCAAGTAAGTATGTTATGTATTTCAATTAAAGCCTATCATCATCGTTAATACATTTCCGAAATTTAAAATGATATTAATAATAGTAAAAGTCACAATAGATATATAAAAGCGTGACAGTGTAAATTAATAGTTTAAAAACACGAGAAAAACACGCTTTTATAAAGGTGACCTTATCCTTAATCTGACAAGACTTCATGCAGCTTCCGCCAGGAAGATCTTTCCTGTTCCAGCGCCCCACGCTTTTGCAATCAAATATTATAACTAAAAGCACATAGTTTACACTTCAGCCCAGAAATAGAGGCAACTTGAACGATCCATAATTTATTTTTGGGTTTTTTCGTGCATTATAAAAGCGTATTTTTCTAGGGTTTTTTAAACCATTTATTTATTATATAATAGATATACATGAAAAAATAAATTTTATTTTGTGGATATTCTTACAATGTATCTTATAGCTAAAATTAAGTTATTATGAGCTTGTTCTATGGGATATTTATTTTATTACGTGTCGGAAAATCCTTAATGGATGCCTTGCTAGACTCTTACCGACTTTATATTTTATTCCCGTATTCCCACGGGAACGGGAACTACGCGGGCAAAACCGCGTGACGTCCGCTAGTTCTTTATAAATTCGGTAGGTAATATTGGTCGATAAATATATTTTTATAAACCTAAATAACTTAAGAACATTAAGATAATTTAATTTGAGATGTTATAATTTGACATGTGTTTAAATTTGAATTAGCATAATTTAAAATGTATATATCTGACATGGTATAATTTAAGATGAAATAATTTGACATGATTTGGTTTGAAATGAATTAAATTGTCAGTTTGCTACTATGATAAATTCTGTATTAAATTTGTTTTATAGATACTACTTGATATATTTTGATTGAATTTCTAAGACTTTTATGAATTTTTTAAAATAATTAGTACAACATCTTCAAATCCATTGAGTTCCAATTTTCCGATTAGAAATTAGCAGAGTGGCCGTCCTGGGACATCCTTACGAGAGCTTACCCGGGACTCCCAACCAATGCCTGTCAGGCGTAACGTGTCGTGGCGTTTTTTAGTCGGTAGGAGTCCGGCTTAACATCCATGAGGATTTTCCCTCAAGTTAAAAAAAAAAAGCAGAGCAGCCGAAAACGTTCCAATAATTAAATAGCTACCTGCCGTATCCCATCTCAAAGAAGCTGTGTTAGCCCTATTTAATCTCTTTGGGTATTATGTAATTGAATTCTTTTAACCGCGTGTATAAAGGAAATACAGTCGCTTTTATCTGAAACTCGGGCATCACTTAATTGATTTTCAAAATCCTTTAATTGCTGTTCGAGTAATAATTTAGCCTAATAAACTAATCAGGTTATCGTCACGCATGGTGTAGACAGACATTATTTTATCATATTACTATCGAAGTATAATTCAATAGCTTGACAAAACGTTGTTACATTAGAGAGAGGTTGTGAGCGGTATTCAATTTGACCAATTTGTTTGTACCTATAATCACATTTATTACTATGATTGCCTTTGTTACATGTTATTTCTGTTATTAAATTGTTTCAATCAATAGCTATGGAAAATAATTGAAATAGGTAAATACCTATCATCATTATGGATATAATAATAATTTGAGCGGTATTTTAGGACAAATCTCAAAGTAAAGTCTTGAATTCTGGAGACCGCTTTCCTCTTGATACGATTCTAACTCAGTTTATCTATAATAGCCTCGACAATGCGAATACTGTTGCTTGAGATTGAGACTAGTGTTGGTATGCCGCAAATTTTAAATAATTAACTAAATTAAACTAATTACCTAAATCCTTGATCTATGATCATGATCAATGAGTTATTAAATGCATGTCAATAGGTCCAGTGTTCAGCAACTCGTTTTATTTGATAAAATATAAATTTTATTCGGTAAAAAGATGGACAAAGGTCATTGTCACGTAGGATCCTCTTCTATAATTTTATCATCTGCACAATGCTACAGCTACCGCGTATCATTTCAGAGTCATATCTCCAAATGCAATCTGGTTGTTTGTTTTTTGCGCGTAGTTATTTATGCGAAATGTTAGGCTCCTTGCTAACATAAATTAAGTGCTGTGACACCGACTAATTAATGTCATTAGGGACGTACAAAGATAATGTGACCCAACAGACTGTAAAATGTCAAACCGCCTGAACTATAACTGCTTGTTTTGGTACAACAAAAAACAGAATCTGACCCATAAATGGCTTTGTCGAGTGGATTAGAATTAAATAGGCCAATGTTTGTTGCGTTGTCACTGACGTTTAATAACCTTTACCTGTGTATAGGTAAATTTGTAAATAATATTATGAGTTTTTAAATATACACTTTATTTGACATGCTGCTTCATACGCCATTTATCAGCAAATGAGTTGTTTCTTGTGTGAGTAATCATTGGTAGTTCACGCTATTAGTATTTATTAGTTACGGGGTTATATGGAGTTAGTAACATTCTTCAGGGTACAGGAAATTATCAGTTATAATTACGGTATGACTGATAATGAAATACAGACGATATACATAAGTATATAAAGAAATAGCGAATGGATAAACCAATACTGAATCTCGGAACAGTCTCAGGATAATGACCTCAGTTCAAATCTGTGACATTATTCGGACCGCAAAGGAAAATAGGTAGGATACCTACTACTGCAAACTCTATATGGACGAAGTTCAACTGATTATTTCGTGACGTTTGAAATTGACAGATATTGTATTCAAATCTACGTTGACTAGATTGTCCATAAATGTGTCACTATCAAAATAATGTCAATTTCATTAGTTTATAACGCCATTTCATTACTTTTTTTTAAATACTTTCGAATAAACTTAGTTCTCTTGGGTCATAAAGGTACTATTGTAGCATAAGTGTCCCTTTTTGAGTTGAATCACGTTCGACAATTGTTGCCAATCAAATATCTGATACGGTCAAGGCACACAAGTAAGTCCAGGGCTTATTATCTGAACACCAGTCAAGTAAGTCCAGGGCTAAATATCGGAGTGTGATGGGCACATCACACCCCACAGGAGTCGTGGGTGAAAGTTAATCTTACGGAGTATCTAACTCATTTAGAAGGGAGTTTTGGCATCATCGTTCTATGCAAGGAGAGCAGTTTTCAGATGATTGAGATGGTCGTGATTCAGAAATTAATGCAGATCAAGTAACGAGTTGCATTACTTACTGTAATGCAACTAGCACACACACTATCCCACTTTTCTGAATATCAAATAGTCCTAATAATGTACATTATGTTCATAGGTACTCTTGATCAATAAAAAGCACTGCTATGCATTATATATTCATCGTTACTCGTAATAATATCAATGTGTCAATTTTCCAACGACACTACTAACCGGAAAACGGAACCAAGTCCTTAGGGACCGACTGGTGACTGCATATTGTAGGTGGATAGGTAGGTAAGTACCAAATACAACAGTACACGAGATAGAACATGCGCTTACATAACAATGGTGATGTTGACAACTCGATAGTAACGTGTGCGGTAAACCCGTTTCCGTGGGAATATGGGAATTAAATGTAGCCTATGTTTACCGGGGATAATGTAGATTCCCAACAGTGCCAGAATTTTTCAAATCGGTTCAGTATGTAGTTTCGGAGCCTATTTAAACAATCAAATCTTGCACTTTATAATATTAGTAGATAACTAAATCATAGATATTTAAAGAGCTAATTCAGAAATATAGGCAAAGATGGTTCTGATTAGTAGATCATAAGTTTAGGTAGCTATTGAAATTTCTCGTCTAGAAATAATTGCATAAAGTAAATTTTCATCTATACTAATATTATAAAGAGGTAAAGTTTGTGTATTTGTATATTTGTTAAATTGTAAGGGGTAATCTCGGGATCTGCTGAACCGATTTTAAAAATTCTTTCACCAATAGAAAGCTACGTTATTGCGGAGTGTCATAGGCTATATAGCATCACGCTATAACGAATAGGAGCGGAGCAGTAATAGTAAATGTTTCAAAAACGGGGGAAAAGTTATTCATTTTGAGAACTTCGCTGCGTGTGCTGCGTGACTAATATTATTTAACCGACTTCAAACAAGGAGGACTCAATTCAACCGTTTTTTTTAATGTGTTTTCGCGCAGAACTCCGTCGTTTATAGACCGATTTGATAAAAATATTTTTTCGTTCAAAAATAGATACTCCCAAGGTAGTCCCATTTTATCTATACTATCTATACTAATATTATAAAGAGGTAAAGTTTGTGTGTTTGTATATTTGTTAAATTGTAAGGGGTAATCTCGGTATCTACTGAACCGATTTTAAAAATTCTTTCACCAATAGAAAGCTACGTTATTGCGGAGTGTCATAGGCTATATAGCATCACGCTACAACGAATAGGAGCGGAGCAGTAATAGTAAATGTTTCAAAAACGGGGGAAAAGTTATACCTTTTGAGAACTTCGTTGCGTGTGCTGCGTGACTAATATTATTTAACCGACTTCAAACAAGGAGAACTCAATGCAACCGTTTTTTCTTTAATTTTTTTTATGTGTTTTCGCGCAGAACTCCGTCGTTTATAGACCGATTTGAAAAATATTTTTTCATTCGAAAATAGATACTCCCAAGGTGGTTCCATTTTAAGGAAGCCAGGATCTGATTATAGCATCCTGGAGAAATCAAAAAGAACTTTTAAAAATTGTAGGGGCATCTAGGGCGTTTGTACATTTTTTTATTAAGGGCTTTAAAGTAGTACAACTTAATGAAGGCCTGGAGTCGATCTGATAATGGAGACGAAAGACATTAGAAAGAATTCCCTAACGATATGTACAGCAGTTACTTTGCGTTTGGGTTTGATTAATTTGTACTGTCGAGAACTTTACACTTAGATAGATAGATTTTCAGTCCACACGACACTAAAAATATTGAAAAAAAAATTGAATAAAAAAGAAACCGACTTTAAACAAAACTAAAATTGAAAAGTAAAATTTACTTAGCACAAAGTTAGTATATTCTGATTTATCAGATATCATCTATATATATAAAAATCAATGCCACTTTTCGTTGTAATTTTATAACTCAGGAACGGGCTTACCTGTCCAAACCAAATGTTTAGGCTTTGTTCGGAATATTTAGTAGATAGTTTATGTGAAGTTTGCACAAAATCGGTCGAGCGGTTCGTCATTTATCACGCAAACGAAGTTGCGCGGGTCAGCTAGTATTTAATAAAGACGATGAGGGAATAATTTATATAAAATCTAATATTCATAATGTACCTTAACTTCGTTTATTTCTACCGTCTAGTAACTAACTGTGCTCATATTTATGTATTGTTAGTAATATAATAACAAACATTTTGTGTTAAGTTTTCAAGCCTTTTTAACTTACAACCGGAAATTTTGTTGTTGCGTAGTTTCCAAATTCGAATGCATCGTCGCAACTTTACCGGTATACTGTGTACCGTATAATGTGGACGTCCATCCGGTCCGAAATATAGCTAAAGCGAGCAAGGCAAATAGCCTTTTATTGAAGGCTAGTGCTTCGAGAAAACAAAGTTCTCTCCAAGTCAAGTACAATACTGAAATTCTGAACAAGGTGCAAGTGTTCTTGGAACGGTTCCGACATTTCATTGTTATGGATAAGTTTTTGTTTATGATAACAATAAAATATGTATTAAAAAAAGAATACGTATATTCACGCTTTTATTCTCGAAGGAGTAAGTAGGTGGGGGCACAGTATCCGCCCACATGATAGCTTTTTGTCCCACGTTATCATATTAGTGGGACTCGGGACGGGAGACAAAACGTTACAAGATAAGGAGGGTAATCCACGTAGTTAAATGTACACCAAGTATTCTTTACAATAAGTGTAATATTTCTGACGACAACACTAAACTATAAACGCTCAAGTTGCTCTCAAGCGCTCTGACTAGGTATCAAGTATACTTATTAAGTTCTTGCGCTGGCATAGGTCGCTGTCGCAGTAATTACACCCAGTGTAAAGTTGTATACGTACACCATTAATTGCTGCTCCACGGAAACACTGACGGAGGTCGTTTTTCCGGCCAATTAGTTCACTAGTTCACTTATCTATCCACTGTATTTGCTCTGTCACATGCGACGCTAAATAAAGTGGTTTCTAGCTAACTAGCTTTGTTTTAACTGTACTCTAAATTCGACGCAACTAGGCCTGTCTCACAATGTGCCGGTAAAGTGTAAGGTTAGTTGTTTTGTGCGTAATATAGGTCGTTAAATACGTGTATTGTAAGAACATATTTTGCTTATAGCCGGGCTTCAGGTCCTGGGTTAGATTCCCAGGTCGGTCCAAATAATTTTGTGATCCACAAATGTTTGGTGTTCTTAAATACCTACATACATATTAAACATAAACTATAATATGTATGTATTTATAAGTAAGTCTATCAGTTGTTTAGATCAACACAAGCTTATATTAGCTTAATTTGATCTAAATGATGTTGTGTGGGAATTTCCACAAATGTTTATTTATTTATTCACTTTAACTTTATTATAATTGTTGATTTCTAAACCAAATCTATTTCGAAGAAACTTAAGCTTTATTTGTATTATCCCATCTACATAAAGTATTAGTTTTAAGAAGGTGTGCCGCTCTACCGCTGATACCAACTTTATTCTTCTTTATTTGAAACTATAGAAACTGAAACTTTATACTTTGCATAATGTTCAAGATTTCGTTGTAAAGTTTTAAAGCGAAAAGCCCATAGCTCTAACAAAGTCTGCTATTGCAAGCGTAGTCACACTTTTGTCTTAAGTTATTACGAAATTTCTAGTGGCTTTTTCAGCATCGCGTCTTCTTTCATCGTAGGAAAATTCTATTTCTCTTAGTTAAATGTAATTCGCGGGAGGAATAGGAGTAGTTTAATACTATTCAATTGTTCTCTAAAGAATAAATAAGTCAGAAATTCAAATTAAGGATGTAATTAAAGGGTGCGTACCAAAATTTGTCAGTCAACGAACTACTTTACATTTCATTTAACAAGCTTTGTTCTATACAGGCAAAACATAGGTCTACAATTGTAATTTAATGAGTAACTCATATACATTTTTATAGACAGTATAATTTATGCGTGATAACAAAGGGCCTTGGGACAGCAAAGTGCGAGATAATTTTTATGATAAAATATCCCTTTTCACGGGCAATTTGCTGTAAATCAAGTTTTTCGGCCACCCATTCTATTTACTGACCGCAACCCAGTTCCGTTCACATGAGACTATCATGAGTACCCCTCATATGCTACGGTCATGCTATAACATGTGGACAAAAAAATGTCAATTATAAATATTAATTAAGGACCGATTTGAAGGACTAATTTTATAGAATGTAGGGAAATTTTATGTTTAAGTAATAAAAATTTTGGAGAATGCAGAGTGAAGACATATAACAACCTGCATTGGACTGGACTGCAGGCCTGAGTACAGTGCGGGTGGTCTGCTCGTCGTACAGAATCAGGCCAAGGCACGGCGCAAGTGACGTGAAAGTTTCAAGCACGCCTAAAGAAACACGATAACACTCGAATGCTTAAGTGATCCACAATAGTACCAAGCCAAAGTCTGCTGGTGGCTCAACAACTACATTTTAATAGTACCTAATCAATCAATGAAATCAACCTATGCTATACGTCACTCTAATTAGTAATACTAAAAGTATTTAAATTATTTGGTCCCAAGAAAACAACCGAACTACTGACACTATACAGGGGACTTGGTATCTATTGGAAAAGCGTGGGCATACTAATATAGTATGCTTCTGCCTATGACTTCAGACAAATAGGCGCTATTATGTGTACCTATGTAGGTAAGTATATAATTTAATGTAGTCTGTCATACAGCTTTCGTTTAAAAACCAAAGTTTGCATAAAATGGCCAAAATTTATATGCATCCCTCCAGTTATAATAGAAGTAAATATTTATTACGCAAAAAACTGCTAGGAAGTTTGTTGGCAAAATGGAAGAGGGGACGACGTCGCTCCAAGCGTAATTGACATTGGACCTTGTCGCAGGAACATAGATGAGGTTTATTCATAAAAATTAGCTCAATATTTGCAGGCCATTCCAATTTTTGCTTTTACATTTATTAAACAGTGTTTGCGAACACAATTTTTCAATATAATGTAACTTGTTTACGATATACAATTCATATTATATATTATTATGTACATGTTAACTTTATTGTTTTTCAAAATACATAAAAAGTTATGAAACGAACGTTAGTAGATATAATATTAATACTCGTAGAAATTTCTGTCTTCGACAATATGTTTTTTAACTCTTCATTATGGCCTTTCGTCTATAAAGGTCAAATAATCTAATCGTGACCACGATCAGGACTTAAACCAGGAGACCATTGTTTCACAATAAACCTACTTATATTAATAATCGTGAAATGTATTGTGAATCTATGGGCCTCTTAAAAAATACTCGAATATCATATACTGCTTTCTACAGATAAATGTATTATTAAACGGTAACAATGTAGTTTTGGAGAATAATAGCATTTACTACCCGTTCGCTCTAACTTTGCCGCTGGCGTAGAGGCGTATACCCGAATTGTTAATTAGACGAAGTAAATTGACAGTAGCTAATGTCACTTCGTCATAGAAAATACGCAACATTGTATGAAGAAGTGACATTAGTTGCTGTCAATTTACTTCGTCTAATTAAAAATTCGACTTTAGTATGGAGCCGAGCGGCAAAGTTAGAGCGAACGAGCAGTACACAATTCCGGACATTTAAATTCACCATTCACTGATTGATTACTATATTAAAATGTAGTCGTTTTTATTTTTCGTTCTTTTTAACGTTAGATTATCCAAAAACCCACAGTCCCTACCTAGGCATTCAGTTCCTCGAGAGGATGACCTTAAGCTACCTGCAGACTTTGGCTTGGTACCATTGCGGATCATTTAAACGTTCGAGTGTTATCCTGCTTCTTTGGGCGTGCTTGAAACTTTCACGTGCCGTCTTGGGACTGATTCTGTAAGACGAGCAGACCACCCGCGCTGTACTCAGGCCTGCAGTCCAATATCGTTGTTATGTGTCTTCACTGTGCATTCTCCAAAATGTTTGTAAGACATAAAATTGCCATTGGGAGTCACGGGACATCCTTCCTGAGGGCTTACCCGGGGCTCTCAACCATAGGCTGTTGGGCGTTACGTGAGGTTTTTTAGTCGGTAAGAGTCCGGCATAGCATCCTACGAGGATTTTCCCTCACGTTAAAAAAAAAAGACATAAAATTGCCCTACATCACTACATAGTATAAAACAAAGTCGCTTTTTCTGTCCCTATGTCCCTTTGTATGCTTAAATCTTCAAAACTACGCAACGGATTTTGATGCAGTTTTTTTTAATGGATAGAGTGATTAAAGAGGAAGGTTTATATGTATAATAACATCCATTAAATAGTGGAGAACAACTGTTATTTTGGAGGTTTCTAATGTGATGTCGTAAATAATTACATTTTTTCCACTTACATTGCAAACGCAGGCTGAATCTTACGAGATTTATCAAAGTAATGTACTAAGTATTGTACACATTGTAAAGGTCTACAGAAAACTCCGCCATGGCATATCTCTATCTCTTATGGATATCCCACAATAACATTTTTAAGTCATTTACTTTTTACGACAAATAATGGTTTATTTTTGAAGCGGTTTTAACCAATACATCATTAATCCTTATCCAATTAAATACCATAAATACATTGTTTATTAAATATAGATCTATATGGCCCTTTACAGCATATGATTTAAATGAATATTTTCTAAGATATTACATATATAAAATTGCGGGACGTAGCGTTTGCGGCCGTACCGGCCGGCCGCACACTGGTCCGGATTTTAAAATAGGTGGATATACGATCTAAGATGTCAAATTTGTTTTGGATAGAAACTATAGTGCTAATTAACATTCAATACTACAACTTTTCCATAAAATGACTCATTAATTATTTGGCATAAAATATATTTGGTTTAATTTCTCAGTTCAGTATCAAAGTATAAAGGTCTCACCTTATATTTTGATAAGCATTGATTTTTTAACATGGTTCATGTCAATGCTCAAAGCGTTCCGGCCCATTATTCCGATTTTCTTTCATCTTTCGACGCTGACCAGGTACATGCTGTACTAGTGTCTGAAAGCGTTTTCAAACCTGAATTACCTTCGATTCAATTTCCTCTACCGGGATATAAACTTGTTCGCAATGACAGAACGGGAAAGGGATATGGAGGGGTGGCCATATATCTTCGTGGAGACATTCCGCACAGAGTGGTTGAGCAATCTCCAAGTGAATATTGCTCCTTCGCAGAACATCTTTTTATTGAACTGAATTTAAATAATAACAAAGTTCTCTTAGGCGTCTACTATAAGCCCTCTAGTCAAATTGATTATTATTCATCGCTGGAGAGTAAATTGGAATACCTAAATTCAGTGTATGACCACGTCCTCTTACTTGGAGACCTTAACACGTGTCTGCTGAAGGATGATTCTCATAGTCATAAACTTCAGTCTCTTGTCCGTTCTGTCAACATGCACATCCTTCCCCTTGATGTTACTCACAGACAACCTGGTTGTAAGCCTTCCCTTATAGACTTAATTCTTGTGTCAGACTCTCACAAAGTGGCCACTCATGGTCAGCTTCCTGCTTCTTTTTCATATCATGACCTTATCTATCTGTCCTATAAAGTTCGTCCTCCTAAGCGCAAGAGCAAATTTCTTTATCTTCGTAGTTTTAAAAACATTAATCTGGAACGTTTGAGCGAGGATGCGAGTCGCGTAGATTGGTCGTCAGTATTTGACAGTAATGATCTGGATGACAAAGTTACTGCGTTTACTAGTATAGTTCTAGGATTGTTTGATGTGCATGCTCCACTTAAAAGGGTAAAGGTAAAGCATTTGCCGGCTCCATGGCTTACCATAGAAATTAAAAAACTTATGGCTAAGCGAGACAAGGCCAAACGTATTTATAATAAATCACCCACAACTGAAAACTGTGACAGATACAAAACTTTACGGAACCGCTGCGGGCGTATGTGTAGGAATGCCAAAAGACGCCACATTCATAATTCCCTTGAAAACCTCAACTCATCAAAAGTATGGCAATTCCTACGATCTCTGGGAATCGGTAAATCCTCACAAAGCAGTGACTTTCAAATTGATCTCAATGAACTTAATCGTCATTTCTCGAGGTCTCCTGTCACTATCCCTAGAGATACAAAATTTTCCACATTAGATTTTCTTTCTAAACTTTCTTTGCCATTGAATACTTCTTTCTCATTTCACCCTGTTGCTGAGGCGGATATTAGGAGGTGCTTCCAATCAATATCAACAAAGGCTGTTAGGTATGATGGTCTTCAATTACAAATGCTCCTTCCCATCCTTAATCATTTAATCCCTGTAATTACTCACCTTATTAATTATTCCCTCCAAAGCCATAAGTTTCCTTCATCCTGGAAAAAAGCCTACGTTATACCTTTACCCAAAGTATCTAATCCCGCTATACTCAAACCGTGGCCCGCGGGCCACGTTTGGCCCGCCGGGCCTTTGATAGTGGCCCATCTGAATATTGGCGTGAATCGGAACGTAGCATCTAACGACTGCTTCAGAGGGCTTATTCTCAGAACGGCTTTACCGTTAGAAGTCTTCTGTTACGGCTGAGTCTGGAGGTCGCCCTTCACAAGTTTGAGGCTCTGTGCTTTCACTGACATCGGAAGGCGCCGCATACTGGATCCAGCATACAAGTACGGGGCGTTAGCATTGGTATCGAGCCCTTGATGAAATATCTAGGGCTCGTACTTGATAGCGGACGGAACTTCGGACATCATTACTAAAGTGTGGTCCCAAAACTGAGGGGCGGAATAGCGGCATTCTCGTGGTAAGTACCCCACGTAAGAGAAACTATAGCCGTCAGGGTAATAAAAGGATACTGCATGGAATATCTCCCATTCAGGACTCCTCCATGGGACCTAGAAGCGAGGCCTCTTAACTCATTGTTTAAATGACGCATAGAGGCACTGGAGCGGGGCCATATGCCTGCGCCTCGAATAATCAAGTGGTCACAGTCCCACCAGGGTGGAGAAAAGTCACAAAATGGGCGATCACCCACCCGAACTCCACGCGTCTGTGATGAGAGCGTCGTAGACTTGTCTTCGCCCAAGACTATCGGCCTTCATGACTGGGGGCCTTAGAACGGCGAAGGAGCTGCTTATCGTCCTTACAGAAGCAGGCCCAATACAGCAGCGTGACATAAAAGTTTCACGCGTGCCCAATCGTCCCAAGAGCGAGATAACACCCGAAAACCCCCTAAAGACGCGGGAAAAGACACGAACCCCTCAGGAAAGGCCGCAATGGTAGCCAAAGGAAATCCTGGCAAATCCTTCTGAGGGCTAACCCAGAGAACCCGACCGTGCAGTGGTAGGGCACGTATGGTTTTAGTTTGTAAGTGCCCGGCATAGTATTTATAAGAGATTTCGAAAAGTGTTCAAAGTATCAAAAATCGCATTACAACATACGAATCTTCGTAACTATTTTTTATACTAATTTTTTTTTTTAAGTTAATTATCGTTTTAGTCAAGACCTAAATAATTATGAGGCGTGGCCCGCGACACCATGACTGAAACGTGTTTGTGGACCTTATGAAAAAAAGTTTGAGTAAGGCTGATCTAATCCTTCTATCTTATCCCACTATCGTCCCATATCTATCCTTCCATTACTGTCCAAGATCCTTGAAAGTATAGTTCAAAGTCAATTATCTTCTTATCTCTCCTCCAATGACCTGCTAAGTCCACACCAGTCTGGACTTCGTAGGGGGCACAGTACTGTCACTGCGTTAACCAAAATTACAGATGACATGCGGCTGGCTATGGAAAAGAAACAATCAACAATTCTGGTTCTATTGGACTTTAGCAGTGCCTTTAATTCTGTTGATTTTGATATCCTCCTGGGAATGTTAACCTCTCTTAATATTTCGTCTCCTGTTATTGGGTGGTTCAAGTCATATCTTCAGGGTCGCTCGCAGTCTGTTCGCTATGATGATTCCTTCTTGGAATGGTGTGATTTAGCTGCGGCTGTACCTCAAGGTGGCGTTCTGTCTCCTCTTCTCTTCTCCGTTTTTATTAACGCAATCACAAAAGTAATATCTTCTCATTATCATCTTTACGCAGACGACCTGCAGCTATATCGTCACTTTCGAGTTGATGAAATTGATGAGGCTGTAACTGCTATCAACAATGATTTAAATAACAATAATATATGGGCAAAAGCACACGGACTTCTTGTTAACCCTACGAAATCGCAGGCAGTCATTGTTGGTAGCAGATACATGTTAAATCAGTTGGGTAAGCATTCTCTCCCACAAATATTGCTTGACTCGGTTCCCATTGCATTTTCTCAACACGCTAAAAATCTTGGGGTTCATATTGATTCACGTCTCGAATGGGACGTACAGGTCGCAGAGGTAAGCAAAAAAGTGTTCTACTCGTTTCAATCGATCAAACGTCTCCAGAAATTCCTGCCTTTCGAAACTAAAGTTACTCTTGCACAATCCCTCTTACTCCCGATTTTAGACTATGCTGACGTCTGTTACCTTGATGCAAAGGAGGAACACTTAAATAAACTAGAACGCCTGCAAAATCTGGGTATTCGCTTCATTTTTGGTCTGCGTAAATACGACCATGTTTCCGAATTCCGGGCAAGGTTGAGGTGGATACCTATCCGGCAGCGCCGAAACTTTCGTATTGTTTCGCTTCTATTCTCTATTCTACATAATGTAAATTCTCCTCCTTATCTTAAAGAACGCTTTGAGTTTCTTGTTCCAAGGGGCAAAACATGTCGCACTTCCCGTTCACTTCTTCTTCGTACTCCTTTGCATAGTTCTGGCGTATATGACAAATCTTTCACTATTCGTGCAGTGCGTTTATGGAATTCGCTGCCTCATACTGTACGCGATAGCTCCTCATTGAACGTTTTCAAGAGTAGAGTAAAGGAACTATATCTTTCCCAAATTACATAAGCTACTATTATGTATAGTAAATATTGTTATATATCTTATCTACTTGTATGTGCCTATATGTATTTACTTTTATATGTATGTTTATGTATATGTGTGTATGTATGTTTATGTATTTGTGTATTTATGTATGTATGTATGTATGTATATAGGTATTTATATGATTATAAGGTTTATTATTTCTTAAACTAAAAAAAAAAAATATTGTGCACTTTTTAACCCCTTCGTTGTGCATTTACTTAAGTAACCCCAAGGTTTGCTGGAAGAAAACTCAATTATGAGTTAAGCTCGCCTTTGTACAGCGTAATATTTGTACTGTATTTTGTTTTTATATTTCAATTATATTTTGATGTGCAATAAAGAATAAAAAAAAAAAAAGCAACTATGGTCTTTAATACGACAACATAAAAAATTTCCGCGTATCACTGCGGGTTTGGAATCCACAATGCTTTAAAGTTCACAGTTTTTCTGTACTTAGTGTATTTAGTATCAACATTGCACCCGGGCGAAGCCGGGGCGGGTCGCTAGTCCTATATAATTAGTTCTTCAAATCGGCCCTTAATTAATATTTATACTCTACACTTTTTTTTTCTGTCCTCATGTTATAACGTGACCGTAGCATATGAGGGGTCCTCATGAAAGTCTCGTGTGAACGGAACTGGGTTGCGGTCAGGAAATTGAAAGGGTGGCCGGAAAACTTGATTTACAGCAAAGTGCCCGTGAAAAGGGATATTTTATTATGAAAATTATCTTTCGGAACGAGAGGGTTGACTCGCACTTTGCTGTCCCAAGGCCCTTTGTTATCACGCATATATTATACTGTGTGTAAAAATGTATATGAGTTACTAATTAAATTACAATTGTAGAGCTCTGTTGTGCTAGTATACGTTGACTAACATAATATTTTGTTAAGCTCCTTTTCATTACTGGGATATCCTTCCGAGGGCTTTTCAACCGTAGGCTGTTAGGCAGGATACGTGAGGTTTTAAGTCGGTAGAAGTCCGGCATAGCATCCATGAGGATTTTCCCTCACGTAAAAAATAAAAAAATAAAAGCACCCTTTAACCCTTTACAACATGAAATTAAATTTTCTGACTTATTTACTCTATAGAGAACAATTGAATAGTATTAAACTACTCATATTCCTCCCGCAAATTACATTGAACCAAGCGGAATCGAACTTTCCTCTGATGAAAGAAGACCCGATGAGTAACTCATTAAATTACAGTTGTAGACCTGTCTGTTGTGCCTGTATAGAATAAAATTTGTTAAATGAAATGTAAAGTAGTTCGTTGACTGACAAATTTTGGTAAGCACCCTTTAATTATATCCTTAATTTGAATTTCTGATTTATTTATTTTTTAGAGAACAATTGAATAGTATTAAACTACTCCTATTCCTCCCGCAAATTACAGTTAACTAAGAGAAATTGAACTTTCCTACGATGAAAGAAGATGCGATGCTGAAAAAGTCACTAGAAGTTTCGTAATAACTTAAGACGAAAGTGCAACTACGCTTGGAATGGCAGACTTTGTTAGTGCTGTGGGGCTTTTCACTTTAAAACTTAACAACGGAATCTTGAACATTATGCAAAGTATAAAGTTTCAGTTTCTATAGTTTCAAATAAAGCAGAATAAAGTTGGTATCAGCGGTAGAGCAGCAGACCTTCTTAAATCTAATACTTTAAATTATGTTGATGGGAAATTACATTTTCTTCAAATTGATTTGGTTTTGTAATTGATAATAAAGATTAAGTTGTAGTGAATACTAAGTAACTGATAAAATATTCGAATAATGTGTAACATCTTAATTTATCTCGTAGTGAGGGCTTTCCACGATGTATTAGTAATGTTTTGGGTAATAAACAGTGTCTTACTAACAAATTAGCAGAATATAATGCTCTTACAATACATATAATAAAATAATGTTCTGTGCGTATGTGCATGCTTTAAAAACTCAAAATGTACTGAATCGATTGATTTGTGGTCCGTGGGTCTGGTGTGAGTCCTGGGACAGCCTTCCGAGGGCTTACCCGGGCTCTCAAACGTAGGCTGTTAGGTAGGATACGTGTGGTTTTAGTTGGTAGAAGTCCGGCATAGCATCCACGTAGGATTATCCTCACGTTAAAAAAATGAATGAAGGTTGCTCTTCAACATCTCTAAAACTATTAAAGGTTACTTGTGTGTAATTGGCAAAGGATCAAGTCCCACTGGATTTCAGCTAAGCTCTTGACAACTCTATTGTTTTATCGACATTACACGACTGTGTAAAGTACTCGTATAACAGTTTGCGCGTTTATTTGCTGAAGTTTGGACAGTTTTAAGAGCACCTTAATGCAAATGGCCCTAATATAAACAGGGGTTATTCGTTTACATTTTTGAACACTTGGGTATTGACAACTGAATGTCTTCGTTGCTTTAGCTTTAGTTATTTCATCATTTTAATTGATAGAATAGGAGGTCTAAATTACTTTATTACTACAGTACAGTAAAGTTTATGCGAATGTTCATTTTAAATTAAAAGTAAATGGTTAGGCACAGAATGGCAAAAATACTGTTCTCAGGCCAGAAGCATAATCAGCCGATAGCAGTCCACTGCTGGACGTGCGTGAAATTGGTTAACAATTGAGTCCCGCTGGATTTCAGCTTAGTTCCTGACAACTCTATTGTTTTATGGACATTAAACGACTGTGTTAAGTACTAGTATAACCATTTTTGCATTTAGTTGGTGAAGTTTGGACAGTTTTAGGAGCACCTTAAAGCAAACGAATTATAGACAGGGGTTATTCATTTACCTACATTTTTAGACACTTGGGATTTGAAAACAGAATGTTCTCGTTGCTTTAGTTTAGTTATTTCATTATTTCAATAGATAGAATAAGAGGTCTAAAGTATTATGGTACAGTACAGTAAAGTTTATGCGAATTTGCAATTTAAATGGTTAGGCACATAATGGCAAAAATATTGTTCTCAGGCCAGAAGCTTCATCAGCCGATAGCAGTCCACTGCTGGACGTAGGTCTCTCACTATTTAAGCCACAATACACGGTCCTGCGCGTTCCGCATACAGTTCCCGTCTGCGACCTTTTCCAGGTTGTTGTCGATCATTAATCAGATAATATACTAATGCTCCCAGGTGGTTGCCGGCATACAAACTTACTAAATAAAATTAAGTACTTACATACAGCGGGAATTTTGGCAAGAGCTTAGCGGACGGCCTTGTTAGACCATGAATATTGAATAGTCGTCAGCCCACAGCCCGCTGCGGTTAATCTTTTTTTCGTTGGTATAACAAGCAGGTTTAGTTATGAAAAGTGTATTATCATTATGTTAAGCGAAATGTGTATTTTTAGTCAGTGTAGTCTTTTGTCGTGTGTAGTTTTCTTTTGTTTTGAATTATAATGAAGTTTAGATCAGCTATGTAGGTGTGACTCTCTTCAATCCGTTAATTGAACTTTATGTGTTATAAGAGTACCGTTTTGTGTTTTAACAGGCAGTAGATTGTTATAATAAAACAACAACCATTTTGAGCCTAAACCAATAGTTTACTGATATTGGTTACTGCACTAACATAGGCTTTGGTATTAGGTCTGCCTTGTATAAATATCTGGCTGGCGTGTGTGTGGGTGTGAATGGACTACTATAGTCTCTGGGACTGGATGGGGAAGGCGCAGGGACCCTGTGTTGGGGCTTACGGACAGCATTGGACTTACATAGGCTGATTTGATTGTATAAACAGTAGCGTAACTACACGTCACGCGCGTAGCTCCCAAACTGTCAACACGTTTGGGAGCCACGCGTTGAACAAGAACCAGATGGGGTAGAGAATGGGGACCACTGAATAAGTACAATAGTATGGCTTATTTCTATTATATCCAGCAGTCCAGCGAAAGAATAGCTTGAAGAAGTATACCAAGGTAAAAGTGCCTTAGAAGACTATCTTAGGTTCTCTAATATATCACTTGAGATATCAAATAGAAATGATACGAGTATTTATTGGCCATGATTGGTGTTATTTAGTCTCAAGGCCTACAGTGACCCTTCTTGGACGATTAATTTTTACAACCGTTGTCGTGAGAGCGCCCATCTGGCGGCCTGTTTTTGTAACAATATGGCGACATATAATGTCAACATAACTTTGGCTACAATTTAAAAAAATTATATTTAATTTTTTTTTTTTTAATTTCGCAATTTTTTTATCAGGCAAAGGTAGATGCGTGTGAGATGCCTACATTCTACCGTGTATTTAGTGCAACACGTAACAGCTGGTGAGATCAAATTATGATGAAGATTATAATTCAATAAAATGTTCAAATATTTAATAACACTAGAGTTGAGTCCAAGGAAAGGACGTAGGCTACTTTTAACTGACTACGCAAAATGAGGATGGAAATCATGACCCTTCTTTTGCATAGTCTGTCCTTCCCTTGCATTAGCATGCAAGGGAATGTTAACAACGTTGTTAGCAACTAATGATTATAAATGCATCGCATTTATAATCATAAGTTGGGATTACGACTTATTGCATTCCACGACACGACAATTTCCAACGCTTTGTATATCCTGTAAGAGACAAAGCTGCCTGTGCGTGGGTTAACGGTTTCTTCCTTCAGAAGCTTAATTAGAGCTTTAAAAGACAAAAACTATTCTTTTGGGTATTATAAAGACATTTTTCTATAAACACTTATCACAAGGGAAATGTTGGTCTACAAGAGAAAGTATCTGAGTAACCGAAAGCTGGATCACACGTCGTTATAAGACATCTGTTTTTGCTATGTTGCTTTTTGTATTTTTAGTTTCGAAAGGAACGTTTTTCGCATCAGAATATCGACATAGTGTGGTCTCACGCACATTCTAAACAGCTGGAGTCGCCAATACGTACAATTTATGATACCTTTGTAGGTTTGGGACGCTTGGCAAACATATTAAAACTGAACGTGCCACAACTAAGGTCTCAACTCCTCAATCGATTAACTTGCCAAAGTAGTAATTGGTTTTTATTGTGACATTTTTGTTCATTTAACATTAACACGATGATATAATACATAGATAATCTGTACCTATACCTATAATAAAACTGTATTCCGCAACAGTATCACGCCGAACCTACTATATCAATTTAACTTAAGACTTCTGAACAATTCCATGAGTTATTTCACGAGTAATTACCATTATTTAGTCATATAGAACAAGTTTGACGTTTTTCAACCTTCTCAAATTGAAACTCAAAAACGCATTTATTTCCCATAATCCTAATAACTTACGAAAGATCATGAACACAAATCAACAAAAGTGGTACCACCATTTCAGATCACGGCCCGGTTAAGAAAAACTTGCAAAAAAACTCGGCGGGCAATTCTGTGATGAGAGAGTTCTGAGAGTTCCTGAAAGTAATCATCTAATCATTGTCTATTGAAATTTGTCACTTAACACAGAATACCTGCAGCAGAATTGTGCTAAAATGGCGTTTATATCAGTTCGATGAACAGCCAAACAATCCAGTTGCATTTGTACCAGCCGATTGAAATCATTCGAACCGACAAAGTAAAATGCAACTGCTTTGTCAGAAATTCGTGTATCGAAACTTACTTGTTAAGCTGCGCAGCTTTGAAACTCAAAATAGAGCACTAAATTCGAAATTCCAACCTGTGATATTTTCTTTACTCGCTGTCCTGTATCGCCCAAATTGTATCTTTTAGTCTCTTTACCAAATTCTTGGCAAAAAAGATAAGTAAAAAGCTATAACCTTTTCAATTTTTTTAAAAAAACATAAAATCTATATACAGGGTTACAGGAAAAGTCGTGCTAGATCCGTTAAGGGCGTGGAGTACCCATTATTTCTGACTAATTTCACTATGAAACACTCTACCCTAAACTTAACCCTGTTCGAGATATTCGACTTTTAATATTTTTATTGAAAATTGCCGATTTTTAGGTTACAAAATTTTTTATTTTTATTTTGGGCGCCTTATTTATTATTTTTGTTGCATTTTGACATGTGTAATAAGATGCTCCAAAACGTCAATCATTGAAATAGTGCATAAATTAATTGAACATGTCGTAGAAGACAAGTGAAAGTTAAGAAAATAAAAAAAATAGTAACAAGTTTATTTTTCTCTAAGGGATATGTAAAAAAAATATTACGGCAGTCGTTCGGCAGATGTTTTTTAAAATATCTACATTTCATCAGCTATCTAACGACGTATAGCAATGTAGGGTTGTATTTAAATTCATTGAAAAAAACTTAGTTTCAAAAGCGACAGTGGAGAAGAAAATTAATACTTAGCCCTAAAAAGTAAAATAAAACAATAGGAAAAGATGAAATGTCATTTATTAAACAAGGTTTTTACACAACTTTTTCATACTCTACAGTTCATGTCGTCGTTGCGCCTGACAAGTTCCATATGTGCATTTTTTTGATTTTTCGATTTTTGCATATTTATAATCTCCGTCTAAATCTACACGTGCTAGTAAAATCCGTTGTGTAATATCTAGGTTCTAGGTTCTAGGTTTACACGGGCTGGTTTCCGCAACTCGACGTCATTTAATGCGCCTATTTTGCGTGAGGGGTTGTGGTATGGCTATTGCCATCCCAGTTCCTCCAGGAAGTCTAGCAGACTCTTCACGTTGCTGACGACTTCCTGGAGCGACCTCGGTGTGCCGAGGTGTGTAGCCCTGTATCTTGCCAGTTCCGGGCATTCCATAAGAATGTGACTGGCAGTTTCGTCCGTCTCCATGCAGGCTCTGCAAAGGGGGCTGTCTGTGACTCCTAAATTAAAGAGATGTTTATTAAGTGGACTGTGACCTGTAACTATACCTGTTATTATACTTATCTTAGTCCTGTTTAGCTGCAGAATTTTGCGAGAGAATCTGGTGTTGATTGTCGGCAATGCCTCTCTCGCCTGTCTGCATGTATCAAGGCCGGTCCAGTAGTCCTGGTGCTGGCTCCTTGTCTGCTGTTTTAACAGGTTTCGTACCCATCCAGATGGGAGGGGCAGAATAGGTTCCGGGCCCATTGCTGTCAGCGATGAGCCTCTTCTTGCCAGCTCGTCCGCTGCGTCATTACCTCGTGAGCCACTGTGTCCTTTTATCCATTGTAGGGTAACATTGTTCTTTACGCATATATCCATCAGACCTTTGTGGCACTCCATGATAAGGCCTGACGTTATTGTATGGCTTTGTAACGCCTGTAGGACCGATCTACTGTCAGTTAGTATCCTGATGCACTGATTCTGTACAGTCCTGGCTTTGATAGCCTCAGTCGCCTTAATTATGCCCATGCACTCCGCCTGGTATACTGTGCCATGGGTGCCTAGGGGTGTTGCGATGGTATACCGTCACAATACCAGAAATTATAATGCCTTAACTCAAAATATCGTAGCCCAAAATACCCGAAATCAAAATATCAATATTCAAAAGGCAAATATTTATAATATAAATAATTTAAAATGCCTAACGGTCGAATAACCGAAACCCAAAAAATAAATTTATCAAATACCTTATCTTAAAATGTTCAAACGCAAAATACCTTTTTTTTAAAATGATTTAAATCCTACAAGGATGCTATATATCTGTGAATGGTTAACACCCCGACTCAGAGTATCCCGACTCGGATAGGTTAGGTTAGAAGACTAAGGCGGGAGCGAAGCGAAGCGGAGCTCCCGCCTTAGCCTTCGTGGTTATTTTTTTTTTTATTTTTCGTTAGCCCACTGTAGTACTTTTGTAACTCTGAATCAAAGTGTTTTAACATGAGGTAAATCCTACATGGATACTATGCCGGACTACTACCGACTAAAAACCACACGTATCCTACATAACAGCCTACAGTTGGGAGCCCCGGGTAAGCCTTCAGAAGGATACCCAAGGACCAACAGACCTACGGCTACAACTGCGGCTTGACTTAGGTGGGGAGGGGGGGTGTAAATAAGTTAAAGCCGAATAACAAAACGTGTGAGTGACAGTGACACATTGTATTCTATTTTCGGTATTTTAAATTAAGGATATTTGAAAATTTGTATTTTGAATTCTGATATAATGATTATTTGTATTTTAAATTTAGACATTTTGCGGTAAGGTGTACTGAAATAAGGTATTTTGAATGTTAAGGTATTTCGAATTCGGGTATTTTGGTCTAATGCATTTTAAGTAAAGGCATTTTGATTTCTGGTATTTTAATATATAACCGTTGCGATATTAATGTTCAGGCCCTCCGAGAAGGTTCCTGCTCCAGTACCCAGCCTCGTCTTGGATCCATCCGTAAATATCCTCAACTCCCTGATATTGAGTCCCTCTTGGGGGCACTCATGTAGTTGTATTTTGTACTTTTTGTCGAACACAAACTGCTTTGGTATTGTGTCGGTGATCGCTTCAGTTAGTGGCTCCGAATCCACCATGTTCCTGTATATCTCCGTATGTGCTACCTTTGTTGGTTTCCAAAGTCCTAGACTTTTCAGTCTGGTAGCTGTAGCCGCGGCTTCTTGTTTGATGAAGACGTGTAATGGCGGGAGACCCAGCATCGCCTCCATGGCGGCGGTGGGCGTAGTTCTCATCCCTCCGGTGGTTGCCATGCAGGCTAGTCTTTGAAATTTTTGCAAGGTGTCTTTGACTGTGGTTAGGCTTGTGCGTGGCCACCAAACCACAGCCCCGTAGGTGACAATAGGTCTGATTATCGATTCGTATAGCCAGAGGGTGATCTTGGGGCTGAACCCCCATTTTTTCCCTACCATTCTGCGGCACTGCCAGAATGTGATTGTTGCTTTGTTCATTTTGTTTTCGAGATGGTTACTCCAGTTCATTTTACTGTCAAGAATTACCCCAAGATACTTGACCTCTTTTGATAGTTGTAATTCGGTGCCATAGAGACGTGGCACCCGATAGTTACCGAGAATCCTTTTGTTTGTGAACAGTACCAGCTCTGTCTTACTTGGGTTAACCGATAGCTCATTGGCAGCGCACCAACGTTCTATGATCTTAAGCGCCGTCTGTGTGACATCACACACCGTGCTGGTGAAGTTTCCCTTTGTTAGTATTGTTATGTCATCTGCATATCCCACGGTGTAGTGGTGATTTGCGTTTAGTCTGGTTATAAGGTCGTTTACAACAAGATTCCATAGCAGCGGTGAGACGACGCCCCCTTGTGGACATCCTTTGACCACCGCTGCGCACTGCCTTCCACTTGTTTGTAGCCTTATGATGCGTTTGCTCAGCATGTTTTCTATCCATTCACTGACTGCCGTATTCACTTCATGCCTTGCCAGTGCCGTGGTTATGCTTCTGAAGCTAGTTCTGTCGAAAGCCCCCTCTATGTCTATGAACGTGCTGAGGCACATTGATTTATTCTGGATGGCCTCTTCTATTTTGTTTACCACTGCATGTAGTGCTGAGTCCGTAGACTTGCCGGGGGCATATGCATGTTGGTTTGGATGCAGTGGCTTATTTTGAAGGGCCGTCCCTCGAATGTCTCTATCACACAATCTTTCCAGAGTTTTTAGGAGGAAAGACGTAAGGCTTATTGGTCTGTATGATCTAGGATCTGAATAGTCCCCTTTACCGGGTTTTGGTATAAAGATCACTTTGACTTCTCTCCACAGTCTGGGTACGTATCTGTGCGCCAGACAAGCTACCAGGATGATAGTAAGTGACCATGCTAACTGGTGTCCTCCCCATTTTAGCAGAGCGGGGAAGATTTCATCCAGTCCTGGAGATTTGAAGGACTTGAAGCTGTTGATCGCCCATTCAGTTTTTTGTTGGTTGACTACCTGCCTTGCTAACTCCCAGTGGACTTCTTCTGTGGTTGTATTTTCCACTGGCCACTCGAGTGTCTGCAGCATTTGGCATCCTGGGAAGTGCGTCTGTATTAAAATACTCTCAGCCTCTTCTCGGGTGTTTGTCAGGCTGCCGTCAGGTTTCTTAATAGATCCAGATAATTCTGTTCCTTGTTTGGCCAGTACAAGTCTGACTCTATTAGCTTGTGTGCAGTTTTCAATGCTGCTGCAGAAGTTTCTCCACGACTTGGTACTTCTGTATCTCAGTCGTTTCTTATATTTTGCCTTAGCGGCTTTGTAGCAGTCCCAGTCGTGGTCTGCACAAGTGTTCATTGCTCTGTTGAACAGCCGCCTCATGTTCTTCCTGAGCCTTTCTAGTTCTGGGCCCCACCAACTGGAGCCTTTGTCTCTCGCATTGGAGGGTTCGGTTTGGGGACAAGCCATATGATAGCTATAGTCCGCGCCAGTTAGCGTGGCAATACAAGTCATTCACACCCCCCTACCACTGTTTCGTGATTTGCAAATACGACAGATTCAATGTTCATAAAACGACAGAAAATGCTGTCGTTAGTGAATCGTGGTATAGTCGTCTAGACAGCTCCGAGTTAGGCAGGGGATGATAACCGTAGGATGCATTATTGAAGCAACACATAATTAAATATCAGTCATTTATTTTACATAATAATAGTTATTATTTACAACACAAAAAAAAATACTATGCATAATTATAATTCATTACTATCAGTTTTCTTTGAAATTAAATACAACTGTTGCCGAGAGTTTTTCGTATTCTGCCTTAAAGATCTAGGGCAGCTTTCTGCTGTTTTCTTCACCAAATCGTGATTAGTGACGTGTTCATGCTTCGGCGTTGATTTTTTCACATATTTATATTATGTTAATTATCATAAGTTTTTCGCCACTGGTGATAACTTTTGATGGCCGTTTCTGTGTCGGGGAAGTAAAAGGTATACGCCCGGAACCGGCTTCTGCTTGTAAAATATTACGTCGACGGCGGCGTTTACTGGGTTAACCAGTAGATGGTCCTGCCTCTGGTTCCATTTCTTTACCAACACAATAACAATAATAACAGCAACAATAACAACAACATTAACAACAAAGAAATAACAAAAACTTCCCACAACTATCACACAAAGAACAAAATTAACAACAATCATAAGTTTCCAAAACACGTCTGTGCACGCGGCGCATGGTAATTCACGGTATAAACAAACAAGATCGCGGAACTGTGCCGACACATCAGCGCGGGCGCGGACGGCGGCAAGCCGAGGGTGCCGTATCCCTGGCGAGTCGAGGGCTGTGCAGTGTTCGTAATCTACTAGAAGCGCCGCGTTTGTCTAAAATTTTTGATTTTTTTAATTTCAATGATACTCAATTATCAGAAATTGTAATGTTTCCGGTTTTTTATTTGAATATAATCATATTCTTTAATTTATGTGACAGTTGTTAAGGTTTTAACATTACAATAAACGATTTTATTAGTACTTAACAGTCAAAATGTCGACCTCTTATACAATTTATACTCATAATAATCAGTTCTAATGCGGCACATTTTTGCAATTATCATTTACTACTAGAAAAGTGATTATGTAAAAGTCTTTAATTCTTTATTTTTAGTGCGTTCTCTTGTAGCTTCGTAAGACTACATTCCCCCGTATTATGATAATCGACCGATGTCCGTTTTCGGCAGTTTATCAATGGGAGCGATACTATAACGATACTATAGTAATCTATCGTTTTTTTCGGGAAGAAGGTGGGTTTAATGTCCTGTATTGCCACGCTAACTGGCGCGGACTATAGATATGATGTTGTCTGTTAGTTCCTTTACGTGTCTATCAATTTCTTCGGTACTTTCGATTATGTCCGGTATTACCTGGGTTTTTAATCGTTGTTGTAAGTGATGCGAGTAATGCTGTACGTCCGTCTTCCGAGGATTACGACGGGGAGGTGCGTGGTGCAATTCTGCTTGTATGTTATACCTTAGCCACCTGTGGTCTGAGCAAGAGGCCTCACCGGACACGTGCCAATCTGTGACTGTACTTGCTACCTCTTCTGTGGCCAATGTTAGATCAATTATTGTTCTACCGCGTCTAGTTACATATGTTGGTTCTGAGCCGTGGTTTAGGACGGTCAATTTTGTGGTTATAAGATAGTCAAAGAGTTCCTTACCTCTGTCGTTGCAGTTTCTCATACCCCATAAAGTGTGATGGGCATTTGAATCTGTGCCGATGAGCAGCTGAAGGCCTTCGTCTTCGCAGTGCGATACCAACCGCGCCATATTGCGTGGTGGCGGGGAGTCCTCGCCATGCATGTAGACAGAAGCCAAGACTGCGCTGGATGTGTTGGCGCCCTGTTCGTTAGACAGCCTCACCGCACATACATCTCTGCAACAGAAGCTAGTTAGTGCGTGGGCTCTGATATTTTTACCTATGTATATACAGGCTCGGGGATGTTCCGGGCCATTGTGTGCAAACATCTTACCGTTTAAGCTTTGTAGACCGCATATGTTGCCTTTTCTGACCCACGGCTCTTGGATCAGGGCTACGGCATCTTCGTTTACCTCCAGCCATTTGCGCAGTTGAGCCGTAGCAGCAGTACAATGCTGGAGGTTGGCCTGATTAATTTTAATTGGACATAGGGAAGGGGACGCCATCGCTGTCAGACCCTACGTCCTCCCCTATGTCCAGATTGCCCAGCCCCTCGACACCACCGCCCCGAACATAAATGCGAGGCGGCGCTCGCGCTGCTCCAAAATCGGTACCAGGTCCTCCGGGATGCTGATGATTACGAAGGTTTGGTCCTTGGTTGGTTGTGGGATCAGCTTGTGGAGCAGCCAGCGGTCCACTGCAGCCCACTTGTTCTGCAGCCTCAGCGTGCATCCCACTGATCTCGCATCTGTTCTATTGCCCGGTAGTAAAATTCCGCAGCGTATCCGTCGTGGTATTTCGTTCTGTCGCTTGAGCGACAGCCCGAAGCCTGTATCTTTCGAGACTTCGTGTAGGTTTTTGTGGAGCCACTCGACAGTCTCCGTGTTTTCACACCAGAGTTTTACTACCCCGTTAGCATAAATTGGCTTACCTTGGAGTGTGGGTCCGAAGGTGTTGTGTTCTTGGTTGAAGGCCACCTGTTCTAACCGTGCCTCCAGCCGTGCCATGATGTCTTGCATATGTTCCGGTGTGAGCTGTGCACCGGTGGACGAAGTTATTGCCACCATCAGCTCACTCTTCGCCACATCCGCGTAGAGCCGGCCTGAGTGGTCCAATCTGAGCTTTTTGGGTTCACCCCGAGGAGATATTGTCTCATCGAGGCGCCCCCTTTTGGCTGTTGATTGAGCTCTGGAGTGCTCCGCGGAGGTCGTTGTGTTTGAGGGAGGGCGTGAGGCGGTCTCCACTAGTCTCCGGGGATCCAAGCCGGGCTGGTCTGCCACCGAAGGGGGGTGCGCTGCCCGCCATTTATCAGCAGACGTCGCAGCCCCCCCCGACGCTCGGCCCAGCCCTGACGGGCCCGGAGTGGGGTGGCCGCTGGTCTCTTGCCGTCTCGCCTTAGCTTGCTTGCGTCTGTTGTTTCGCTTCCTGCTAATTCCTGTGGATTTAGGAGAGGTAGCATTGCGTGTTGGAATGTTATCGGTGGTCGCCATCCGTTTCCGGGCTGGCGCCGACACCTGTTTTCTTGGAGGGACGATTGTCCATCCTGTTTCAACCTGGCTAGGGGCTGGGTTGGTCATCTCCTGACTCAGGGGCGTGCTCGAGCCCGCGGTTTGACCCGCGTTCTTCGTGCCCGCCTCCGAGGAGGAGGAGGAGGAATGAATTGGAGTTGGTTTTGGGTTTTTTGATAAGTTGTCCATACTTATGTTTAGAGTTAATCTCCCGTGGCTTCCCACCCTCCACGGAGCCCGCAACTGGGGAGGTTTTACAAACCCCAGGACTACCACAGGAGATTTCGATGAAATAGGGGGTTCCTACGCGCGACATCGGGTGCTACAGACTGTGCAGGCGACCAACCTGCACAGCCCTTGCACCGTCAGCATGGCAAGTCCCCTTCCCTACCCCATCTAGCCTACGGTCGTGAAGCGACCGTTTGTCCCTTACCCCGCATTGGCTCTATGCGGGGCTACCGTTTGGCTGGAAATTGGGACCAAAGAGGGAGTGTTGCCTCCCGGGGTAACTAACCCGACCCCGTTGCGGCTCAGCCCTCCAGGATTCCCGCATCCCAGCGTACGGCGATCGACTGCACAGGACCCGAGTGCAGGTAGGCCTTTGTAGACCACCGTATCGCCTACTAACGTGGTGGCCCGGTTTTTGTCTCGTATACGTCGTCGTCTTTTAGTCCAGTCATTGTCACGTCAGTCGGTGTCTGTCTTCAGTCCGTCAGGAGTCAGGAAGGGAGTGTGGGAGGAGAGACAGGGTAGAAGACAACCACAGCCCGCCCAATGTTTTTCCCAGAGGGACGGAGCATATAGCCCCGCCCAACATCTAGAAGACCCATGTGGGGTGCCGCGTGTTGTCCCAGAGGTAGGGTGTGGGAAGGACAGGAGTCATGGGATCACGGGATTGGGGTAAGGGAGTAGACAGTACACACCTGGATTCAGTGGGTACGGCCCTTCCCATTGTCCGGGGCCCCCAATGGGGACATTCCCCACACACTGCGCCCCCCGTAAGGCAACACGCGTCCGGTTCCTCCACTTTCGTGTTGAATACCGGGCCCGCATTTTCCAGAACTTTCCGAGATGTGTAATATCTAGCTTAGAACCAATTTTGCAATATTCCGTATGTGTTTTAAGCCTTGAAAAAAAAACGTTATGTGCACACACGCACATATGGAATATGCGATCTTGCCAATGTCGCGCAGAGAACATGATAAATATGTGACTATGACAATCATTTTAATTAGTATTGAAAAGAAAAGTGTGTCGAAATTCGTAAGTAATGTGCTTTTTACTTATTTATTACTATTATTTGATAATTTTTGTTGTGTATAGAGTCCTACCAACAACATAGGGGTCACTTTCTGGTCTCAGCTGCGGGTGGTGCTCCTGCTGATTAGCGAATGAGGTCATGACAAAGAGAAGAACAAACAAAATAAAGCACTACGCACTACTAACGCACTAGGTACTTAGCCGTCTGGTCAACGTCGTACAGTAAGGGTCAAACCCCTACCAATATGAAAGCTTATAAAAATAAACGGCCCCCAGTTCCCTACACTTCCGCTGTTCCGGTCGCGGTTGTGGTCACAACAATGGCGGGAGGGAAGTGCAAAGAATTTACGGGCTAAGACAGGCTGCCATTCACGACTGATTCTGGCTCCATATAACGACGCACTTTAGGTACACTCCATAGCTGAACGAGCATCTTACCAAACTCGAGGTAGACCTGAGTCGCAAGGACATACTAGACTAGAGCGAGGTCCGAATAAAGGGTATCTTCACTTACACACTTCAATCAAGGAACACTAGAACACGCTTACCCTCACACCAGATGAAATGCTCTATTTTGACCAAAGTGATGGAAGGAACTCCACGGTGGTGTCGATTTTATTGTGAAAATGGACCTCATTAGCAGTGGTATGGAAGTCAGAATTGTATCGGCTCGGGTAACATATCTTATACTGGAACTTACCGACAGGAACTCTCTGAATATGATACAGGTGTTAACCTCGAGAGGCACGAAAGAGGCAATCGAGGCTGTGTAGACATAGCTAAGATATTACAAGGCACTGCCAACTACAATGTTAATGGGTATTTTCAGCGCCAAACTGTTGGGTATACGATCGCGGCAAAACCGTGATACGGCGAATGACTGGAGCACATACCTACTTGTTGATTTCCCCTCCAATCTCAGGGTCACTTCTTGGTGAACTCTTTCTTTAATATGAGGCCCCATAGAAAGTAGATTTGGTGAAACCCCGACAAAGTCACAATTAATAGCCCAAGTTATAAAGCCTGCTCTTCGACCTACTACGCTCCACATAGAATTGGGATCCGAAAGGTTTCGATTGAAACTTCGAAATCGTTTCGATTTGCTAGAAACCACTGACAACGATAAAACCGACACAGTGGTAAAAACGTTACAACAAGTGCTCGAAGATTTTTGTCGAGCAATGGCAAAAAAGGTGTTCAAAGCTCGAGACTCTCGAAGTTATGAAGATTAGACCTACGCCTGCGTATTCGTCAGAACAGTTTGACCTTAACGTCAAAATTCTAAAGCTGCTAAGACACGACCTCAAACGTAATAACACCAGTGTTTTCGAGGCTACGATTGAGCAGAACAGGGGCACTAAGGTCTGTAACCAACAGTTCAACTGCAGCAAACAGCCACAGGTAGCAAAGTTGTACCCTCAAGGTTAATTTCATAAATATTCTCGAGGAAATGGACTGCTTTTACAGAGACCTATAATTATCACGGATTAATTAGCCTACGTGGCCACGGGGCTCCATTAACGCACCAATGTACCAGATCCAGAATCAAAACGACGGTGTAGTGGTATATATTAAATCATCCATATCGGGGGTTACGGTTACTGAACCGACCATAAGCGACTGTAGCAGTCTATTGATTACAGTGGGTACGGATTTGGCTATTATTGCCATATATAGACCATTTGCATTCCGTAACCCTTCGATGTTTATACAATCATTGGACCGCCTATTAAATGGGCTAAAGTCTTACAGTAGCATTATTCTAGTTGGCGACATAAATATCGATATTGCCTATGGCCAATTGAATGCCCACTCGCTGGACTATATGGACGTCCTGGCTCATCATGGCCTCTTCCTCGGACATACCTTCCTGACTCACAATTTGACTTGCCTCGACCATCTGAATTTAAAAACGGTTCTCCCAGCCAAAATCCTAGTCGTAGACTCTACCGTTACGGACCATTTCACCATAATAATGGTGCTGTTTTATAAAAAGAAAATAACTCCCTGTCGTACTACAGCTACTAGCATCGACGAGAATGGACTGTCTATTGACCTAGGGAATATTCATTTTGGCCCAGTCTACGCCACTAGTGACCCCAATGTCGCTGTGAAGCATTTTTATGAACCCATTCTTAATGCTATTAAAAATAATAGCAGAACAATACAGTTGTCAAGAAGAAAAAGACCTATTAAGCCCTGGATTACACCAGGCTTACTTAGATGTATGCGTCACAAAGACAGTCTTTACAGGCGGGTTAAGAGAGAGCCTGCAAACGAGACATTAAGAGTCACTTACAGACGCTATCGTAACTTTTGTGTCAACCTTTTACGAAAAAATAAGCGTGAATTTCATAGGTGTGAAATTGAAAAGGCTGGTGGCGATTCAAAACAGCTGTGGAAGGTCATTAAGTCTGTTACTAACACCACTAAACAAAAATCAACAGGTGACCTTTTCGTCATGGGTGAGGATGCACAATGCTGCGTCAACCGGGTCAATTCCTATTTCACGAATGCGGGCAAGCAGGTAGCGGAAAACATTCTAAATAATAACCCAACTGTTAGCCGTTCGAATAATCAGTGCATTCATACCAACTCATTTGTCCTACTTGACACGGATAGTGCAGAAATTGAACGTTTAATAATGTCACTGAGGAGCAATAGTGCATCAGGATGTGATGGTATTTCATCTGGGTTCCTCAAGAAACACATAAAGGTCCTTGCACCACCTCTTACATATGTATGTAATTTGTGCTTGAGCACTGGAGTCTTTCCTAATTCTTTTAAGAGAGCCATTGTCCACCCCATCTTCAAGTCTGGGGACCGAAGCCGTGTCGAGAACTATAGACCTATATCAGTCCTACCCGCGACATCTAAAATACTTGAAAAGTTAATCAATTCTAGACTTGTTAGGTACTTGGAGTCGCATGGTCTTCTATCTCTGAATCAGTATGGGTTTAGGAGGAGCTGCTCTACCACTGATGCTGTGCATGATTTAGTCGACCATGTGGTGACGAATCTCGACATTGGAAACAAGTGTGTCGCAATCTTCTTAGACCTTGCAAAGGCTTTCGACACGGTTTCGATTCCTATTCTAATTTCTAGGCTTGAATCCTTGGGTATGAGGGGAACACAGCTGTCCCTTTTTCAGAGTTATTTAACTGGCAGATCACAGTGCATAAAAATTGGATCTTACACAAGCTTTGAAACTGCTGTTGAATATGGCGTCCCGCAGGGCAGCATTCTTGGCCCAAGTTTGTTTCTGGTGTACATAAACGAGCTGTGCAATCTCCGAATGGACAATGGAAAAATTTTCACGTATGCAGATGACACGGCTTTAGTTTTTTCCTCAGAAACCCTAACTGACACCTATCGTTTTGCTCAAGAAGGCTTTAACACCGTCTATAAATGGCTAAGCGATAATCTTCTAACACTGAACGTAAAAAAGACTAAACTCATTCATTTCACGATTCGCAATAATGCATTACCAGATGGCATCTTTGAAGTCACTGCCAAGCCAATCGACAACCTATCCACCAACGGTACCCATTTTGTAATCGAAAATGTGACATCAATAAGATATCTTGGAGTTGTTCTCGACAAAAACCTAACATTTAAACCACATATTGAACATATATCAAGTAGAGTACGCAAACTTATTTATATTTTTAGGGAATTGAGACAAGCAGCAAACCCAAATGTAGTAAAGATGGTATATTTCGCACTGTGCCAATCGATCTTGTCTTATTGCATAATAATATGGGGTGGCGCCGCTAAGACCCACTTTATTCAACTGGAACGTGCTCAAAGGGCTGTGCTTAAGACGTGTTGTTTCAAGCCTCGTTTATTTCCCACTAGTCAGCTTTACGAGTATTGTCAAGTTATGACGGTCAGACAACTCTTTATACAGGCAACTGTCATCAGACAGCACTCTTTGACACAGTTTAAGCCCGATTCCACTCGCCGCAATCATATAGTTGCATCAACTACGCGGGTCAGGACCTCATTTTGCCGTAGGTTTTTTATCTTTTTAGGGCCTTATCTTTATAACAAACTTCATAAAATCCTGTCGCTTTATAGTCTTAATTCATATGACTGTAAAAAAAACTTGCAGGATTGGCTCGTTCAACAATCATATTTGGACACTGAGGGTTTATTGGTAGTTCTAGAATGACACTAATATAACACATATTGCACTTCATTTATTCATTCAACTTATTTATTATAAAAAAGCTTGCACGCACCCACACCCACACACACACACACACACACACACACACACACACACACACACACGCACACTCACTCACTCACTCACACACTCACTCACCCACTCACTCACACTCACTCACTCACCACTCACTCACTCACTCACTCACTCACTCACTTACTCACTCACTCACTCCCTCACTCACACACACACACACCTTCTACCTAAGGCATGCATGCATATTCTAAGAAACTGATTCTGATTCTATCCTGTTGTTGTGTGAAAAATTGTAAGCTGAGACACCAAAACACATTTTGTGTAAATTATTACTTTCGCTGTTTTTGTAATTTGTGAGTGTAGTGGAAACCTGGTGACCTGTAACACAGGTAATTTATTACCTACTTCAGGCACCAGAGATCCACAACCAAATATCTTGTAATGTTATCTTAAAATAAGAAAAATGTAATTCATTTTTGGTTGGTGGCAAAATAAATCATTTATTATTATTATTATATCGATCAGAGCAAAGTCAGCGCGGCACTCGAGCAACACAAAAATAATAATTCCCTTGAGAGGACAGAATTAAGAAATAACACCTTAAATTTGGTGGGACTATGGTCCTTAAAGTGTATTCAATTTCATTCTCCGGCTAGATGAGACAGCTAAAGCGGGGAGCGGGAGTGTGGTGACTCTGATCTTTAAAAAAAGGCACCATTTTACAAGTTGTTCTCGAGAATAGTGTCACAAATTGCCTCGCCGTAAAAAACGACGTAGCAGGGACTAATCCTAGGCGAAAGATTGAGGGTTGTGGTTGCCCAGGAGTCTACCTACCTTAAAACCTGATTTGAAACGATGTTATCCGTCAGAATACCAGAGTTATCGACATAGCTCTTAGAGCATGCGTTTTGATGGTAGGTACACATCTATGGAAGAAACGATGGCTGAGCTTGATGAACGTAGGATGTGACGATCCCCCTTCTGATGGCTCAACCGCCTGAAAAGGTCACAGAGAGTGTCTGAATGCGGAAGACGTAGGACGGTATGTTCCGGCGTAATTTGGGAGAAGCCTACGTCCAGCATTGGACTGCTAAAGGCTAATTTGATTACGTAATTAAGAATAGGCATAAAACTGAGCACGGTTTCTACAGACATAAGATCAGTCAGATCGTCAGACCGGTCATGGACGTGTGGCTGAAGAGGAGACACGGTGCTCTCTCCTACCGGTTGACACAGATACTTGCCGGGCACGGTAGCTAGCTTCGGTAAGTATCTGTGGCGAAGACACCGGGAAACCACGGCCGAGTGTCAGTACTGCGAGGACCGATGCGATGACACCGCGCTCCACACATTGGTGGAGTGCACAGCGTGGGCGCAACAGCGCCTGGTCTTCGTACTGGGTCTGGACGTGGACACTCTCTCGCTCGAGACTATGGTGCGAGCCATGATCTCCAGCGGGAGTAAGTGGGACTGCGCCGCCTCTTCCTGCGAGCAGGTCATGCTCGTGAAGGAGGCGGCGGGGCGGGTAAGGGAGAGAACTCTCCCACCCGAGTTCCGCAGTCGGCGGCCTAGGCGCCGCCGACGTGTCTTCGCCGAGGACTATCGGTCTCCATGACCGGGGGTCTGAGGACGGTGAGAGCTGGCTCTATTTCGAGACGAAGTACGGATTTGGGAAGACCACGAATTAATAGCGACGAAGAACAGGACAATGAGATAGTGCAACGCTTTCGAGCGGATCCAAATACTTCCACTAATATTGTTGCCCGTGATCTGGGACTTTCGCAATGGAGAGTGTGGTTTACAGTGCATACTGCTGGCCTATACCCGTACCATTACACTCCGGTACACGTTGTTGAAGAGGGAGACCCGGCGAGGAGGATAGATTTCTGCAGATTTATGCTGAATGCTGACATAGAAGACCCAATTTTTTTTAAAAACATCTTGTGGACAGATGAATCCAAATTTGATAAAGATGGAATAACAATTTATCACAACGCACATTACTGGGCCCCAAACATGGCACTGAAGAATCCCAATAAGATAAGAGTGACGGGGTCCCAGCGTCGATTCAGCGTGAATGTGTGGATGGGCATTATCTCCAATTATTTAATTGGACCTTACTTTCTCCCGGACACTTTAAATGGGGAAACATACGAAAACTTTTTAAGAGGAGACTTAAATGATCTGCCACTAAACTTGATCAGGGACATGTGGTTCCAGCATGGTGGCTGCCCTGCCCATTTCAGAAGAAGTGTCCGAGACTGGCTGGACACAACTTACCCAAATAAATGGATAGGACGAGCTGGGCCGTTGCCATGGCCAGCAAGAAGTCCGGACTTAACCCCCATGGATTTTCATGTGTGGGGGGTTATGAAAAGTCTTGTGTACAGCGAGCCAAATCCAGTTTCGTCTGTGGAAGAATTAAGAGAAAGGATTGTGGACGCAGCCAATCAAATGAGGACAACATTGACCACTGGAGTAGTAAAGACTGGTCTCCGTAGAAGGATGCGAAAATGTATTCATAACCGAGGCGGCCATGTTGAACATGAACTGTAGAGTATGAAAAAGTTGTGTAAAAACCTTGTTTAATAAATGACATTTCATCTTTTCCTATTGTTTTATTTTACTTTTTAGGGCTAAGTATTAATTTTCTTCTCCACTGTCGCTTTTGAAACTAAGTTTTTTTCAATGAATTAAATACAACCCTACATTGCTATGCGTCGTTAGATAGCTGATGAAATGTAGATATTTTAAAAAACATCTGCCGAACGACTGCCGTAATATTTTTTTTACATATCCCTTAGAGAAAAATAAACTTGTTACTATTTTTTTTATTTTCTTAACTTTCACTTGTCTTCTACGACATGTTCAATTAATTTATGCTCTATTTCAATGATTGACGTTTTGGAGCATCTTATTACACATGTCAAAATGCAACAAAAATAATAAATAAGGCGCCCAAAATAAAAATAAAAAATTTTGTAACCTAAAAATCGGCAATTTTCAATAAGAATATTAAAAGTCGAATATCTCGAACAGGGTTAAGTTTAGGGTAGGGTGTTTCATAGTGAAATTAGTCAGAAATAATGGGTACTCCACGCCCTTAACGGATCTAGCACGACTTTTCCTGTAACCCTGTATATAAAAATGTTGTGTGCGTTTAAGTATCTATTAAAAACTCAATATTACTGAATCGACTGAGCTTAAAATTGGACACGATATACAATAGGATTCAGAGATGGTTTTAGGCTACTTTATACACTTTTATCATAACAGCAATAAGAATAAAATAGCTTTCAAAAGTGATTTTACCAATAGATGGCGCTGGTCTTTTTTTGCCTGGTCTTTATTTAAAAGGTACCTACCAGATTGATGTTTTTTAAGAGAAGTTTGATTGCGGCCTCCTTGCATTCAGAATAATTAAAGAGAGTACTTACCTAATAAAGAGGTGTATGTTTTGCATGTTATTTTTGAACTTTTTGGACATTCGGAATTTTGGAGTTTTGGACTTGAGACTTTTGGAATTTTGGAGTTTTGGAGTTTTGGACTTTTGGACTTTTAGAATTTTAGACTTTTAGACTTTGGAGTTTTGGTCTTTTGGACTTTGGACTTTTGGACTTTTGGACTTTTGGACTTTTGGACTATTGGACTTTTGGACTTTTGGAATTTTGGACTTTTGGAATTTTGGACTTTTGGACTTTTGGAGTTTTGGGCTTTTGACCTTTTGTACTTTTGGAGTTGTAGAGTTTTGGAGTTTTGGACTTTGGACTCTTGGAGCTTTGAACTTTTGGACTTTGGACTTTTGGACTTTTATACTTTTGGAGTTTTGCAGTTATGTTCTGGAGTTTTGGAGTTTTGGAGTTTTGGACTTTTAGAATTTTAGACTTTTAGACTTTGGAGTTTTGAACTTTCGGACTTTGGACTTTTGGACGTTCGGACTATTGGACTTTTGGACTATTGGACTTTTGGACTTTCGGACTTTTGGACTTTTAGAGTTTTGGACTTTTGGAATTTTGGAGTTTTGGACTTTTGGAATTTTGGAATTTTGGAATTTTGGAATTTTGGAATTTTGGAATTTTGGAATTTTGGAATTTTGGAGTTTTGGAGTTTTGGACTTTTGGACTTTTAGAATTTTAGAATTTTGGACTTTTTGACTTTGGACTTTTGAACTTTTGAACTTTTGAACTTTTGGACTTTTGAATTTGGACTTTGAACTTTTGGACTACTAACTCCTATATATATTTCATGATATTCCTTTCGAAAAATAAGGTCATGAAGAAGTTTCACTTCTTACGTGTGTACAGTAGTACACGCACACATTTTTTTTTAAATGTACCCATCATTTAGTTTGTTACTCATTTCTCATAGGTACATAAAACCACCATAAAAAGTCACAGCGAAGCGTGGCAGGGTACCGCTAGTACTTTAATAAAACTTTAATCACAATCAGTCCACTTATACTCGTCATACGGACTATCGTGAATTTTATAACAATAAGCTTGATAATTTCTCAAATAAGCATACCTACTTACTCCGTGTACAGAAACAAGCTTTCCTGATAGCAAATTGTGCTTACTGTCGAATACGAAATTGTAAGCCTATTTTCTCCAGGTTAATTTACCAAAGAGGAACAGACCCTAAGTAGACGATTTTAATGCTGACATATTTTAAGCTCCTTTTAATCTCATTCTATTAAATGTTTAAGAAAAAAAATTGATGCGCCAAATTTAGAGAAAGCCTTAATATTTAAATCTTTCAATATAGTACAACGAATACAGCGTTTTGTATAAAATAAAATAATTTTTTTTGAAATTTGAAATTTTGAAATTTTTAAAAAATTATTTAGGTTTGTCAAAATTTTTGTGACTCTACCGGGGGTTCGGAAATGCTACAGACTGAGAAGAACACCCCAAGAAACTCAGTCCGGTCCCTCTGAATTCATCTTAGTATCTAATACAGTTTTTTTTTTAAATGTAGAAAGGAGCAATTCGTGTCACTGCCAGGCAGCCTTGTCTTCTAGAAAGTCTTTAATGCTATAATAAGCTTTCTGGCACAATTTAAGTTTTATTAGTTTTTTAAATTTATTAACTGACAAACCTGTTACGGCTGTCGGCAATGTATTGTACATTCGGATACAATTGCCCGCAAAAGAATTGCTTATTTTATTAAGCCTAAATCTAGGTACAGCCAATTTATTCTTATTTCTTAAGTTTAGGTTATGGATATCACTATTTTTAATAAATTTACTATTATTTTTATGAGTATATAATAAGTTTTCATATATGTACTGTGAATACACAGTAAGAATGTTGATATCCTTAAACTTTTCTCTTAATGACTTCCGAAACCCCATACCATAGATAGCCCGGACAGCCCTTTTCTGCAACACAAAGATACATTCGATGTCGGCAGCGTTACCCCATAATAGTATGCCATAGGTCATGACACTGTGGAAATAGCTAAAGTAGACAAGACGCGCTGTTCTAATGTCTGTCAGTTGTCGGATCTTTTTAACGGCATAGGCTGCAGAGCTCAGTCTGTCCGAGACTTTCTCGATATGAGGCCCCCACTGCAAGTTGGAGTCTAACTTAATGCCCAGAAAGACAGTTTCATCGACCAATTCTACTTGATCATCCCTAATCCTAATACTGGTGTTAACGAGCCTAACATTTGGCAAGGTGAATCTAATACAAATTAAATCAAATTGTAGTTACTGTCACAGGAAAAGGACCAGTGGAAAGCAAAATTCATTGAATGTAGTTTACAAATCGATTTCTGTGGTGTTAATGTACTTGTGCATGAAGCGGAAAAGTGCGGGCTTGGAACTGTGCGTTCAATATTCATGAGCCAACTTAAACGATTAGGCTACGAAATAAGCGGTCGCAGATAAGGGTATTTCGTTATAATTTGTTATGACATAAGCTTGGTGTAGGCAGTGTTTATGGTGCTTATTGCCCTTTTCATAAGCCTGGCAATTTGTTATAGTGTGGCTGTTAGCATAGTTTACAAAGGATTATAAAGTTGGGGTTTCATTTACCTTCAAAAGATAATACGACAATAATTATAACGAGAGGTAATCGTTTCAATAGATGGTCACTTGACAATAATATTCAAAAATGTAATCTTTCTGTTATGTCGTTTCCCATAAGTGATACACTTATAGTATTTTGGACAGTCATAGCATTTATCTTGCAGTAGAAGTGGTTGTTTTTTTTCCTGGGGAATAATCATGGATGCCATACCGGAATTCTGCATGGCGCCTTATTACTGCCTACGGCCGGGAACCCCGGATACGCCCTCGGAAGGAAGTCCCAGCATACTCGACAGACTTTGGCTATCACCCCGGCTTCTTCTACGGGTTCGGGTACAAGCCCACACCTCTGCGGGTTGATTCAGGTGTTATCCAACTGATTGGGGCGTGAGGCGTGTGTGAAACTCTCACGTCACGCCGCCGTCTTTAGCCTACTACTGTAAGGACTGCGAGCAGTCCCCAGCAGTTCTCAGACACCGGTCTTCGAGGCTGATAGTTATGGGCGAACACACTATTAGCTTAGCAGACGAACGGTGCCGCTACCAAACACATCAAGAATGGTAGCTCTCTCGATCAAGATCTTACATTGAGTATACTTGAGTACTTTGAAATTACAAACTTTATTTCTAAACACAAGTTGCAGTTTTGCCTGCAATCCCTTGCCATCTTTATTAATTGGATATTGATCCTTTTTAGTCGTGTATATCCCTTTGTTTCGAATGAATTTATCCAGTACCGTAGACTTTATGGCTCAATGCTCACAGAAACGTTAGCAACATTGAACTAGTCGATTAAAATAACAATTGCTCTAATAGCGTTTATATTTGCTTACACCGTGCTCCAATTATAATTGAATACGGCAAATCCAGTACCCTTTGCAGTACCATTGAGAAGTGCTGCTGAGATTTCCCTCTTGCCTTTAGGAGGATTCAGATCTAGAATAACAAAGTAATATTGACAAAGTGATAATTGTGAGTTTACTTTTGATTAACTCTGTGGTGTAGATTAAACAGTAAAATTTAATAGAGAATTGTGGCAGTTTCAGATAATAGAAATTAAATTGTCAGTTTTGTGTGACAACCCATATAATAATTACGCCTATTTCCCCGAAGGGGTTAGTAGATGTTATGCCGGACTCATCATGCCGGACTGCTCATGGATGTTATGCCGGACTCCTACCGACTAAAAAAACCTCACGTCACACCCAACTGCCTGTGGTTGGGGGGGTTCGGGTGCTATCCCGCGTCTTTGGGGGGTTTCGGGTGTGATCCCGCTTCTAAGGGGGGGGGGGGGGGGCGTGCGTGAATTGTTCACGTCACGCTGCCGTCATGGGCCTGCTTCTGTAAGGACGGTGAGCCGCACTCTCACAGTCCTCAGGCCCCCGGTCATGGTGGCCAAAAGTCCACGGCGAAGACACGTCGGCGGCGCCCAGGCCGACGATTGCGGAACTCGGGTGGGAGAGTTCTCTCCCTTACCCGCCCCGCCGCCTTCTCCACGAGCAGGATCTGCTCGCAGAAGGAGGCGGTGCAGTCCCACTTACTTCCGCTGGAGAGCATGGCTCGCACCATGGTCTCGAGCGAGAGAGTGTCCGCGTCCAGACCCACTACGAGGACCTGGCGCTGTTGCGCCCACGCCGTGCACTTCACCAGCGTGTGGAGCGCTGTGTCACCGCTGCGGTCCTCGCAGTGCTGACACTCGGCCGTGGTTTCCCGGTGTTTTCACCACAGATACCTACCGAAGCTACCGTGCCCGGCAAGCAACTGTGTCAACCAGTAGGAGAGAGCACCGTGTCTCCTCTCCAGCCACTCGTCCATGACCAGCGCAATGAATTTAGAAATGTGGGTAAGAGTGTGTAGTCAATTATCATAAATTGTAACAAAATTTTATGAAATACTGATGTAAACGATTATTTTCTTATTAATTTACCAAATTGTGAGGATAAAACTACCTACAATTATCAAACAAAGCTATATTAACTTTTGAAATGGTTCATTGCTTAGGTGCCCGTTTTTTTTTGCAAATGAGTGTATATAAAATAATACATAATAATATTATGCGTCGATTCCAGTGCCATTTTTATCCGTTGTGTTCGAAATCTTATCTTAAATTTTAAATTACGTGGAGTGTATAACTTTCTTTTATCTGTACACAAACACGTGTGCAAGAAGTCTTTTTTTTTTATACCACTAAGGCGGCAGACAAGCATACGGCCCACCAGGAGGACTGGTGGTCACCGCAGCCTATGAACGTTTGCAACACCAGAGGTGCCACACTCGCGCTGCCGACCCTATAACTGTCAGTACCCCTTTGTTATAAATATACGAGCCTGCGTAAAATTTTATGAATTTAAAGTTGAAATGTAGCAGTTTTTTTTAAATAAAATACTGTGGAAATTCGAACAATGGGTTTCTAAATTTTATAAATTCAAAGTCTATTTGCCATCAATTATTACTGGCACGGGTTAGGTCTTGTCCTAAATGAATCAAGCTTAGGGTAATTAATGCTCGTATAACTACAATCGTGAGGATAGTGAAAAATTAACTTCGACAGAAAAGCTCTTGGGAAATCATTTATAGATTCTTAATCTTGGCTATAATGTAAATGATAAAGATGTTTGTACGCTAGAGACATGAGCGAGCAAGTCCTTATTCTCCATTACAATTCGATCTTTCAAAAGTTAAGTAATGTGATACAAACGACTGCCAACAAGCTAAATACTGTATCAGGCGTCGGTAGCTTTTATTTACTGAAATGTCTAGAGCTTTTTTCCGCGTCGCAAATTTTCCACTGGCTCCATTCATCAGGCGACTGTCACTGTCCCTCGCCGAGCAATTACTGATGTTGCACTCCACGGCACTGCCGTAATTACTAGATACTACCAACAGCTCTACTTGCGCTGCCAATATAAGAATACTTAGCACACCGTTTCACGATGCCTGTTTTTGGAACCTTCCTTTTTTGAAATAGAAGGAAATGTTTTTTCCGACCTACCTTCTTTAAAGTAGGAAGACATTTCAGTTCAAAATAAAGTCTCAAACAACATTGTGGTGTTCTTTGCCATCTTTAGATATCCCACAATGATATTCGACTATATATGTGTTGTTATAATGTGACACCCTTTAAAGCAAACATATTAATTTAGAAGAATTTTAACAAGAAATTAAATACTCTTATTGAAATTGTATTCATTTAACATATGAAAACACATTCAAGAGGTAAAACGATAACCATCTACAATGTTGGGATAGGGTGTCTATATGTACGTACTAAAACATCACCTGCTGATCATCTGAGTATTAAGTATTGCCTTCGATATTGGACATCAACATCATGACTACCTGTATCACTGTATCAGGTAGAAGTGATTATGCGGGTCACGAAAAGATTATTTGGTGCAGATGACCATAAATAACTACTTGGTAGTTTTCTAGTTACATGGGATGGAACTTGTCGAATATGAAAAGACAACAATTTCATTTTTGTTGTTATACAGCTTCAAGTCTTGTGGCATACACATTCAAAGCTATGTTTGTCTGTATGAAAAAAAGTACACATTCCACTGTTCACCAATCACAATAACGATATTCAAATTAACCACAACATTCATACAAGAAGAAAGGCAGAGAGAATCAAAGCCGCTCAAATAAATAATTTCGCATCGTCCCTTTTGTTGCTCGCACAAAACTCGACCCCCATTGAGCGTTCGTAACGAGCGTCGCTATAACATTTGTTTTTTCACAAAAATTCACTCTGATAAATACATCATTCAATTTTTGGAGGAATAAAAATGAGTCAATGCAGAAACTCAACAATGCGGAACAAGTGAAACGATCGAATAATAAAAAAAGGTAAAACATATCGGGTGCTCCGATTTTGAATATCGTTTTACAGGTAAACGAGCGTGTTATTCATATGAGCAAAGAGGAATTTCCTATGGTTGTAGATGGCTATCCATTTATATTTAAGACCCTTCCGTACCTTTTTTAATAGTCCGTTATGTATTTCTTTAGAATGAATACCAATTGTAGCATTTTTCGTACCATGATAATGCTCTTAACTCGTATGCACCCGGGTAATATATTGCTTTACGGTAACGGTTTTGTATATAGGTCCTATTTGTATAGAAAATGGTGGTAATTTTTTTTTTCTAATGATATTTGATTGATACGTAAGCAGTTGATTATATAACTTTGAAGCTTTAACCAGGAGTGTTTTTGTTGATAAATTGCTGTCATGTTTCAGCAATAAGTATCTAACATTCAATAACCATACAATCACGCATAAAGCCTCTAAAGGGTAGCAGAGGTAACTTACAGTACACTCGTAAGCGGCAAGCCTATTGCAGTCATCAGGCATTATAGGCACATATATGTATACAGACTCTATAACCATCCTTATAAGTACTTCATTATAAGTAGTTTTAAGACTTTTTTATTAATGAAATGTTTCTGTTCATCTTTACAATTTTGTTATAAAACAAAAATATAGCGAGGAAAATATATTCGACAGGTTAGCCAAAAACACACCCCCTTCTGTCGACTACCGTGAGATATTGAAAACCGAGCCCGAGGCACTCCGGTAGACCTTTTTATTGGCAACATTTCACTCCTCTAGCATTGTGAAACGTTTGATGAAATAGATTTTGCGTTGTCAAATTTCTTTGATATTTCGATGCTACCTTGTATTATTAACCCTCATTTACCTGTGTAATTGCCTACGGGCATATCTCATTTGTAACAAACTTGTCATTTCTTACTATATTTGTAGCCATGTTTATTATGTAAAAGTTTATAAGCTTTCATATAAGAAATCATATTTTTCAATTCGTTTAAGGTCAAGGTAAACAGGCTATTCCTCATACTTTTTTTATTTTTTATATTTTGCTCGCCAAATTGACGTTGCCACCAGCCTGATGGAAAACCTGGCGCATCTTGCAATTAGGGTCCACTTCTGACAGTGGTCCTCAAGTTGGTGGCCCTGTGATGTGCCTCTTCACGCTCCTTTTGAAGAACCCCGGATTGTAAGATGAGGGAGCTTCAAAAAATTCGCCGTGATACATTCGATAGAAGGCAACCAAGGACGCTATGGTTCTTCGCTGCGCCAACGGTTCGAGGCCTCCCGTCACAAAATATAAAAAAAAAATACTTAAAACATACTTAAAAATTTTGCTCTTATGATTTATGAACATATTTTACCTTACAACAGATTACTAATATCTGATATCAACGACAGTGAACACAAGTTTTTCAAATTATACGGTTCGCATCAACTTCGATGCCTTAAACCATGTGAATTAACTGGAAAAAGAAATCATCGATCTTGTGAAACAGTCTGTCGAGGAACGGGGACCTGTTTCGGCATTTTTAACCCCCACAACGCAAATAGTTCGCTTCTTTTGCCTCACCAAGCACAGCGTCGGTGAATACAAGAGCGATAAGAATAAACGTCGTAATTACGACGATCTGTACGTAGGCCTGTTCCAATCCACGCCACAACACACGGTCCTGCGCTTTTTGCTTTCAGTTCCATCCTCCGACAGTATTGATGCATAATTAAGAGATTTTTTTTAAACCACTAGTTGACAGACAAGCATACGATCCACCAGATGGACTGGTGGTCACCGCTGCCTATGGACGCTTGCAACACCGAAGGCGCTACACTCACGCTTAAAAGATTATACTTTTGTTCACAGTTCAACAACTTTTTGGTTTTTCTGGAAAATATCGTGTTAACGCCATAAAACTCTTGTCAATTAATACGAGATCCTAATTAAAAATACCAACAATCTTCATTCAAGTAATGAATGCAAATTGGGAACATAAACAACAAAATAATTTTACGACTAATTCGTAAAGAAAACATTACAAATTAGTTGTAGGACTAGTATAATATTATTATTACACTTACGGTTTTTGATTAATAAAATTCTTACAGTTTATTACACTCGTGGAATGTCACTAAAAGAATTAAGCTAAAAGGAAATTACTGTCCCGGTTCTCCTCAGGGAGCAACAAGCGTCACATTAAACTTTATTGTTATAGTGATGGTATTGAGGAAAACACATCCACAGAGATTATCACTAGAGAAATTTGGCTGATATTAAGTAACTGTTAATATTATTATGTAGGATGAGCTGTGCCTCCTCGGCTCCGGTGACTGTCAACGCCATTATATTTTCTAAAATAAAAGTAATTTAAGTTAATCCTTATAGCATCCGCTTTATGCCGTTTCAGAGATTTCACGGAACTAATAGATAGACAATAATTAAACAAATGACTTGTTTCTGTAAGTATCGTTGGTATATTAATATTTTCATATGCATTTAGAGGGTAGTACTGTACATCTTCGGGGCCACAGCTTCGTTCTTCGCTTGCTATTGGTGCATATGCTGACTTACGAACGAGATCATCATGAATAAAAGGAAACCTATACAAATCCCTGTTCTAACCTGTCTGGTCAGTGTGTAAGTCCGACTAACTACCTAAAATAAAAACTGGATATGACTCTGGCAATGGACTTTGATACCCAGATTTGATGTGGCCATTACATAGGTACTTCAAAGGGAATAGTTGAATTGCCACCTGTGGCCGACATTTTGCACAGTACTACGCTTTCAATCTTATAGAATTTAAATGTACCGTGGCGTGATATCAGCAATGGAAACAAACGTCTTAAAACGAGCTTTTCTATATTTTTGAACACTTTCATGTCTTGCCTTCATTAGTAATCTCAATATAGAAATGGACTGAACGGATTTGGCTGGAACTTAGCATATAGATAGTTATTATAAACTAGAAATTATAGTACATTTAACTAAGAAAGGGTTTTGATCAAGATTCATTGTTCACAGGAAATGTGGCTGATCTGCATTCTTGCCTAATTAGACTAAAAGATGACATAGTTTCTGTCACTAGACATTTTGTTACTTATTTTCCTTGACTAAATAGTAATATAGTACGATAAGTGAGATCAACCTCCCAAATTGGAATAAGAAGATACGAATGTCCAACAGTGGACTATAATATTGGTACTGAGTATGACACGCTGATTCGATGTGCCTGTTTCATGAGATACCTCTCTTGAGGGAATAGTTCAATTGCCTTCTGTAGCGCATATCTATAAAGCACAGTATGCCATCAAATTCATAGAATTTAAGAGTGACAGTGTCCTAACATATCACAAAGAAACGTCTAGTATCATTATGTTTTTTTTAAATTGTAGTCTTGCTGATTTTAGTTTTCTATACTAATACCATTATAATATATAATATATATAATAATATATATATAATAATAAGTCTGCCTCAGTGGCGCAGTCGGTAGTGATACCGCCTGCGGCGGTGGAGGTCGTGGGTTCGATTCCCACCGGAGACAAATATTTGTGTGACCCATAAATGTTTGTCTCAAGAGTCTGGGTGTTTCTATGTATAATATGTATGTATTTAAAGTATATAAGTATTAATATCCGTGGTCTGATACCCATAACACAAGCAGGTTATTCCTAGCTTACTTTGGGATCAGATAGCGTTGTGTGAGATGTCCGTGAATATGTATGTATATGTATGTATATATGTATGTATTATAAAGAGGAAAGATTTGTTTGTTTGTTTGTTTGTAACAAATTGGCTCCGAAAGTACTAAACTGATTTCAAAAATTCTTTCACCTTTAGAAAGCTACAATATCTGGGAGTAACATACCTACGCTATAATTTATTTTTAAAAAAATTAGAGATCCGTAAAAAAATTGCAATATTGTAAAAAATATAGAGAAATGAAAATATTTTTAGGCGTGCGCTGCGAAAACTAGTGATGATAGAACAAATTGATGTACTACAGGTTAATAGGTCTTTGTAATGTTTACAAAAAAATTCGCAAAGCGATATATGCAACTGTAATAGTTTTTCCACCACAACAGCTTTTGTGTTGTCAAATTTAATTAAGTAGTTCAAATTTGAATCACGATATTAACCCTTATCCAAATATATAGTTTTATCATCAAGGGCAATTATCTAGAAGTAAACTCCTTTTTACTTCATTCAAATCAGACCTTCCGTTCAAAAGTTACTACAAGTACAAAAAAAAAATTACGAGCAAATTTCTAGCTGCTCGCTGTGTTACATATGGTTTTCGACACTACGCTACGAGGTGAATAATAATTATCTATAGGTACACACTATACTCGAACACTTACTAGAAAGTCCAAATTTGACGAGTAGGTTTCTTATAAAGTCTAAGGGTTTACTGAGAAAGGATTTTTCTAAATTCTTTTTCTAATGAAATGGGGGTCTACAGTTTGTACGGGGAAACAAGAGTAGTTAGATTATTTTAATCCAAAATTTACAGGCGTATTTTTTAAGATAAATGAGTAAACACGTGTTTCAGGTTTTTTGAAAGTTCAACGCCAAAGAGGGAAAAAAGTCCCCAATAGGGTTGATAGCTCAAAATATCAATATGGAAATCCTTTTCACAGTATTTTGAGGCGCTAGTTAAAATAACCGGCCAAGTGCGAGTCGGACTCCCGCACGGAGGGTTCCGTACCAAAAAACAACAAGAAGTCTTACCTATTTGTTGCATGGGAGCCCCCCTTTTTTATTTTTATTTAACGAGATGGAAAATCCTTAATGGATGATATGCCGGACTCCTACCGACTAAAAAACCTCACCAACAGCCTACGGTTGGAAGCCCCGGGTAAGCTCTCGAAAGGATGTCCCAGTAAAGGTCCATTTTGTTTTAATTATTTTTTTTATGAAAATACACTGCTTGATATTCTGTATTTCAAGCGTCTACTGGTTGCCCTCATTACCTACTAGCACAGAGCAACGCGCGCATTAGACAGTTCGCGTTGCTCTATAGTGTTATACAACGCGCGTCTTTAGACAGTTCGCGTAGCTCTATAGTGATATACAACGCGCGTCTTTAGACAGTTCGCGTTGCCCTATAGTGTTAAATATTCTTGTATAGATCCTTTACGGTAGGTACAGTATATATTTCAAAAAGAGTTTGTGAACTCTATGTTTAATTTCTTTTTTAGAATATTGGTGACATTTGAATGATGACATTATAAACACGATATCTACGTCTACAACATAAATTGTGTGTTTGTACGTAAATTGTTTATACTGGAGAAAAATCTAAAATATGGACTATTTGTTTACTATTTCCTATGAAATAGCTATCTTTGAAATATTACACCTACCTAAAGTAATCTGCTGAAAGCGTTGTTCACTTTTTAAAGAAAAAATATGTACGATGAAAGTCGGAAAATAAGTTAATATGTGACCCGTATAATGTTCAATCATAGCGACACGAAATAAATTTCATTGGCTACATTTGATTGTGCTATACCTCCTAAAGTATTCATTTAATTTGCATGGTGTAAAGGGAATGAATGATCTTGATGACATGTTCAAATTAACTAACGTATTTAAATTGAGAAGGATAACTTATTACCGAATATTTAAGACAAAATCGCTAAAAAACACGTTTGTTGTATGGAAGCCCCCTTAAACATTATTATGTTTTTGTTTTCAGTATTTGTTGTTATAGCGGCAACAAAGACACATAATCTGTGAAAATTTCAACTCTCTAGCTATCACCGTTCATGAGATACAGCCTCCTGACGGACAGACAGACAGACAGACAGACAGACGGACAGCGAAGTCTCATGAATAGGGTCCCGTTCTTTACCCTTCGGGTACGGAACCCTAAAAATGGGATCAAAAATAAAATACCTTCTAATTATTGAACAGTTCACAAAAATACTACTAACTAATCTACGGGAGTAAACGCAACGCGACGGGAATAAATGCGACAGGAACGGGTGATATACTCTCTTATGTGTCGCAAACGAAGTTGCGCGGGTCAGCTAGTTTTATGATAAAGCTGAGGGTAGGCCATTATGCTGTCTACGTGAATTTTACGAGTACATTTGTGTACGTTTGGCACATCTCTCTATAGCTCTGTCGAATACAACTGAAGTACGACGTACAGTTATATTCTGCTAAACGTATTGTTTGGGTTTGTATTTTTTTTGACGGCATGTATTTCGTAACACGAAATTAACTGTTTAGAATCAATAGCGCGCAATCTAAAAAAAATAGTCTGCATAGCATTCATGAAGAATTTCTTAACGTAAAAAATATATCAACTTTAGCAGATTGTGAATTAATAAAATAGTTGTCTTTGGAGCTGTTTCAATCCATTTTTTTACTTATTGGATCACTGCATGGGACGGTACTGCAGTTCACTACTACTCCCGCTGGAACGATCCCAGAGAGCAATCCTCAAAAGTGGCCCCATGTTTCGTCCTTTTCGATTTCCCACACAGCAACTATGCATAAAATGAAGGTATTACACTAGGTACATCAACCGTTATATAGAAAAAATAAAACCAGATACCAGCGTCAAAGATAATGTAAGCATTTGCCCGCATTCTAATCTACTTCTACTAATATTATAAATGTGAAAGTTTGTGAAGATGTTTGGATGTTTAGATGTTTGGATGTTTGTTACTTAATCACGCTCTAACGACTGAATGGATAACGCTGAAATTTGGTACAGGAATAGAGTATAGTCCAGAATAACACATAGGCTACTTTTTGTCCCGGGAAAATGTTTCCACAGGAAGCGGGAACGGGAACCAAATTTCACGCGGGCGAAGCCGCGCGCATCAGCTAGTTTTACATAATGTCTGCATAGATAGTTTGCATAAACAAACACAGTAACATACCTTCGCCAATAATTTATAATTTTTAATAATTTATATACTAACAAAATATCCATCATAATATCTATATATATAAAAACAAGAACTGACTGACTGACGATCAACGCACAGCCTAAACCGCTGGGTCTAAAAGCATGAAATTTCGCACAAATGCTCCTTATGTCACGTAGGCGAGCAATAAGAAGGGATTTTTGAAAATTCAACTCCTAAGGGGGTAAACAAGGGTTGCAAAGTTTGTATGGGACACCGTGATTCCTTGGTCCGATCTTCTTCAAATTTGGCATAAAACATCTTTAACTGAATTGATAGGGGACGTATTTTTTATTTTTTTGAAATTTGTCTTTTATCATGTTTAAAATGTGGTAGAAAAATATTTTGGGGGGAATTGCCCCATAGTTCATATTAATACTTCTTAGTCGGTACTTTTTGTTTTTTTTTGACACATGTTTGAAAGCTCAATTCGATTTAAAAAAGGAAGGTGTCATTTTTTTTATAAATGTCAAAAACAATCAATACATATTTTTACTAAAACTAAAACTTTATGTATGCCCTTCAATATGCGGAATTGCCTTCTTATTATTTTGTGAGAAGGAAAACCTGTACATGGCTAGCTAGGAATTATGAAAGAACAAGTTCTAGGTAAGGTGTACACGGTTCATCCGAATAACACAGTGTATTACTATCTTCGCTTGCTTTCTTATTTTATACAGGGATAGCCTATCAGATAAATACAAACGATCAGAGGGGTTAAAGATGAACATTTAGCAGATGAAATCTACAGTAAATGTCCGGTCACAATAGGAGAAACTTTATTAGTACGGGTTGCCTCAGCCTCAAAAGTCTGAAGACCTACACAATCCAGAAATACTATAAAGAAAGAAGTTAATGTATTCCTAAGCAAAAGCCGAGAGGCTCTCTAAACCAATTATCAAAGACATTATTTATTTTACAAAAATATAGATTTGCTTCTCTCAAACTAATACGTATTTTGATTTATTTAGTCAGAATTATATCAATACATATAAAAACAGCACTGTAAAGTGCCAGTGGGCTGGCCACATTCGCAGTGGACGACAGACGGCAGATGGAGCAAATGAGTTCTAAAGCGGGCATCGCGACTTGGTCCACCCGCCAGATGGACCGAGGACCTAGAAGAGGTCGCAGGACGGATGTAGAAGGCGCAGGACGTAAATTAGGAGAGGCCTATGTCCAGGAGCGTTCATGTTGATTTGATTGATATAAAAATAAAAAATAGATTAATGGCGTAGGTGCGCACAAAGAAACGATTTTTAGGGTTCGTACCCTAAAACGGGACCCTATTAATGAGACTTCGCTGTCCGTCTGTCTCTTTGTCCGTCATGAAGCTGTATCTCAGAAATCGTGATAGCTAGACAGCTGAAATTTTCAGATGATATATTTCTGTAGCCACTATGACAACAAATACTAAAGTCAGAAAAAGGGGGGGATTAAGGGGGGCTCCCATCCAACAAACGTGATGTTTTGCCGTTTTTTTTGGCACGGAACCCTCTGTGCGCGAGTCCGAAACGCACTTGGCCGGTTTTTTGTACTACTAAGAAGACAGACAAGCTTACGACCCACCTGATGGTTGGTTACTGTAGCGGAATAACATTTGCATAATGAACATTTGCAACACCAGTAGCGCTGCTGCATGTCGACCCATATTTCCCTTGGCACTACTGCTCGACACTACCAGTATAGGTCACGGGAAAGTATCCCGTAACCCTACTGGTAGTGCTAAGGATAATAGAAATTTGTACTTTTATCTTGACACTACTTTTTGCCAGTAGTAGTAAAATGTGGCATTGAGTATCAGTGTTACTAATCGGTAATTTTTTTACCAATGGGTAACAGTGTTACACAAAATGGTGTGACACAACGGGAATAAAGGTATTAGAAGTGTCCGTATAAATTGGGGAGCCACATCACCTTTTTAAATGAAGTTTGCTTCCTTATTTTTTAGTAGATAACCCTAATCAGGATTATTCCGTTAATCCACCCCAAAAAATCCACCTTCATAAGAAAAACCGAAAATGTAGGCCAATTTTTGGAATTTATAGGCCAATAGATGTATAGTTATATTTATGTCAAAGTTGATCCGCAATCTAGACATCTGGATTAAGGACTTTCTTGAATCTCTTAACGGAAGCTGATATATGTTAATGGTTTTTTTGTATCACTTACCCTACGTAATGCCTACATTACGTAGGGTAACTACTAACGATCTCCGTCCTATCCTATTGGAATAAAAATTAAGAAGTTACGAAGAGTTTAATTTGGACCCTCAATCTTCGAAGTAGGTTCGATTACAAAAACCATTTTAATGAAAATCGAATTTGTGTCAAAACGGGAATACACAACACGGGAATTTTCCGGGCGACGTATACGGGTTCTCTGTGATAGTTAGGCTTCCTGCTTTTTGCAAGTAAATGCCGGAGTACCACAGAGATCGGTATTGTCCCCAACTCTCTTTCTTCTGCATATCAATGACATGCTGTCCCTAGGGTGCATTCATTGTTATGCGGATGATAGTACTCTGCATGGGAGCTATTCTGGCCGTCCAGCGGAGGGGCGTGGTGACGTGGAGGAAAAGACACTGCAACTCGTGGCGGATCTTGACCGGGACCTGGGTCACGTTGCCCAATGGGGTTCAGACAACCTGGTCGAGTTGAATGCCAGAAAAACACAGGCATGTGCGTTTACAGCTAAGAAGTCCCCATTCCTACCCCTACCCTCTCTTCAGAGCATTACGGTTCCACTAAAGGACAACCTGGAGATCCTCGGTATAGACGTTCGACGTGAGCTCAATCACAAAAACTACATAGAGAGTTGTATTGGGCTGGCGGTACTTCACGCCACATCAGAGATGTTTACAGACTGTACAAGACGCAGATTCGTCCCTGCGTCGAGTACTGTTCTCCTTTGGGATGACTCCATGAGGTACTTACTAGACGCGCTTGACGCTATGCAGAGACGTGCTATCCGAAAAATTGGTTGTCCTGAGGTGACGGGAGGCCTCGAACCGTTGGCGCAGCGAAGAACCATAGCGTCCTTGGCTGCCTTCTACCGAAAATGTATCACGGCGAATGTTCTGAAGAGCTCTTCAACCTGATCCCACCATCTCCTTTCCGATCCCGAACAACGCGTGCCTAGCAGAGATGCCACTCATACACAGTGAAGAGAATCTTCGCCAGAACCGAGCGTTTCAAAAGATCGTTCCTCTGTCAAACTATAAAAACTTGGAACGACCTGCCCGCACACGTGTTTCCCTCATCTTACAATCCCGGGTTCTTTAAGAGGAGCGTAAAGAGGCACATCACAGGCCCGCCAACTTGAGGACCACTGTCAGAAGTGGACCCCAATCGCTAGATGCGCCACGGCTTTCCATCAGGCTGGTGGCGACGTCAATTAGGCGAGCTGAATATTAAAAAAAAAAATTGCGTGTACTTAGTGTACACCCGTAAGAAGTGAAACTTCTTCATAAACTTAATTTTCACCTCACCTTAAATTAAGTCAAAAAGTACAAAAGTACAAAAGTCCAAAAAGTCCAAAAGTCCAAAAGGCCAAAAGTCCCAAAGTCCCAAGGTCTCAAGTTCCCAAAGTCCCAAAGTCCCAAAGTCCCAAAGTCCCAAAGTCCCAAAGTCCCAAAGTCCCAAAGTCCCAAAGTCCCAAAGTCTAAAAGTCTTAAAGTCCAAAACTCCAAAACTCCAAAAGTCCAAAAGTCCAAAAGTCCAAAAGTCCCAAAGTCCCAAAGTCCCAAAGTCCCAAAGTCCCAAAGTCCCAAAGTCCCAAAGTCCCAAAGTCCCAAAGTCCCAAAGTCCGAAAGTCCGAAAGTCCCAAAGTCCCAAAGTCTAATCGGTCCAGTAGTTCCGGAGCCTATTCGATGCAAACAAACAATCAAATCTTTCCTGTTTATGATATTAGTATAGATGACACGCACCCCCTAGATACCCATAGATTTAGAAAGCGAAAAATTTAGAATTTTTCGTTTATAAAGCGAAAAATTTAGAATATTTCGTTTTCTAAATCTATAAGTACTAATATAAAGAGGAAAAATTTTATTGTTTGTTCGTTTGTTTGCATGGAATAGGCTTCAAAATTGCTGAACCGATTTGAGAAATTCTTTTAGGTACTGTTATACAGCTACACTATCCCTGGTGAACATAGGCTATATTTTATTCCCGTATTCCCACGGGAACGAGAGCCACGCGGGTGAAACCGCGTGCCGTCCGCTAGTATTAATATTTAAGTGATGTTTATGTCAGCATTTTGACATGTCGCCAATATACAAAATATTAGTTCCGTTTTTAGACTTTTTTGCCAATCTGTATGTACGTCCCTACACTCCCCACTAATATCTAAATGCGAAAGTAACTTTGTCTGTTTATTAGGGTTTCACTCATGAACTAATTCTGATGAAACGATGCGATGGTACAGACGAATTTGAGAATGCATGGTCAATCCGAAACGAAATTGCTTTGCACTGAGAATTGACGCCATCTCTCGGATAACATTGGAAGTCAAGTATCTAGCGTTGCCGATTTTTTTAATACCTCGCACAGGAACGCGATTATTGTCAAAATAGCAACTCATTAATCTTTTGAGTAATGTAAATATGCCATCTAGTACATTTTTTGTGATTCTAAGGTGTCTATGCAATATTATATTCGAGTAAAGTTGCGAGATGTTTACAGACTGTACAAGACGCAGATTCGTCCCTGCGTCGAGTACTGTTCTCCTTTGGGATGACTCCATGAGGTACTTACTAGACGCGCTTGACGCTATGCAGAGACGTGCTATCCGAAAAATTGGTTGTCCTGAGGTGACGGGAGGCCTCGAACCGTTGGCGCAGCGAAGAACCATAGCGTCCTTGGCTGCCTTCTACCGAAAATGTATCACGGCGAATGTTCTGAAGAGCTCTTCAACCTGATCCCACCATCTCCTTTCCGATCCCGAACAACGCGTGCCTAGCAGAGATGCCACTCATACACAGTGAAGAGAATCTTCGCCAGAACCGAGCGTTTCAAAAGATCGTTCCTCTGTCAAACTATAAAAACTTGGAACGACCTGCCCGCACACGTGTTTCCCTCATCTTACAATCCCGGGTTCTTTAAGAGGAGCGTAAAGAGGCACATCACAGGCCCGCCAACTTGAGGACCACTGTCAGAAGTGGACCCCAATCGCTAGATGCGCCACGGCTTTCCATCAGGCTGGTGGCGACGTCAATTAGGCGAGCTGAATATAAAAAAAAAAAATTGCGTGTACTTAGTGTACACCCGTAAGAAGTGAAACTTCTTCATAAACTTAATTTTCACCTCACCTTAAATTAAGTCAAAAAGTACAAAAGTACAAAAGTCCAAAAGTCCAAAAGTCCAAAAGTCCAAAAGTCCAAAAGTCCAAAAGTCCAAAAGTCCAAAAGTCCAAAACTCCAAAAGTCCAAAAGGCCAAAAGTCCCAAAGTCCCAAAGTCCCAAGGTCTCAAGTTCCCAAAGTCCCAAAGTCCCAAAGTCCCAAAGTCCCAAAGTCCCAAAGTCCCAAAGTCCCAAAGTCCCAAAGTCCCAAAGTCTAAAAGTCTTAAAGTCCAAAACTCCAAAACTCCAAAAGTCCAAAAGTCCAAAAGTCCCAAAGTCCCAAAGTCCCAAAGTCCCAAAGTCCCAAAGTCCCAAAGTCCCAAAGTCCCAAAGTCACAAAGTCCCAAAGTCCCAAAGTCCCAAACTCCCAAAGTCCCAAAGTCCCAAAGTCCGAAAGTCCCAAAGTCCCAAAGTCCCAAAGTGCCAAAGTCCCAAAGTCCCAAAGTCCAAAAGTCTAAAAGTCTAAATGTCCAAAACTCCAAAAGTCCAAAAGTCCAAAAACCCTTAAATGACATGCTATCCCTGGATAAAGTACTCTTAATTCGAATCCACCGTGGTGGGGAACAGAACAAAGATGGCGCGTAACCAAAAATCGTGACGTGACGTGACGCAAATTTTTTTCCAACGCCGATAAAGAAGTTTCACTTCAAAAACACGCAACAGGAAACCACGCAATGAGAATAGAAGCGACGGGGAACCTTTCTATTTATCTCTCTCTTACGCAAACGAAGTTGCGCGGGTCAGCTAGTCTATGTATATAACCTAATGAAATAGAAAATGTAAGATTTTATACAAATGAGACCTTTACTAAATGTCAAGTACGCAGACAAGGAAGATATTTATAACATCTAAAATTATATGGCATATCCAGTAAATTAAAAGAAATAAAAAATTACATCTACTTTTTACAATAAGGATAGGCGTAGAAGTTAAACGATTGAAGGCAATGAACTTGTCATTCATTCACTTGACAAATGACACAGGTTGATCTCAGTAAGGGAGAAAGAGCGCATTGACATAGAAATCTGTGGAAATTCTTCGGCTCCTTAATCCGACCCCAAGTTCAATCGAAGTGACATTGCGAAAATTCAACCTATTATACCGAGCGATTGAGCCTCGACTTACGATCAAAGGGAAGAAATATTGTGGAACTATTTTTTTTTGTAAACAGAGGAAGTCAAATATTTAATCATGTCGTGTCTGTTTTGTGCATTGAGAATGAGTAAATACATTCATATTAATTTATTATTAAACTGCCACGTAGCTGCAAAACTACTAGAACCTATGAGGGCAACATTATCATTTTGATAAAGTCCTCCTTTAAAATCAATAAAAAAAATACTACGAGCAAAATGTAAATAAATAAATAAATTATGTTTAATCTACACCACAGAGTTAATCAAAAGTAAACTCACAATTATCGCTTTGTCAATATTACTTTGTTATTCTAGATCTGTATCCTCCTAAAGGCAAGAGGGAAATCTCGGCACACTTCTCAATGGTACTGCAAAGGGTACTGGTTTTGCCGTATTCAATTATAATTGGATCACGGTTTAAGCAAATATTAACGTTACGCTATTACAGCAATTGTTAGTTTAATCGACTAGCTCAATCGACAGTTTCTGTGAGCATTGAGCCATAAAGTCTACGGTTCTGGATAAACTCATTCGAAACAAAGGGATATACTCGACTAAAAAAGATTAGAATTCAATTAATATGGATGACGAGTAATTGCAGGCAACACTGGAACCCGTGTTGAGATATAAAGTTAGAAATTTCAAAGTAATCAATATAAGACCTTAAACTACATCTAGAGAGCTACCATTCTTGATCTGTTTGGTTGCGGCACCGTTTGTCTGCTAAGCCAATAGAGTGTTCGCCCAAGACTATTGACGTAGACCGGTGCCTGAGAACCGCGGGGGGGCTGCTCGCCGTCCTTACAATAATAGGTCAAAGACGGCGGCGTGATGTGAGAGTTTCACGCATGCCCCACGCCTCAATACGCGGGAGAACGCCCGAAACAACCCTTAGAGATGCGGGATAGTACCAGAACCCCTAGGAGAAGCCCCGAGTGGTAGCCAAAATCTGTCGAGAATGTTGGGACAGTCTTCCGAGTGCGTATCTGGGGCTCTCGGCCGTAGGCAGTAGTAGGGCGCCATCTAGAATTCCAGCATGGCATCCATGAGGATTCCGCAGGAAAATAAAAATAACGACTTCCACTGCGAAATAAATGCTTTGACTGCCCGAGATACTATATGTATATCAGTTATGGGAAACGACATAACAGATAGATTACATTTTTGGATATTATTGTTAAGTGACCATCTATTGAAACGATTACCCCTCGTTATAATTGTCGTATTATCTTTTGAAAGTAAATTAAACCCCAACTTTATAATCTATTATATAAAAATAAGTCGGGTTTTCCTTCCTGACGCTATAACTTTAGAACGCACAAACCGATTTCCACGGTTTTGCATTCGTTGGAAAGGTCTCGGGCTCCGTGAGGTTTATAGCAAAGAAAATTCAGCAAAATTTCACATACAGCGCCATCGCGGGCGAAGCTGCGGGCATCAGCTAGTCCTTTATAACTATGCTAACAGCCACACTATAACAAATTGCCAGGCTTATGAAAAGGGCAAAAAGCACCGTAAACACTGCCTGAGCCACAGCTTAATGTGATCGTAGTAAGCTTAGTGTGAAGCGTAATGGGTCCCTAGTTTTGAAATTTCGTTGCCAGTGGGCGTTCTACAGAACAACGCCCACGCCCAAAACATATTTTCTCCGCTCACAACTTTTATCTGAGAAAGATAATGAATGTATTTGATGATAACAGCGACATACTGAAAAACATAACAATCACATATATCCTTCCGTAACACTATCTTTGCCCTGAGGCTTGGCTCTCTACGTACTTCCAACCCTACCTTTTTCCTTTGACGGGATAGCGTTCTAAAACATTTTCCTTGTGAATACTTTGTTATAATACGAATGTGTTAAAATTCAGGCAAATTCGTTCAGCTGCGCGTTGATAAATCAAAAGCAGAAGAAAATAGGTTAATTTTATACATTTCTATAAAATAGTGATATTTTATATTATAATAATATAAATAGAAATATGATATCTTTTCACAACTATGTAAATAATATTTTAGAACCACAAGTGTTTATGTAAACGAATTGTTATTTCAAGTGTGAATGACTTGAAGTGTGCTTTTCACCTAAAAGCATTGATCTAATAAAACTTATATTACTTACTTGAATACCATGAGTTTTATTAGATCAATGCTTTTAGGTGAAACAGCTGAATTGGTTTCCCCACAAATAAATTTCCATGTTAGTGTACCAATAAATAAAAAATGTTTTCTTGCTAATATCCACATGAACAAACATTAAAACGTTGGTAAACATTACAGAAAGGAAATTGTTTTTCGTCTAACAGAAAGAAAATAAAACAGTTGAGAGTTAATTTATATAGAAGTTGTTTGCCTCTAATTTGTTGTGGCTTGGGGGAAAACCGCCGCACACAGTGGTTTCACAAACTTGTCCGTGCGTTGAAACTCGATTCGGTTACTTGTGATCTTGAGTTACACGTTAACGCTATACCTATAAGACTAGCTACCTAGTTTTATTTACTTAGACCATCTAAAAATACAACTTAACTTTTATATAGAAAGTATAATTGCATTTTGAAGGTATTAGTGTGGTGCGTACTACTTAGTCGCACCACTATAACTTCCAAACGGCTTGGAGGATCCTTTCATTGAATATATATTATTGTTAGGACATGTCTGATTAAGGTAATTCGACGGAAGTGGAAATGAGTTCCGTACATTTATTTATCTACCACCTTTTATTCGCGTTAACACTTTGATGTAGCTTCATAGTGCACTGTGTTACTACTTACCAACTTAAATTTACGAAAGATCCTACTTATAAACTTAAACACAACTAAATTAGGTATTTTTCTGTTCCTTGTTATTAACATAGTGTTAATATGTTAATAACAATGAGGCTTTACGATTATAAAACTGGAGGTAATCCTCCAGTTTTATAATCGTAAAGCAGAATTTATAGTTTTTTTTAAGCATTACTGTACAAATAACTTGTACAACATGAATTTAGTCGTAATTAGAAGTAAGTTATTTGCTGACATGCACATTCAGTAGGTATCATTGATTAGGTGAAAATTAAAAGAGGAAAGATTTGATTGTTTGTTTGTTTGCATCAAATAGTGTCACGAGATAGGTGGGTCAGCCACCCTATCAGGTCTAATATAGTGAGGATTACCAAGTAGATAATTGAGAACAATTATGGTTGGTACAATACAGCAGTTTACCTGCGTTTATTAGAATAGATAAGTATAGGTAAAGAACAGATGTACAAGTACAGCCAGTTATAAAGTGGGGGAGGGTTCTTGAGGATTCCTTAGACCACCAGATCCAGCCGAGGTGATGATGGAGACGAGTACATCACCTGTGGATCTGCTGCGAATCTACTGAACCGATTGGAAAACTTCTTTCATTGTTTTGAAGCTACACTATTCCTGGGTAACATAGGCTATATTTTATTCCCGTTTTCCCACGGGAACGGTAACTACGCGGGTGAAACCGCGTGACGTCCACTAGTAAATAATATTTATTCAGTTCAATAAAAGCACTTAACTAAGCAAGTTGTAAGTCATTTATTTTATTGAGTACTCACATCAACCTAACATTAGCATTATACACATAACACAAGTGTTAGCAAACACCTCTAACTTTTTGGTCCTTCAAGTCAGTATTACGGTGTCAATCGATGTTTGTAAATTTCCAACGAACGTAATTCCTTCATCAAGGAGGGAATTTGTTTAAAAGATATTTATATTCCCTATTTACCGGTTGAGCTCTCGTAGGCGCCCGTCAAATTTCCATTCATAATTCGATCTCCTTCAGATCGAACGGAAATACTTTAGGATTGGAAAATGTTTACAATATTTTATATTCTTGTGTAGGTCATAAACATACTCTAAAATGATATATCAAGTTAAATGAAGCGTAACTTGGGATTAGTAGAATGATGAACACAAATGCAATATCATTATTACTGGTAGTAATAGTCCTAACGCTTAAAGCGTTGTAATAATAATTTAATCATATAGTTTGGATTCAGAATTCGTGTTTGCAATCCCTACTAATATCATAAGTTTGGTATAGGAATAATTCGAGCTGGAAAGGACATAGGCTACTTTTTAAGCGACTGTGCCAAAGGAGGGTTATGATTTTACGCGATAACGACTTCTACGCGGTCGAAGCCGCGGGGAACAGCTAGTTATAACTAAAAAGTTATGGCAATAAATTAAAAAGCTAGTAAGTGGCAGGTCGTAGCTGAATCCGCAATAGTTTACGAAGGTAGAAATAATGTGTATATAAGTAATAAAGTAGCACCTTCTGTTTGAATCTTTTAAGGTTGCGCTAATCAGTGACCGGAACACTGTCAAATAAGCAAGCCGTTTCACCTAACATCGGTTAGTGAGAGCGGGAAGCAGCGATAATTCATTCATTCAAAGGTCCTTCATTAGAAAGGGTGTTATGAAAAACGTACTGCATTATATAAACTTAGAATAAAGTTTTCTGAACTCTTTAAGAAATGAACTTTGTCGGAACCAACCTAAATATTGAGTTTTAACGCAATTTTAATACTTATTTACACAGAAAGTTGTTTAAAAATTAAGCGGAAAGATCGAATATTTAAAGGCTTCTATCTTTTTAGTGTTTAATAATATTCACATTTTTTGAACCGTACAAAGAAATTTTATGATAAGGCAAAACGATTACATCCTTTACTTTTTATGTTGGATATCAAACAGTTGAGTAATTTCTTCCCGAAGTTAGTGTGGACAAAATAGCGACTAGCGCAACCTTAAATATACTTAGGGCATAAACTTTTAATGAGCAAATCCTTTATTGCCTTACCGAACATTCACACTGATAAATATGACCAATATAAAGGCAAACAAAATGTCAGCATGACAAATTATTTCGGTAACCGTAATTTAACTCTACATTTTATTTTTCCACACCTTTCATTGTGTTGAAAATAAAATGAGCCGGTCAGTTTCTGTTTTAGGTGTTCTGAATACAGTAAATGAAAAATCGTCTCATTCATATGACACGACAAACTGTATAATCCTAATTTTATGGTAGCTCATTTAAAGAACCCATGGTATTGGATATTATATCAATAGGTAGCGCTTCCTTTTTCAATTGGATGTATACTTACTTGGTTTTCCGGTAGATCCTTCAATTTATCTTCTGATTCTTCGAATTCTGAATAATTCGATGCCAACTCCAAAATATTTTAACCTGTCCTGAGACTTCATAGAGTTTTTACTATTTTATTTGCAATGCTGTGGCTCCCATCAACACAATGAGTTTGACTTCATGTAGCTTTCGGGGGCCACAACATTCCAAATACAACCAAGAATAGGTAAAAAAACGTATTGATGCAAGCAATTAAATTTCTTGAATTTTAACAGTACAAAAGCACAAAATGTTCAAAGTACTTCCATTTTCCTTATTGCTACTGTGGTAACTTTACAACATGTACCAACATTAAGGTTCTTAAAGGCAGCGAAGCATTCATTTTATAGGACGCTCGATGAGTGTGTTTTGGCAGATGAAACACAAAATATAGTCATGAATAATGTGACACGGTTCCCGGGGTGCTGGCAGGCTTTGCGACGCAAGTCGCTTCGGCCTTTATCCTCGTAAATATTCAGGGTCCGACTACCAACGCTCTACGATACATCAAAGTCGTGTTGACTCATACAAAACACAACTGTACCTTTGTAAATTTCGTCAGCGGATATTCTCTTTATGTTTAACGTAGTATACCCAAAAATGAAAAATGTAGGATATGCAAACCATCCTTTAAACAAAACCGTGTTCTCTGGGATGGGATATCGGTGAGCTCTTGTGTATAAGTTCGAAAAGACTATAAATATTTATGTAGGAATTTTGTAACATACTAATATTAAAAATATTGCTCATTAGCATTGTCATTATTATAAACAGTAATTATTTAATTATATCTTCTGTTTTTCTAACTTATTTATTCTAGTACCTAGTCCCCTTTTCACTTGTACCTTAGTCACTTTAGCCGTTCGGTGACACATTATCACAACGATCTGAAAATCTTGTGTACAAAAATTTCTAATATGGGAGGTATGCCAAATTTTTCACCTGCTCCACCGTTTATTAACTGCATTTGGACCGAAGGTGATAACTTTAGATGGGTTCAATCAAATCAGTTTAATACGGCAGTCAATTACGCAGTTCCACTTGAGTAATGGTGGCCGTGTCACTATTGATGGGCGGGAGCGCGCTCTTTGGTGACGTGTTAATTTGTCAAAAGCCAGTCATAAAGAAAAAGTTCGAATATTTACACGATGAATCGACGAATACCTAATATGTTGTGTTCTGATTCGTCACATAAAATCAACTTCGTTTACGTCACATAAGGTGTATGAAAGGAGAGGTATTTCTTCATCAGACTCATCAAGCAGCATGTGAAACTGCCCTGTTTGCTTAATCATAAAAGAGCTTAAAGATAAAGTCTATTCTAAATTGTTTTAAAATAGCCTTAATCATTAAGCTCTTTTATGATTAAGCCAACACGCCAGTTTAGATTTACCCATTTTTAGATTAAACCATTATAATTCTTTAAAGTGATATAACTTTTTTTATTTATTATCCAATTGACATGAAATAAACACTAAATGCTAAGTGGAGCAAACCTCAACACAATAAAGAAAACTGCATTGCAATCGGTTAAGCGGTTACTAAGATTAGCGTGCACAAACGTACAAACAAACAAGAATACAGACATACACACAAACAGACAAAAATTCTAAAAATCATTGCTTTGGGTTCTATTGCATTCATAAAGCCCCCCTATAATATTTTTTTTATAATTATCTTCCATGTACAGACAGCGACCTGTTACGATTTTATTATATGTATTGATAATGTATGAAACTTTTTGTAAGCTATTGATAGGTATTTAATAATTGTTTTGTATGTCTTTAAGGCGGGACATGCACTATAGTGTTAAATATTCTTGTATAGATCCTTTACGGTAGGTACAGTATATATTTCAAAAAGAGTTTGTGAACTCTATGTTTAATTTCTTTTTTAGAATATTGGTGACATTTGAATGACGACATTATAAACACGATATCTACGTCTACAACATAAATTGTGTGTTTGTACGTAAATTGTTTATACTGGAGAAAAATCTAAAATATGGACTATTTGTTTACTATTTCCTATGAAATAGCTATCTTTGAAATATTACACCTACCTAAAGTAATCTGCTGAAAGCGTTGTTCACTTTTTAAAGAAAAAATATGTACGATGAAAGTCGGAAAATAAGTTAATATGTGACCCGTATAATGTTCAATCATAGCGACACGAAATAAATTTCATTGGCTACATTTGATTGTGCTATACCTCCTAAAGTATTCATTTAATTTGCATGGTGTAAAGGGAATGAATGATCTTGATGACATGTTCAAATTAACTAACGTATTTAAATTGAGAAGGATAACTTATTACCGAATATTTAAGACAAAATCGCTAAAAAACACGTTTGTTGTATGGAAGCCCCCTTAAACATTATTATGTTTTTGTTTTCAGTATTTGTTGTTATAGCGGCAACAAAGACACATAATCTGTGAAAATTTCAACTCTCTAGCTATCACCGTTCATGAGATACAGCCTCCTGACGGACAGACAGACAGACAGACAGACAGACGGACAGCGAAGTCTCATGAATAGGGTCCCGTTCTTTACCCTTCGGGTACGGAACCCTAAAAAATGAATAAAATAATAATTTTATGGACTCTGGAGACGGTCAACGCGACTTGACGAGTACCTATCATGTGTACATACACGTTGATGCACATAGGTACACATGCAAAGAATTTTTCATTCATGTTCATTCATATTTTAGTAGACCTGTCAAATCACATTGACTGTCTCTGAAGCCCATTACAGTAAATGATGTTTTGGGTACATGGTAGTTAATCAAAAAAACATTTTGGGTTAGGCCCACATCGCAGCCATTTTTTCATTCTAGCAAGTAACCAGCTGTTCACCAGCGCCACATCCCTGAAGTAGGCCAAAAACAGCCACCACCATATCCTTATTCGCATTTTAGTGCGAAGATTCTCTACCTACAGCTAGATCGTATTTATCAACCCTATTCATATGCTCATTGTAGCTCGTAATCAGTAAGGGCGGCGCGATTGAAACTTTTGCTTTCTTGTTATTAGACCAACGAGTAGCAGATTCAAAGATTCAGTTTTAGAAATTACTTGCCACAAACAGTGACCACATTGCTGTCATACCAGCAACACACAAAAACATAATCAGATATTCTGTAATCAAAGCCATAACAGAATGTCTGTTGTGTGATGTGGTTTTCTTCGCGCTTGAACTGGTTGATGTCTGTTAGCGGACAGTTCTCAACAAGGTTGGCCCGAACTGCACTAGTCGCTTATTATGCCAATTTTCAGAAGTCTTATCAATGCTAAAGACGTTGCCTGCCGACTTTCTTCCATAGACGGTTCAAAATAAATAATAATATGCTTAGTCTCCTCATTATCAACACCACATTCCAAAGCTGGCAGAGCACTAAGCAACAGTAACTGTAGAGCCCGCCATGCATAGCGTCCGATATATCGTACACCATCAAAAACACACGCCTAAGAAAAAAAATAAAGACTTTGATATGAAATAAAGCATATTTCTAGATAGATATACAATATTTCAACCGACTGAACATACTATTTATTACTTTTACCTTAACAATTTAAAAATATTCAAAATAAACTTTACCTTGGTATCAAATTTGCCTGACCGCGACCCGCCCTTTTAAACAAAAGACAATGACAGGCTATTTATGATACTTAAGTTTATTCTATGGGGTTACTCGTATAAAGACACTGTTTATCATTCGTTAAAAACCAAAACATACCAATTATTTTAATAATTTATCTGTATTTTTTTCAATATTTTAGCGTCCGATTTATCGGACGTTATGCTGTAATGGGTTAATGGTAAAATTATTATGTAGATTGGTGTTTGTGGAAAGAAACGTGTATTTTAGAATATATGCGTTATTTTCTCTGTATCTACTACTACCGAGCATAATATAAAATGCCACCTCCTACATCTTCGCCAGAACTGAACGATTTAAAAGATCGTTCTCCGCCGAACTTTAAAAACTTCGAACGACCTGCCCGCACACGTGTTTCCCTCATCGTATCATCCAGGGTTCTTCAGACGGAGCTTTTATAATAGAATTTGCAAATTAAACTTAATTAAAATTCGTTGATAAAACGTTTATCAACCAATTTGACTGAAACTTAAATAAAAGTTTAATATTATCTTTAAAAAAGTTGTCATACAGTTTATTAAACGGTAGGTAGGTACGCAATTTTTCGTGATTTTGAAAGGAAACATTTTAAGTGGTCACCAAAACGAATAAATGGTCACCAAAATGAATTAATTAATTGACACCCAAAACCCTAGTTTTAATTTGCTTCATGGTTAGGTTAGGTTGGAACTGTGAGCATTAACGCGCGAAGGCGAGCAAGCGAAGCGAGCGTGCCACGGCAGCGGCCGCCAAGCGCCAGTACCTATTGATATTATTTATACGTAGTAGCTGATTTCCATAGATTTATACTATTAATCTACCAACTATTTTTCTAATAATAATCCGATAGTTTAAACAGTGGACAGCAGTCTCCAGCTAGTATTTTGCTTCATTTTTTAGGAAACTGGTGAAACAGGTGACCATTTATCCATTTTGGTAAACGTTTCCAATTTTATTGGTAGTAAAATAGGTACATTTAAAGACAAGCCATTTTGAAAGTATTGCCTCTTTTTTTCGTCAATGTAACGCTAACAGTAGTGCCGTAATGATGCTGTAAGCATACATGAGCTCCGGTTTAGGCAAAGGGTTCAAATCCCGTGTGGGCCAAGTTGTCTTTTTTCACTTTATATTAGGTGCTTACATATGAAATTGGCGTTTTGTATAGGAGGAACAGAAAGTCGAATATTTTTAAATATAATATATTTAATTAATCAAAGTATGAACCATTGTTTTCTATGCATTTTTGCCATCTCATAGGTAGTTCATTGATCCCTTTACTAAAAAATCCAGTCGGACGGGAATCAATAAAATCTGTGAAGGCGATTTGGACTGCCCCATCAGAGTTGAATTTTTTCCCTTGCAAGAAGTTGTCCAAATTTCGAAAAAAATGGTAATCTGTTGGAGCAAGATCCGGGGAGTACGGAGGATGTTTTAGACATTCCAATTGAAGCTCTTCTAATTTGGTAGCCGTCTGTTGTGCAGTGTGTGGTCTAGCGTTGTCGTGAAGCAGCAGTGGCGTGGAGCGATTGACCAGCCTAGGTTGTTTAGCCGCTAGCTTTTCCATCATGGTTTGCAATTGCTGACAATAGACATCAGCCGTAATAGTCTGGCCAGATTTGAGAAAACTGTAATGAACAATACTAGTCCACCAAACGCTTACAAGTAACTTTTTTGGGGTTAATTTTCGCTTGGGGCAGGATTTGGCTGGCTGGCCAGGATCCAACCATTGCGCTGAGCGCTTTCGATTATCGTAAAGAATCCATTTTTCGTCACAGGTAATGATTCGGTTTAAAATACCTTCATTATTGTGCCGGTTCAGTAATGTAACGCAGCAGTCGACGCGCTTTTGCCGGTTTGCTTCAGTCAATTCATGAGGTACCCACCTTTCAAGCTTTTTAATCTTCCCAATTTGCTTCAAGTGAATTAAAACAGTTTTATCACTAACACCGCAGCCTGCAGCTAACTCGGACGTGGTTTGCGATGGATCCGCTTCCACAATAGCCTTCAATACTTCATTATCAACTTGAGTCTCAGGCCGTCCACGGGGCTTGTTCTGCAGGTCGACATTTCCTGAACGAAAACGTTGGAACCAAAAACGAACTGTGTTTTCTTTTGCAACATGACCGCCATACACATCATTCACCCTTCTAGTCGTTTCCGCAGCACTAGTGCCACGGCGGAACTCGTACTCGTAAATAATGCGATATTTTAAGTTTTCCATTTTGTAAAATGAGTGACGCAAACAGAAAAAAACAGAAGAAAAAAACAAATGAATGACGGTCATCGAAGGATAAATACATGAGTAAATAGCTGGGAAAATTTGAATTTGGAATTCCTTACCAAAGAGGAGAAAATCGTAATTAAAGTGGCCAGTACGAAAAACGCCAATTTGATGTGTAAGCACCTAATATTTAATATATTATGAAAAAGTCAGCATACTAATTGCTTTAAATTTTAAATCTATGAGAATAACGTATATTGTATCCTGACAATCCTGCCAACAATAGGGTAATACTACGTGAGTCATAACAGTAACGGTAGAAGTATAAAAAAATCTTTAGAAAGAAAGGAAGTTTTTAAAATATTTTCCTAATTTTCTTTAAAAATATAATTTCTTGAAAATGATATATAAAACTATAGATACGTTACCTACACTGCGGAATGGCAAGACGAATGACAGGCAATTGCCCGACTACTGTTTAGTTACGGAACAACCAGAATCGCAACAACATGCCTTGTGAAAGTACAAACAGCAATGTTTTATATTCTGTTCGTAAAGAAAACTCGTGAAAAACATGCCTTCGTGTAGTTTCAGACATTTAAATTTATATGAGAAATATTTTCATTTTTATTTTCTTAACACCGGTATCGCCATTTAAGGGAATGAATGTACCAACGAGTGCCTAATCACTACGTAAGACTAGTGACTAGTGGGAACAACTCACGACTAACTTCACGTTCAATAAATTTGTGCTGTATTTGAAAGCCGTGATGTTCGTGCATGACGTGTCTAATGTCACTAAGTACTTTTTTCTTGGAGTTTAATTTGATGCTCAATAATATGTGCATCAAATAATTGCCAAGTGATTGTCTGAGACTAAAATACTTAAAGGTATTTCATATAACTTAACTTTACAATACTGTTAATATATTAAAAAAAAAACAATTTACTATTTTTTAAGCTTGTATCGATCACAATTTTTTTTTGGTGAATTATATTTAGACAGTATACATCCCAAGTCAAGCTAGAAAACTCCGCGACTGGGTCAATGGAACACCCTGAAATCGAACTCTCCTTTGGGGCAAAAAGATTACCTCTGATCTGAAGTATCAGTTTGTGTGAGTGAGCTCACATCCCGTCGCTCTCAAGAGTTCCTCCAAAAGCAGAGCGGTTGAAGAGCAAGCAAGCGATCTATATGAGGCAATACCGGGACATGGAGAGAGGGGAGGTGTCAATTGCTATTCCAACAGACGCAGCCAGTTCACTGAATATCTGCTGATTGTCATTCTAGTAGAGTACGCAATGCAACAGCGGCCTTTGATGATCTTAGACTACTAGAGTGAGGATAGGCATTGCCAATTTTATTCCCAAGGTGCGCCGAGAGCAGATTTCCAACTCTACAACCCGTTCATTCAAAGCACCTAGCTATTATTCATGGTGTGTTTACTGTCTATTTGTAGAGCAAATAGCACATTAGAGCGGTTACACGGAGTCACATTTTTAAAATAACTAGCAGCTCCGGTTCATGCTCGTACTAAACTCTAGAAACCTTTTTATAACGAGATTCTGCATTAAGGCGCCTGTGCAACGTCGTTTCCTATTTCTACGTAATGAGTTTCTTATACAACACTGTTAATAGGCAATAAAGATAAAAATGATGGTACTAGATATTTATGTGACTTTATGTGACTTTATGTACACAATGGTTTATGCTACACCTATTTACTGTAATTTTAAAAAGAAACAAGTAGCCGGAGAAATGAGAAGAAACATTTCAGATATTAATATCTTCGAATTCATTTATCAGACGATTGTTTTCTTTGCTTAATAAAAATACTTTACACCCCTGCAGTTACACAAACAGCGATATTTTTTCCCAGGAGCTATTGCGATGGTTATTAAAAACTTGTTCACGATTTCTGATTTTAATTTTTCAACAAAACTTTCGCAATATTTCTTGCTGGAGGTCACACCGAAACGAAATTTGCATATTCAGCAGTAAAATTTACGTCACAAACAATGCCCTATTACGGGACCATTGAAATGTCTTTGTGTTGTTTGGCGGCAAGTACTCGTTTATGCAAACTGTATGCTGTGATTACTGGACATAATGTGGTACTGGTCACATAATTAAAATGATTCAACCTAAGATCAACTCTTGTAATTGATTTGCACCAAAACCTTGTAGCAGCAATTCATCTATACTTATAATAAAACTGTTGAGGGTCGAGAGTCTGCACATAGAAGATATTTTGAAAATTTTAATTGTAGGGCGTTCTCTAATCGATACTGAAGCCGAATATGTAATTTAAACTTTTCATGTCTGTCTGTCTGTCTGTCCATCTGTATGTCTGTCTGTCTGAATCCCGAATAAGTATCACGCCGAAACTACTGAATGGATTTGAATGATATTTGGCACAATTTGAGCTTATGATCCGAGGAAGACTCTAGCACACTTTTAATCCCGATATTTTGCGTTGTTCCTGTGGGAGAGCGGATGAAAGACAAAATGGTTTTTTTAGTTGTAACTTCGAAATGCGTGGTCCGATTCCAATTTCTTTTTCAATGCAATAAAGGGAGTACTTTAAGAATTGTTTTAGACAAGTTTCAATGTCGGGGGTCTTGTAGTTCAGGAATTAGAGACATCTCAACTTTCGTAAAACCTAGAATTCAAGGATTCCTTTGTATGTAAGGGTAAATCTAAACTGGCGTGTTACCTTTATCATAAAAGAGCTTAATGATTAAGGCTATTGTAAAATAATTCAGTTCGCGCTGAAGGCGTGAACTGAATTGTTTTAGAATGGCCTTAATCTTTAAGCTCTTTTATGATTAAGCAAACAGGGAAGTTTCATACGCTCCCATGAGTCTGTTGAAAAAATACCTATCCTTTCATACACCTTATGTAGCGTAAACGAAGTTGCGAGGGTCAGCTAGTTGTTCATATAAAATTGTACTCTAACCGTCGCTATAGTAGAACCGAAAAGCCTTTTTCATCCTACAGTACCTAACTAATTTATGATCTCTCCATAATTCGTGAAGCCGTCTGGTACGCTCTTGAAATTTAAAATACAACCGCTTCTGCATCTGTTAAATTTTTGACGCCGTGTTAATTTATTGACTGTCAGAGAATTTTTATTTCTTTCAGGTGGTTATGATTTTGAGTTAAATTATACTTTTATTAAAAATTGGTAATTTTAATAGGATATTAATTTGAGAAGATAGCCTTCTGTGATAGGTAGCGCTTCTTAACAAAAAGCAATATTAAAAAAAAATTAAACACTAGCTGTTGCACGCGACTTCGTACGCGTGGAAATTATCTAATAAAATGCCAATTTGATTGCTCTCTGCTTAGCCCCTAGGATATATACCCTATTTGAAGACCCTACCCCTAGTTAATATTTGTACAAAATTTGAATCAAATCTATTGAGTACTTTTCGAGATCCTTCCGGACTAAGCAAAGCAAACAGAGAAACAGACAAAAAATATCTAACTATATTTTCGGCTTCGGTATCATTATGTTGAATACCCAGCAAGCATTTTTTTAAAATAATTCCAATGTACAGTTTTAACTTTTCTATCATTTTATTATATCGCACTATCGGTAGGACAAAGGCCCAAGTGCTAAAATTTCTGAAAATGAGTTAAATATGCCAAAGTGCCTTAAAAACTAATTTCTACCTGTGTGCCTACAGGACATCTACAAGACATTCACTAGATTCAGTTTATTTTCGCCAGAGGGAAGTAGTGCCTTTGTACCATTCGTTCGTTTTTTGAATGATATTGGCGCGACAAAATCTCAATTGTCAGTTGCGGCATCGGCCGCGTGAGTAGTGATTGTGTACTGGAGCGTCAAGGTCATTAAGATAAATATGTCCTTTTATGATTTATATTCTGGAAAGACAAGGTCACTTTTTGTGTACTTATGCCTATTTTGTGAGCACATTATTTGACAGTACCAAGTCGTTCGGGTAGTTGTGCCTTTGTAAGTCCAATACTAATAACGATTCCGAGTTTAGTGTCCGACTCACAAAGACTCACAAACAAGAAAATTGTAGGAGCAAAATCAATTCTTCCTCCTTTTTTTTCTATTTTACTTCCTGGCTGTATGTAGTCAGGAAACCTGGTGTACCTCGGAAGGAAGGGATGCGGGGTCCTACTAACATCTTAAGGACCCCAATGGGTCGGATCCTCCTCGTGGTGCATCCTGGGCAACGGAGTAGCGACCACTCCCCTTCCTCTGTGGGGGAGTTGTGCTACTCTGGCTAATTCCGGCCGAGGCGGGAGTAACGCACCTGTGGGCTGCTCGGTGGTGTGTGTTGCTGCCGGCCGTGCCGTTGTTCACGGTCGGCAGCAGCAATGCTGGGTCGCCGTCGCTTCGCCACCTTTGCTGGCGAGACGATGGCGGCAAAGTGGGAGAGGCACTGCGTGGGGGGCGGGAGTTTGGGTAAATGCTCCCGCCCTGCCATGCAGTTTGGGCTGCCGGCCGTGAGTAGCGGCGCGACCGGCGGCAACAGTGCTGGGCCGCTGTCACCTCGCCAGTTGACGAATGGTACAAAAGCGGGAGGTGCACTGTGCGGGGGAGCGGGAGTAACGGATAATGCTCCCGCTCTGCCGTGCAGTTCGGGGGCGCCGCGGTGAGGAGTCACTGCGCGCCCCCGATTGTTTCTTGACCGTGGGCGTAAGGTCGGGGGACCCCGCCCACCAACGGTCACATGGCGGTGGGCACCTTTCCCGTGTTCCGGGGTGCCCATTAGCGCACGCCTGCGCCAGCCGCTCTCTGTCTCCTCTATTACAGAGGGGCGCTCGAGAGCGGTGCAGGCGTGGTCTTCAGCTCCTTAGGGAGCTTTGGGGAGCCGCCCATCTGGCTCCCCCGAGGAGAGCCCCGAAAAACGGGGCGCCCCTAGCCGGGTCGACGTGAATAATCTTTTGATATCCCTCGGCCCGGCTAAAGGGTGAGGAGGAACACCGCGGGGTTTAGTGGGTAGGACGGTCCATTCCGGACCGGACCGGGAGTCCCACACACCATCCCAGCTACCCCCGCAGCTGGGATGAAGGCGCGTAAAGGCGTTCCCCGCGTCAACAAAAAAAAAAAAAAAAAACCTCGGAAGGAAATCCCACAGTTCCTGACCATCCCTGGTCGCCGCGCATTGGCGACCTGTGGCCTCTGGTTTTGAGGAGATCACGAATTTTTCATCGAAAAGGCGCGTGAGTTAAGGAACCCCAATCCCCCAATATTTGCTTCACTAGCTAATATCATTCTAGAACCATCCATGTGCATCAGCACTTTATCTAGGACATGCGTCATTCTAGAAAAGTGCCAAATTAGCGATAACTTAGTATATAAGATAAATATTTGTCAAAATTAAATTAATTACTTTTCTACTTTCTACGCTGTAACTCTGTTGAATTAAATAAATATTTTTTTATTTAAAATCCGTGGTTTGAGACCTTAAATGGCGCAGCCTTGGTAGGATCTCTGTAGTCAGTTGTCGCGTATTGAAATCTACGAAAACAACGGACGTCCGTATCTACGGTTAGACAGAGAAACCAGAAAAAACAAATTATTTAAGAACCTCACTCCGGACACCAGCAAGTAGCAGGCGGCAGAACAGTAATTCAAGATTCATGGAGATAGCTGTGGAATTGTGAGTAGACCTTTTCACCTTCCTTTCAGCTCTTCCTTTTGAACTATAACCTTGTTTTAAATCTATGTTTTTGTGTATTATCAGGGATTGGACAACGCCTTGTGATACTTTCATAGATTTTGTGTTAGATAGGTATTTATTTCATAGTGTTTTGTGTTAATAGGTATTTTTGCATATTGTGTTAGTTTTCGTACTTTTTATTCAAAATGGAAGGAATAACTCGTGTCCCACAGGAAATGATCAAAATCATACCTGTATTTAGTGGCGACGCAAGAACCTTCCCATTGTTTATAAAAAAATGCGAATATATTGTGAATACTTTCAGTTCAGGTGGCGTAGAACAAAATATGTACCTATTTCATGTGATTACTAGTAGATTGTCAGGAGAAGCTGCCAGTCTAATAGGAGAAAGAGACTCCATAGACACATGGCAGGACTTAAAAGAACTTTTGAACCAGCATTTCGGCGATCCACGCGCTGAGATTGCTTTAGAGTTAGAGAATTAGAGTCCTGTAGATTTAATAAAGGCGAAAGTTACTTAGAATTCTGTCATAGGATACAGCATATGAGAAGCATTTTGTTTTCCAAGTTGACGGAAACTATTCGAGATGAAAATTTACGTAGGGCAGAACAAACAATTTATAATAATAGGTCAATGCATATCTTTTTGTATAGCCTACCACAATATTTAGTTAGACTAGTACGTTTGCGCGACGTTTCAACCTTAGAGGACGCATTGAAAATTGTTCTGGAAGAACAAAACTTTCAAACAGTTTACGACTCTAGGTTAACCGATCGCCGTAGTTCGAATAAGCCCAATAAACCAGGTTTTTCCACTTCGGAAACTCAAAGGAATGGTTCACAGAACTTATCTAGAACCAACCCACCTCCGAATAGTAATAGGAATAGCCAAAATAGTTCATTTACGCCGAATTCATCTAATCAATTTAGGAATTTTAGGCAGCATAATTACCAAAATAATTTTAATTCGAACAACAATAATTCGCCACAATCATTTAGTAGGTCGGCACATCCGATTGCTCAACACAACTCTACACAACGTTCGTCACCTTTTGCAGCGGAAGCGCATTCCGCGGGTTCAAGCACCGATGTAACTATGCGTACTGCCAGTTCACGACGCGTTAATTATATAAACAACTAGCTGATGCCCGCAGCTTCGCCCGCGATGGCGCTGTATGTGAAAAATGATTTTCCCGCTTTTCTGTTGAAATTTTTCCTGAATTTTCTTTGCTATAAACCTCACGGAGCTCGAGACCTTTCTAACGAATGCAAAACCGTGGAAATCGGTTCGTGCGTTCTGGAGTTATATCGTCAGGAAGGAAAACCCGACTTATTTTTATATAATAGATAATGAGCCGAGTACTAGTTGTTTAAATAATGATTTTCAAGAACTGACTCTTGACGATTTTAGGGCGGATAGTGACGAAAATAGGGCGGAAAATTTTTGCATAACGGCCTCCTCAATAGGGAGAGAATAAAATTAAATTTTAATAAACGCTTAAATTTACCGCATATAGTTTTACCAGAATTAAATGCAGTGTTTATGATCGATACCGGTAGCGTTAGGTCATTCATTAGTCCGTATTTAGCAAACAAATATTTTAAGCGATACTTAGTACATGAACCGTTCGAAGTTGTTAGCACTCACGCTTCGAGCGTTCATAGCCAAACGGTATCAATTCCATTACCTATTACTTTTAGAAGTAATGAAATTCATAAATTTTATGTTTATAGTGTAGATGATAGGTATGATGGTCTAATAGGCAGTAATTTGCTGAAGCAATTACATGCAAAAATTAATATGGAAAGTCCGATCTTACACTTAAAGAATACTGCAATTCCTATTATTTATTCACCACCCATGAGGGAGGTATACGATTTACCCGCTCGTAGTGAACTTAGAGTTAGATTACCAGTTACTTTATTAGACGGAGAAGGTATTTTAGATTATAAACAGTTTACGGAAGGGATTAGAATGCCCACCGCGTTAGTTAGTTGCAATAAGGGTTACGCGACGACTGTTATTCAAAATTATAGTAACGAAGCAAGAAGTTTAGTAGTTACAGGGCCCTTCACAGTAGAGCCTTATTTACAGAACCCGTCCTTTAGCGTAAATTTTACTGAAGACAAAGTAGAGATAGATAGGTTACTGACAGATAATTTAAATAAATTACAGTTAGACCACATGAATTCTGAGGAACGTAGTGTTATTGAAGGCATTTGTAGGGAATATAGAGACGTGTTTTATTGTGAAAATATTCCGCTAACCTTCACTAACAAAGTAAAACATAGAATTAGAACGAAGAACGAAGATCCTATAAATATTAAAGCTTATAGGCTTCCCCCTGTCCAGTCACAGGAAATTAGGAGACAGGTAGATAAGATGTTACGGGATAACATAATCCAGGAGTCACATTCTCCCTGGAGTGCCCCCGTACACTTAGTACCCAAAAAGATGGATTCATCCGGCCAGCAAAAATGGAGGATGGTGGTTGATTATAGGCGATTAAATGAAATCACCACAGATGATAAGTATCCACTGCCAAATATCAATGATTTGTTTGATATGTTAGGAAAGAGTACGTATTTTACAACTTTGGACTTGGCAAGTGGGTACCATCAAATCGAGGTTGCGGAGGAAGATAGAGATAAGACGGCATTTAGCACTCCTTCAGGACATTATTCCTTTAATGGGATGCCTTTTGGTTTAAAAACTGCCCCAGCTACGTTCCAGAGGGCTATTGACAACGTCCTGAGCGGTCTCCAGGGTATACACTGCCTGGTATACCTAGATGATGTCATAATCTTCTCTAAAAGTTTACCAGAACACGTAGAGAAACTTAGAGCAGTATTTGATCGCTTTCGTAAAACTAACCTAAAGGTCCAATTAGATAAATCCCACTTTTTGAGAAAGGAAGTCCTCTACCTTTGACATACCATAACGAGTGAGGGTTTAAAACCAAATAGTGACAAAATTGATGCTGTGCTACGTTATCCTATACCAGAAACTGTTACACAGATCAAAAGCTTTTTGGGACTAATTGGTTATTATAGGAAATTCATTAAGGATTTCGCAAAGATAACTAGGCCTCTAACAGCGTGTTTGAAGAAGGGCCGTAAGATAATAATCAATGATGAATATAGGGAATGTTTTGAGACTTGCAAACAGCTTCTTACCAATGCACCCTTGCTACAGTTTCCCGATTTCAGTAAAAGGTTTATACTCACTACTGATGCATCCAATTATGCGATCGGAGCTGTATTATCACAAGGATCTATTGGAGCAGACAAATCAGTAGCTTACGCAAGTAGAACATTAAGTGATACTGAATCTAAATACAGCACAATAGAGAAGGAATTTTTAGCTGTTATTTGGGCAGTTAAACACTTCAGACCATATCTATATGGCAATAAATTCACGATATTTACAGACCGTAGACCGTTAGCATGGCTCTATTCATTAAAGGAACCTAATAGTAAGCTAACGAGATGGCGTTTACGATTAGAAGAATATGACTATGAAATTAAGTATAAGAAAGGCTCCCAAAATACAAATGCGGATGCACTTTCTAGGATTAAAATTAATGCGTTAGATGACGATGATTTAGATTCTATCTTTGTAAACGTAGGTGATAGACATGAACGAGTTCAAAAAATTAGGGATGAATTAGAACTTGACCTTTCGACTAGCGAACCCCCTATAGAAACTATAGAACTTTCAGACTCTGACGATGGAGTTACAGCCAACTCTGTTTCAAATAGGGAACATGAAGGCATTCCAATTTTAAACGAAGCTATAGATACGAAAGCTAGACAGATTTTAGTTCACCGTTGGTTTAAGGATAAGTTAGATGTCAAGGATATTTCCAATAATAAACAAAAAATCCTTGAAGTCCATTTACCTACAGATAAGGATAACTTAGTTAAGGACTTTTTAAAGGAGTATATAGATCCTAAACAGAAATATTTTATTTATTTTGAGGACCCATCTTTTAGACACACTTTCTCGAACATGGTTATTAAGTTGTTTAAAAAGGACTCTGTAAAGTTAACAGAATGCACAGAGAGGGTCATAAACCTTACAGATTCAGAAGCTGATCAAAAAGATGTCGTTATTAAATACCATGATGGAAAGACTTGCCATAGGGGTATTAGGGAGACTTTAGCGAAGCTTAAACGACATTATTGGTGGGTTAATATGAATGAGACTGTTACAGCCATCATTAATAGTTGTGAAGCGTGTAGAAAAATGAAGTATGATAGGAAACCTATCAAACCTCAAATACAGTTGACACAGACTCAAGATAGTCCTTTCCAGGAAGCTTTTATGGATTTGTTGTTCATTGAAGGAAAACATTACTTAACAATAGTAGATGCTTTTAGCAAATTTGCACAGGCAATCGAGGTACCCAACAGGAGTACTCCTACGATAGTTAGGGCTATTATTAAATATTTTAGCACGTACGGAATACCTAGGAAAATTAGTTGTGACTCGGGCACAGAATTTAATAACACTTTAATTAAAGAAATGTTAGGAATGTATAAGATAGAACTTCACATAGGGACCCCAAACAATCCAAGCTCGATGGCCGTAGTAGAAAGATTTCACTCTACAATTATTGAGATGTATCGATTAGCCAAGTATGACAAAACGGAATTAGATGCAGCTTCAGTAATGACGTATGCCGTTATGGGATATAATAACAGCATACATTCCGCAACAGGTTATACACCCTTCGAATTAGTGTTTGGACATACCGATACTGGCAACGTTTTTGATATCGACAGGGAAAAGCAATTAACTCAAAAGTTATTGTTAGATCATAGGAAACGTCTTAAGGTCCTGTACGAAATAGTTACAGAAAAATTAGGGTCAGATAAAATTAAAGTTAGGGATAAGAAAGGTGGTGAGGAAACTCCAGCCCTTAAGACAGGTGACAAAATTTTCATGAAAACCACTAGAACTAGGAAAGCTAAGGAGAAACCACGGTACGAAAAAGCAATCGTAACGGGAGAGGTCCAACGTAATATTGTACCTGTAGAATTGAATAAACGTTCTACAAGAGTGGCAATAAAAAATGTAAAACGTCCTCCACAGATCGTGCCTAGTACTACTAGCGATGACAGCGTCCGCGCTGGACCTTCAAAACCTCGGTCAGAACCCGGGGATAGCATCGCTGAAGATAGGAGTGGCAGTGAAGAGGAGTAACTATTGGACTATATTTAAAACTTTAGACTTAGAATCCGTAGGCTTACAGATAGATTGTAATATTCGGGATTTTGATTACCTTAAAACTAGGATAAGGGAAATTAGTTTAGCTAATGAAACTGTAGGAATTGAAAAGCAAATAGAATATTTAATCACTATAACTAAGGATAGATTAACTCAAATTTACCCTTTCAACTTTAGAGTTAAAAGAGCATTGTTTAACCCTTTAGGTACAGTAATCAAAGCTATAACAGGTAACTTATATGAAGATGATGCCATTAAATACGATAGGGAAATTCAACTCTTACAAAACAAGGAGCACGTTGTCGAACGTAAAGTTTCATCAATGCAAAGAGCTTTCGATAAATTGGTAAACGACTCCGAAATAATTAATTCTAATATTAGAGGTTTGGCTTCTCAAACTAGTGAAATAGAGAAACTTGCTCAAAGTGAGAATAGGTTCAATAATTTACTACATATGCTGAATGCTATGTACCGGCTTTTAAGTAGCTTTCGTGCCTGTTACGAATATATACAGGAAATTGAGACAGCAATCGCCTTTAGCAAATTAAATATATTACATCAGTCTATTATAAATAGTACAGAACTCTATAACACTCTATTAATTGTTAGCAAACATGCTAAAACAATATACCCCGTTAGTAAGCATAACTTACTGAAATTAGAACGTAATATTGTAATTAAATCATATATTAATAGTGATAGGTTAGTATTCATTTTAGAAGTCCCCCTGATCGACAGCGAGACGTATGTTTATTACAAGGTTATACCTATCCCTATTTTCCAATCTCCGAATACTTAAACCATTATTCCCAAATATCCCTACCTGATGGTGAACAGGTTGAAATACATGCCCATAGTGGAACCATGCGAAGAAGTTGAGGACAGTAAATTCCTTTGCGCCGAAGATAACCTAGCCCAGTATCCAAAGGAAACCTGCATTGAACAGATCATGTTGATGAAGAATAACTATAGCAGATGCACACAGAATCACATCAGAATCGAGAAGACCAAGGTACAAAAGATGACTGACAATCAATGGTTAGTGTATTTTGAAGAAAATTTAATCATTACTGAAAACTGTAACAATGAAGTCAGGAAGTACAACATTCTTGGGACATATATGGTGGCACCAAATCCAATATGCGAGACCCAAATTGGAGAAGTATTCGTTGCCTCTACCACAAAGCAACCAGTCTCCAGACTTCAGCTTCCATTGATCCAGATGCCAGAACTACAACATGAAATATCCTTATTTCCCGAATTTTCCGAATATTTTTATTAGGAGGAAGGGCATAACGGTACTCCGTTCGTTGAGCAGCCCGCCTAGGGCAGTACCTCCGCCCTGCAGAAGACCGCGGTAATAGTAACCTGACTCCGGTTAGGTTATGTTCTCCGTCGGTTAGCAGGGATCCAGAGCTCATTGGGGCGACTTTGTGCCGGTGACGGTGAGACCAGAGGCTTACCTGGCTCCATTGGCGGATAGAGGCGCGGAGTATTGGTACGGCGGTCAGGGAGACCCGGTGAAACGGTTGACCGCTGACCGCCCGCAGGCTGTACGGAACCCGAACCTGGGGATCACTTAATCTCCGCCCCAGGAGGCTGAACCAGCAGCCTGTGTAAAGTCCCTGGTGCTGTGGTCGTGCCGGAGGAGGATACCGGAGTGGACGCGGCCACTGCATTGGGGGGGGACCGGGGGCCCTTCCGTACGCCGTGCCAATCTTCCGCATTACCTTTGTCTGCCTTTGGTGAGTTGGAGCCTCGCTTAGTCTCCTGCGCCAGCGGCACACAGGCGCCCCCTCAACCTTTTTTAAAAAAAACAACCATGGCAGCAAAAAGGAAAAATAAAAGGGTATCCACAGCGGCATCGGCGTCCACACTTTAAGTGGACTTTTGCAACATCAGAGGCATGCGCGCGAACATCAACGCGATCACCACCATCTTGAAACTGCGAAGCCGACCCTTTTTTTCTTGACGGAGACGCAGATCTCATGCCCGGAAGATGCATCTGACTTAATGTACCCTGGCTACAAGCTGGAGTACCACTTTAGGCGGAAAGCCGGGGTGTGTATGTACGTCCGGGATGATGTCTGCTGTCGCCGTCTTACAAGCCTCGAAGACAGGGACCTGTCTACGTTATGGGCGCGCGTGGATCACGGGGGCCACACCCGGATCTACGCGTGCGTGTACAGGTCTCACAGCGGTAACACGGACACAGTTCGCCTTTATGACCACCTGCAGCAGTCGACTGACAGGGTGATTGAGCAGTGTCCCTCCGCGGAGATAGTGATTTTGGGAGATTTCAACGGTCATCATGTTGACTGGTTGGGCTCCCGGACCACCGACTTTGCGGGAAAAGCTGCTCACGAATTTGCCTTGACCTATGGGTTCTCCCAGCTGGTTAAATCCCATACAAGGATACCAGACAGGGAGAACGAGCATAGTGCATTGCTGGACCTCCTGCTGACAACGCGTCCGGACGGATACAGTGTTTCAGTGGATGCTCCGCTAGGATCGTCGGACCACTGTGTCGTTCGGACGCATGTGCCTCTCGCAAGGCCTGAACCACCTCGGCCCAAGGAGTGGCGACATGTGTGGTACTACAAGTCAGCAGACTGGGATGGACTGCGAGAGTTCTATGCGTCGTACCCGTGGTGGCGGCTTTGTTTTGCCTCAGAGGATCTGGATTCTTGTGCTATAGCAGTCGCTGAGGGGATCTTGGAGGGTATGGAATGCTACATTCCCAACCGCTGGATCCCTGTAGGTGCAAAAAAGCGACCGTGGTTCAATCGGCTCTGCAGAGAAGCTCTAATGCAGAAAGAATCTGCCTACAGAGCTTGGACCACGGCTCGTGCAAATTCAGATCCAAACATCTCTGAGGTAAAACGCAAATTAAATGCCGCCTCGAGGTCCAGTAAAAGAGCAATTGTCAAGGCCAAGTTCAATTTCGTCGGCAGAATTGGCGAACGGCTAGCAGACTACCCTTCAGGAAGTCGTGAATTTTGGTCGCTTGCCAAAGCTGCCGAGGGAAACTTCTGTCGGTCAGGATTACCACCCTTGCTTAAACCCGACGGTAGTTTGGCCCAGAGTGCCAAGGAGAAAGCCGACCTTTTGGGTAATCTCTTTGCCTCTAACTCGACCATGAGCGACGGGGGTGCAATACCGCCGTGCATTCCGAGTTGTGGCACTTCCATGCCGGAAGAGTCGAGTGGGCCAGACGGCATTCCCGCGGTGGTACTAAAGCATTGTGGTCCAGAGTTGTGTCCGGTACTTACACGTCTTTTCGCACTTTCCTATTCCATGCGACAAGTCCCGGCGTCGTGGAAGATCGCGTATGTACATCCTGTACCCAAGAAGGGTGACAGGACCGACCCGGCCAATTACAGGCCTATAGCCGTCACCTCCCTTTTATCCAAGGTGATGGAGCGTGTAATTAATACACAGCTCCTGGGGTACCTTGAGGAACACGACCTGCTCAGCGACCGGCAGTACGGTTTCCGTCACGGTCGCTCGACGGGCGATCTTCTTGTGTACCTAACACACCGATGGGCGGCGGCTATCGAGAGTAAGGGTGAGGCTCTAGCAGTGAGCCTCGACATCTCTAAAGCCTTTGACCGGGTCTGGCACCGTGGTCTTCTTACGAAATTGCCCTCATATGGACTACCTGAGAGATTATGCGGATGGGTGTCCAGCTTCTTGGCCGGTAGAAGCATCAGGGCCGTCGTTGACGGCAGCTGTTCAGACTGCATGGCCATAAACGCTGGAGTCCCGCAAGGCTCAGTGTTGTCCCCTACTCTGTTTCTGCTGCATATCAATGACATGTTGTCTATTGATGGCATTCATTGTTATGCGGACGACAGTACGGGGGACACTTGTTACACGGGCCGCCCCGGTATCTCTCGGGACACAGTAGAGGAAAATCGTGAACAGCTTGTGTCTGAAATCGAGGCTACTCTTACTAGAGTGTCCGATTGGGGTGGACAAAATCTTGTCCAGTTCAACCCTTCCAAGACACAAGCGTGTTTTTTCACCGCTAAGCAAACCCCAATTACTGTAGCGCCGCAATTTCAGGGCACATCTCTTTCCATCGCCAAAAGTATAGGGATCCTTGGCGTTGACATCTCCAGTGACGTTCAGTTCCGTAGTCATTTGGAGGACAAGGCTAAGCTGGCGTCCAAGAAGCTAGGTGTGCTCAACAGGGCGCGGCGGTACTTCACTGCGGCGCAAACACTGCTTCTCTATAAATCGCAAGTGCGGCCGCATATGGAGTACTGCTGTCACCGCTGGGCGGGAGCACCTGAATATCAGCTTCGTCCATTTGGCTCGGTGCAAAGACGAGCTGTAAGAATTGTCAACGATCCTGTACTTACAGCTGGTGTGGAACCTCTTCGCGACAGGAGAGACTTTGCCTCCTTATGCGTGTTCTACCGCCTGTACAATGGTATGTGCTCTGAGGAATTGTTTGATATGATGCCCACGGCTACGTTCTATCATCGCACCGCTCGCCACAGACAGGGAGTTCATCCTCACACTCTGCGTCCGGTGCGTTCCAGCACGGTTAGATCCGATAGGTGTTTTCTTCCACGCACGCTTAGGTTGTGGAATGACCTCCCTGCCTCGGTTTTCCCAAACGCCTACAGTATGGGGTTCTTCAAAAGGGGTCTTAGAAGGTTTTTACAGGGTCGGCAGCGCGAGTTTGGCACCTCTGGTGTTGCAAACGTTCATTGGCTGCGGTGACCACCGGTCCTTCTGGTGGGCCGTATGCTTGTCTGCCACCTTAGTGGTATAAAAAAAAAAAAAAAAAAAAATATCCACGAAATCTTCCAAAATGGACCTGAGGGACGTCGACTTCAGTGATGTAAAAGAAATCTTAAAATTTGTGAAATATAGTGACAATATTGATACAAATACAACTCAATTTTATTCAGTAGGAATAAGTGTCTGGACAATTTTATTGTATATTGTAGTAATAAGTGTAACTATTGTAATTTTCTGGAAATTAAAGTTTTTCTATATTTTTAAGCGGAATTCCCCGAAGCCATCTGCGATGCCTTCAGATAATTCCACTCTTAGGGAGGGAGGAGTTAAGGAACCCCAATCCCCCAATATTTGCTTCACTAGCTAATATCATTCTAGAACCATCCATGTGCATCAGCACTTTATCTAGGACATGCGTCATTCTAGAAAAGTGCCAAATTAGCGATAACTTAGCATATAAGATGAATATTTGTCAAAATAAAATTAATTACTTTTCTACTTTCTACGCTGTAACTCTGTTGAATTAAATAAATATTTTTTTATTTAAAATCCGTGGTTTGAGACCTTAAATCGTGCTAGGTCACCACGCGCCACCACCTTGAGCCTGCCTCAGCCGGGGCGATAGCTAGCACGGAGTGTCACCCCCAGGCTCACGCTTATGGGGGACGTAGGATCATTCTGAAATCTGCGACGCCCAGTGAGTCTTCTTCAGCACGGGATAGAACTATTTCTCTCTCGTCCCTTCCCCACCACTTCTTTTGCGCACATCACCAGTTCACAAAATGAGGTGGCGGAGTTCAATGCCACTTCACTGCTCACCATGGCCAAAACCAGGGCCTGCAGCGTGAGGTTTTCCACACCTAAGTCCACTACGAGGCTGCGTCGTTGCTTTATCCACTTTGAGCATCCAATCCTTGACCTGATAAATGCCGACTTCTCCAAATATGATTTTTCAATCCTACTGGGAGCTGGGAACACACATATTAAGACATAGAGACTTTCTCGTGTCTTGTGTGGAACTGAGTCGGTAATAACTCTTCAGTACAGCCTACTGAAGAGTTGAAATTACCTACAATAATACCTGTATTAAGCCACCAAGAAAACCAAATTCGACGTACTATTTTATTTAAAGACTAGCTGATGCCCGCAGCTTCGCCTGCGTGAAATTTTGTTCCTAGACTATAGCATATCTCTGTAGGCACCAAATTTCAGCCAGATCCGTTAAGCCGTTACAACGTAAAATAGGAACAAAAATCCACACTCATGAACATTCGCATTAATAATAATAATAGGTACCTAGTTAGGTAGATTTCTGATTAACAAATTCATAATCTATATATATAAAAATCAATGCCACTTTTCGTTGTAATTTTATAACTCAAGAACGGAATCACCTATCCAAACCAAATGTTTAGGCTTTGTTCGGACTATTTAGTAGATGGTTTATGTGAAGTTTGAACAAAATCGGTCGAGTGGTTCTTCATTTATCACGCAAACGAAGTTGCGCGGGTCAGCTAGTGCATAATATAAATATGAGCCAAGTAAATTTATTTATTAAATACATTTCTTAATTCAATGGCTAAACTACTACTTGACACATTTTCTCTTCTAAGCAATTGACATCGTAACTTAGTTCCTTCTTCAGGTAGTCCCAGCCTACGACGTTTAAACAACCCGAACTACTGTAGGCTTTGTCCTCCTAATACAGATGGTCCAACCAAGACCTGGTAACGTAATAACAATGTAAATTTCATCAGCTGAGTGTTCATGTTCATTGTATTGGCTCTTTTCAGTCCTGTCGAATGCAGTCTTCGTAGAGGCCATTCCCGTATTTTACAAAGACTTAGTGAGTCTGTTTCCTGACAGAATGCAGTCAGCACTATATGTAGAATGTAGAATAAAGTTCATGCCTTCCATGATTAGTCTGCTGACAATCTTTGTCGTAAGGATTGAGCGTTGATGGTAACATGCGCTGTTATTTTATTGACCAGTGGATACTACCTGTAGCATGGTCTTTCATTTTTTCAGGCTAGCCATCTTAGAATTTTCTTCTCCTTTCACAAATGTATTTTTGTTATACAAAATTTGAATAAATTACCGATAATACTTCCGTATAGCATATTTGGTTAATATTATACCAAAATAGCGCTTTTTATTTAACTTAATGGCTTTGTAGTAAAATCATCACTTTGAAGTCTGAAGTAAAAACAAAATCATAAATGACAACGCTTTCACAAATTATGTGTCAAAATAAAAAGTAATTAAAGTATAAAATAGGAGCATTTAAGGAGTATTGATATCAACTCCGGAGAAAATCAGCTCCAAAATAATTTACATTCCCTTTTTAGCTCGTTTCAGTATAAATTTCAATAAAATACGAAACACGTCTTCCATCAATTATGGTAATAATGCTACATGCCAAATTTTAAGTAGATCGGACCAAGGAATCACGTTGTCCCATACAAACTTTACCCTCCTTTTTTATACCTTTGGAGGTGAAATTTGCAAAAATGTTAAAATTACTTTTTTCAAATTGTATTAAACAACGCTCATGCTTAGTTTCATCATTGTGCCATTAACCGTTTAAGCAATAATTGATAATAACTTTGGGTTTAGGGATCGAACTGCAAAATTAAGTTTGCTTTGAATTCTATATACTTTTCCAGGATAAAAAGTACCCAGTGTGGCGCCCGGGCTATTAAAGAATAATCATACTAAGTTTCATCGTAATCGAACCGGTAGTTTTTGCGTGATGCCTGAACAAACAGACAGACAGACAGACAGACAAAAAAAATGTAATCACATATTTGGGTTCAGTGTCGGTCTAGTAACACCCCCTGCTATTTATTCTTTTTGATATTTTGAATGTACAGAATTTTCACTTCTACAGATTTATTATAAGTATAGATTTTCCTACGAAGAAGAAGTACAAAATAAGTAGTAATTTCATTTAATAAATCATTTCAATATAATGTGTTACTTTGGTCACAATTGCACAGTTATTAAAATGTTGGTGGGAAAAGGGCATAATTGTATACATAAATTAATATTTCATTAAATATAGTATAAATAAATAAAAAATTCACTCTTTTAAATTACATATTTATATTCGCAAATGTATAGAGTATATTTCTGCTAAAAATAAAATACTATTTTACTTTAATATGGGCAGAAAAACTCCAATCCATAAAAACCTTAAAACGTCTGACCTAAAAATTAGAAAATTATCACTTAGGCCCTTGTCCTACCGATGGTGCGATATGTACTAGCTGACAGATGTTGTGCTGCCTTAACTATGAAAAATCTGTATTCCGAGTTCTGAACTAAACCTCTAAACCCAAAACCGGGAACCCAGAATTTGAAACCGGGAATGGTAACAGGGAACCGGGAACTCAATTCGAATCTGGGAACAGGAAATCGGGAACGGGAACAGGGGAACCTTCTCCTGACAATAACTAACACAACAAAAAAATAATTAGCGAAATCGGCCCAGCCGTTCACGCGTGATGCGATGACCAAAGAAAATGGGATCCTTTTTTAGGGTTTCGTAGCCAAATGGGAAAAACGGAACCCTTATAGATTCGTCATGTCTGTCTGTCTGTATGTCTGTCTGTCTGTCTGTCCGTCATACCCATTCGTGTGGGGTCTCTATAGATAGGTCTTTAAAAATGTTATTGAGGTTCCTAACATCATTTTTTTCTAAAGTAAATAGTTTGCGCAAGAGACACTTCCAAAGTGGAAAAATGTGTGTCCCCCCCCCCCCTCTAACTTCTAAACTAAGAGAATGATAAATCTAAAAAAAGTATATGATATACATTGCCATAAAAACTACCAACGAAAATTGGTTTGAACGAGATAGAGCTGGTAGTTTTTTTTGATACGTCTTAAACCGCAATTTTCGGTTAGAAAATTCACTACCACTGCGAACGTGTTAAAACATCAACCAAAGTTACAACGAACTATAAGAACTTTTATATTATGTTACTTGCTGCTACGAAACCCTTCATGGGCGAATCCAACTCGCACTTGGCCGGTTTTTATATATATAGATAGATATAAAAAATGGCTATTGGATAAATATAAATAATAATATGTGAGGTGGTTGCAATGAATTGACTGAATTGAATGAATGATGAAGTTTTCATGTCTGTCTGTCTGTATCCCGAATAAGTAACTATCACGCCGAAACTACTGATTTGATAAGAATGAATCTCGGTACAATCTGAGCTCATGACCCGAGGAAGGTTCTAAAATACTTTTGATCCCAATATTTTGTGCGGTTACTTTGGGAGAGGGGATGAAAGACAAAACGGTGGTCCGATTTCAAAATTTTTTTCAGTGTCATAGAGTACTTTAAACATTGTTTCACACAAGTTACAATGTTGAGGGATTTTTAGTTCAGAAATTAGAGACATCTCAACTTTCGCTAAATCTAGAATTCAAGGATTCCTTTGAATGTGAGGGTAAATCTAAACTGGCGTTCGGCGCGGATTGATTTATTTTACAATAGCCTTAATCATTAAGCTCTTTTATAATTAAGTAAACAGGGCAATTTTACACGCTGCTTGATGAGTCTGATGAAATAAAACCTCTCCTTTCATAGACCTTATGTGTCGTGAACGAAGTTGCGAGGGTCAGCTATTGATTGTATGTATAGATATTTACATAAAATGAGAGTAGAATTTTGTAGTTCCTACCTACCTGCCAGCTCATAACGGGAAGGTACTTCAGAGTAATCTCCTTACCAAAACAGCCTACAAACTTTCTCTTTACGAAATACCCAAAAAGCATTAAATACAGCGTACTTGTACAGTAATTTACATAGTTTGGTGTAAGTTCTCAGAGGTAACACACACCGAAGTTCTGTCATAACTCTCAAACGATGTTTTCAAGCAAATAGGTAACTGGCAAGTTTCAAGCAAACACTATTAATTGTAAACCAACACGTAGCATGAGTTTCAAGAACAGGGAGCACAGGCCGTATATTTTTGAAATGTATTTGAAACGCTTGCTACCTTCAAAAATAAAAACTGACTTAAAAAAGTGAAACGACTTTTCTCGTAGTTTTTCTTAGTCAACTATTCTACTTTTTCATATTTTGGAACCAATAGCCCTGTCTTTTGATAGCCTAAATGTAGTAGTTTTAAAAATTAACATATTTTAATTTTAGCGATGGCGATTTTCGTTTTACAATGATACGTAATATACCTAAAATTAAATTGCAGGTATAGTTATCAGAACCAGTAACAGTATTAGACCGATCTGTTGAATTTCGATTTCTAAATTTAGTTACCTATTATCAAATAAACAGTAGGGACAATATTATAGGTATATCGAATATTTAGGTTCTGTATTACACGACTTCGTTCCTTTCTTTGTCACGTAAAACACACTTAGGAGAAGTAGATTAAAATTATGGAGACATAATAAGTACCTACAATATAAAAAAGTAGTACTAACGTAAAGTTGTATAATAATGTATATAATGATTAGTGGGATATTTACTATTTCCCCGTATTTGCGAATTTTCAATATTCTCGCACTGTTGCAATCGCAACGATGACGGCTTACAATTCACATTTACATAAAGTAGATTATTTTATATTTTAGTATGAACTTCAGCTATATTTCACCGTTTCAACATACAGCGCTACTTACTTATAAAATTGTATTTCAACGAAAACACAAATGAATGATTCAAAACTCTCTATTATGTAAATATAACTTTATATCGTGTCTGAAGTTAATGTTAGTCAACTCGTTTAATAACTCATAATAATAAATTAAATGATGCCTGAAGCGCTTGTACGAGTAAATGAGTTATCATTCATGAAATTACTTATTAGATTACTCATTATCCTGTAATAACATTTGAATTAACTGTTACTTAGTCAAGTCTGTTACTTTTTGCATGCATATAAAAATTAAAATGCATTTTTGTAGGATTTAGCCTTTTTATATTTTTTTGAAAACTAGCTTTTACGCTAATCTAACTATATCAAATAGCAGCTCAAATGTTTGAGTAAAAAAAATCAGAAACTTTCACGTTTATGATGTTAAAAGCCTAATAGACCATTGATTACGAGGCACTATAGAAAAAAAACCGGACAAGTGTGAGTCGGACACGCCCTTTGAGGGTTCCGTACATCCATCCGTCGCTTTTTTTATGATTTCATCACAGTGGTACATACGGATTTTTTCCTATATTTTTTTTTTTTTTTTATTAATTTAAAACTTCAGCACTGAGTACAAGGCGGACTTAATGCCTTAGGCATTTTCTACCAGTCAACCTGGGTGAAAATATTGACTAAATGAATATTCCTAAATTATAGTATTTAAGTAATTAATCAATACATATTAACACATTACCTATATATACATACATATCAATACATTACATATAATTATATAATAATTATATATATATTATAAACATATTCCTAGACATAAATACATTGATACATATACATACATATATAAATAAATATATACCTATATTAATACCAATCATCATCTATGACAGTAGACTATAAGAACTATTATAGTTTTCATTACGGCACACTATAGAGCTGCCGTACTTTCTCCTTGAAAGAATCACGACTAGTGGACTTCCTAACTTCAAGAGGAAGTGCATTCCAGAAAAAAATAGATTGCACCACGAAAGAGGAACGTATGAAATTAGAACTGTGAGTAGGACAGCGAAGAAGATTATTAGAAGAACATAAGTTTCTGTCATGATTGGAACAGAGAAGTTGAAAATTAGTAGTTAAGTAAGTAGGGGCATTAGGAGAGTTTAAGATTGTATAGACCATAGTCACCGCTCGCAAACTACGACGGCGACGTATGGGCAACCAACCTAGTTCATCCCGATAAGCGGAAACGTGATCATATTTTCTGAGGTTGAAAACGAATCGAATGCAATTATTGAGAAGTCGATCAAGTTTATTGAGCAGATCTGCGTTCAGGTCGAAATAGCACACATAACCATAGTCAATAATAGGGAAGATTAGCGTCTGCACAAGCGTTACCTTGGTACGAACAGGTAGAAAGTTTTTCAGTTTATAAAATGCTCGCAGAGTTCCAGTAACTTTCTGGCTGACACTAGCAACCTGAGCCCGCCAATCAAGAACTGAATCAATATATAACCCTAAATTCTTGACAGTTTGCGTAATTGGTATGGTCTGGGCTCTAAATATACAATGTGGCAGATTTACACCTTCCAGCCTACTCATCATCCGAGAACTTCCTATTATTGTACCCTGACATTTGTCTGGGTTAACTGTAAGGCCAAACCTGACACACCAATCCCCTATAGCCACTAAATCTCGATTTAAACTATCAATTGCCTCCGTGATATTATCAACACTAGCTTGACAATATATATGCATGTCATCAGCATACAAGTGATACGCACACTGAAGATCAGAGGTTAGAAAATTAATAAATATAGAAAATAATAGAGGAGATAATACGCCGCCCTGAGGAACCCCAGCAGCCAGGTTACACCAATGAGACGACGTGTCATTTACACAGACTGACTGCTGGCGATCCCGAAGATAAGAGGAAAACCATTCCAGCTCATCAGATGAGATCCCAATGCAAGCTAAGATAGCCAAGAGAATGTCGTGATTGACGCTGTTGAAAGCATTGGAAAAATCTACCAGCACCAACACTGTGACCATTCCTTTTTCCATTCCGTCTCTAAAATCCCCAGTAACTTTTAGAAGGGCAGAAGTGGTGCTATGCCCTGGTCTGAAACCAGATTGAAGTGCACTCAATATGGCGTTGCGGTGAATAAATCTAGACAGTTGGCGCTGCACACAAGCTTCCAACACCTTAGATAGAAAGGGAAGTATAGAAATGGGACGAAAGTGCTTAAGAAGGGAAGGGTTTGTGATTTTGGGCAGGGGACGCACGTAGGCTTTCCGCCACAGACTAGGGAATTGACGAGAATCGAGGGAGAAATTAATAATATTACAGATAGCAGGAAGTAGTTGTTCTAGAATGGTGGTAATCATGCGGTGGTTAATATTATCACAGCCAACTACTTTTGACTTTATCGACAGAATGTTCCTTTTGATCTCATCCTCCGAGACTGGCGAAAATTTAAAAGTAGCATAAATGGGAACAGGAAAACCAGCAAGAGAGTCTACCGTTTGACTCTTGATTTGATCTGCCATAGGTTGTGAGAAAGAGAAATAACTATTCATAGCATCCAATTCAATAGTCTTGGGCAACTCCAACTGCCTAGTTTTCCCAATTCCCAGTGTGCCTAGAAATCTCCATATATCAGAAGGTGAAGAGTTATTAATGCTATCAAAGATGTGTCGGCGTTTTGAGTTGCGTATCACCTGATTACACCGATTCCTAGCAGTCTTGCATAGACCCCAGTTGATATCAGATCTATTATTTTTAAATTTAGAAAATGCCCGATCTCTACGCTTCATGGCCAGGCGAACCTCACTCGTAATCCATGGTGCTGGGGGACGCTTTAATTTAACCCTCGTAATGGGAGCATGTGTATCATATAGACCTACAATAATCTTATTAAACTCCATGACCTTTTCATCGATAGTCCCAGCTTCCGCCAACACTCCCCAATCGATCCCAGCAGCATCCTCACGTAATAAATCAATGTTAACCCGCCCAAAGCAACGCATGTGCAGAACTTTCGGTTTCAATTTCGGTGGTCTAAGAGCATAGGACAGATAAATTAAGTCATGATGAGAGAAAGCTGGAGCAAGAAGTTGTCCATGAGAGCGAACTAGAGAAGGAGAAGAGATAAGGATTAGATCAAGCAATGTATCAGGTACAGTTACAATGTGGTGTGTAGCCTGTAGAGGTAACACATGGAGACTAGCCGACTCAACAATGTGCTGCAGCCCGATAGCTCTAGAAGATTTAGGAATGAGAAGATTAGTGTTAAAATCGCCCATGATGATGTGATGCTCTTATTCAGGCCCCAAGGATTCTAAGACCGATTCCAAATCAGTGAAGTAGTCAACAGTGGGAGGGCAGTAAACGACACCTAGAAGGACCTTTACCCCCTTAACCCAAACCTCAAGAAAAAGAAACTCCGCACTGGCCGAGTACTGAGGAGGCGATGAGGCTACAATCTTATAAGGAAAATCACTTCGGAGATATATTGCAACCCCCCCTCTCTCTTTACCCTCTCTATCATTCCGTATTAAAATATAACCTGGGAGTGCATAGTATGCAGAGAGGAGTTCAGGTTTTAGAAAACTCTCTGAGATGAGAATGGCATGCAACTGAGAATTACCAAATGTTTCAAGGAGGTCACTATAGTGATGAGACACGCTTTCAGCATTTATATGACACACATTTAGGGATGTACCCAATTCCGTTTCAAAACACTTATGGAGTTGTTCACCCAATGTACTCGTTACAAAATTAAAATTATCATTCTCACATATGGAGTCACTATCATAGGCAGAGTAAAATGACAAATTCTCATCTGATGAGTTACTCATTATTGTTCAATACCTAATAAAATAAATATAAATTTATATAAGTAAAAAAAATATAAAAATAAATAAATATTTATATAAAAATATAAATAAATAGGTACAGATAAATATAAATATTAGATTATTAGAACATACCTGTGCGACGCAAAGTTAAAGAAAACTATTCTTTATAGTTCTCTGCACCACCCACCATATATTTGTGGTATGCGAGTACATTACTTGAAAATTTCATGGTACGACGTTAACGGAAGTACCAATATAAATTCTGATTCCCTTGAAAGTGTCAAAATACACGTTTTTGACGACGTAAGGTGACATAAGCGACCGTAACTTTTTTTGCGTTTACTTAGAAGTTTGATATTTTTATTACATACTTATGGTATTAATTCAAATTCATCATCACGCGTTCACGAGATAAAGGGTCTTGACAGAGAGATGAACGGATGGACGGACAGACGAACGACAAAGTTATCCTATTATAAGGGTACTGTTTTTCCTTTGAGGTATGCAAGCCTAAAAAGATTTATATTATTAATGCAAACAATGTGAATTTTTTTTTCGGTGTGCCGTTACGACTTCTACCGACTACATCACATGTTGTCCTTCAATCTGCCTACGACTGGGATCCCGGATACACACTCGGAAAGTCGGCATAAGGAACTTGTACTTACGAATATGACGAGCTCTAGTGCGGCACTCATTTAAAAATACATATTTATAAGTATACTAGCGGTACCCTGCCACGCTTCGCTGTGACTTTTTTATGGTGGTTTTATGTACCTATGAGAAATGAGTAACAAACTAAATGATGGGTAGGTACATTTTACAAAAAATGTGTGTGTACTTGTACACACGTAAGAAGTCAAACTTCTTCATGACCTTATTTTTCGAAAGAAATATCATGAAATATACATAGGAGTTAGTAGTCCAAAAGTCCAAAGTCCAAAAGTCCAAAAGTCCAAAAGTCCAAAAGTCCAAAAGTCCAAAAGTCCAAAAGTCCAAAAGTCCAAAAGTCCAAAAGTCCAAAAGTCCAAAAGTCCAAAAGTCCAAAAGTCCAAAAGTCCAAAAGTCCAAAAGTCCAAAAGTCCAAAAGTCCAAAAGTCCAAAAGTCCAAAAGTCCAAAACTCCAAAACTCCAAAACTCCAAAACTCCAAAACTCCAAAACTCCAAAACTCCAAAACTCCAAAACTCCAAAACTCCAAAACTCCAAAACTCCAAAACTCCAAAACTCCAAAACTCCAAAACTCCAAAACTCCAAAACTCCAAAACTCCAAAACTCCAAAACTCCAAAACTCCAAAACTCCAAAACTCCAAAACTCCAAAACTCCAAAACTCCAAAACTCCAAAACTCCAAAACTCCAAAACTCCAAAACTCCAAAACTCCAAAACTCCAAAACTCCAAAACTCCAAAACTCCAAAACTCCAAAACTCCAAAACTCCAAAACTCCAAAACTCCAAAACTCCAAAACTCCAAAACTCCAAAACCAAATCTTCAAAACTCCAAAACTCCAAAACTCCAAAACTCCAAAACTCCAAAACTCCAAAACTCCAAAACTCCAAAACTCCAAAACTCCAAAACTACAAAACTCCAAAACTCCAAAACTCCAAAACTCCAAAACTCCAAAACTCCAAAACTCCAAAACTCCAAAACTCCAAAACTCCAAAACTCCAAAACTCCAAAACTCCAAAACTCCAAAACTCCAAAACTCCAAAACTCCAAAACTCCAAAACTCCAAAACTCCAAAACTCCAAAACTCCAAAACTCCAAAACTCCAAAACTCCAAAACTCCAAAACTCCAAAACTCCAAAACTCCAAAACTCCAAAACTCCAAAACTCCAAAACTCCAAAACTCTAAAAATCTAAAACTCTAAATGTCCAAAAACTCTAAAACTCCAACTCCAAAAGTCCAAAATGTCAAACGCCCAAAACTCGAAAAGTCCAAAATTCCAAAAGTCCAAAAGTCCAATACTCCAAAAGTCCAAAGACCAAAAGGCCATAACTCCAAAGTCTAAAAGTCTAAAATTCTAAAAGTCCAAAAGTCCAAAACTCCATAACTGCAACACTCCAATACTCCAAAACTCCAAAACTCCAAAACTCCAAAACTCCAAAACTCCAAAACTCCAAAACTCCAAAACTCCAAAACTCCAAAACTCCAAAACTCCAAAACTCCAAAACTCCAAAACTCCAAAACTCCAAAACTCCAAAACTCCAAAACTCCAAAACTCCAAAACTCCAAAACTCCAAAACTCCAAAACTCCAAAACTCCAAAACTCCAAAACTCCAAAACTCCAAAACTCCAAAACTCCAAAACTCCAAAACTCCAAAACTCCAAAACTCCAAAACTCCAAAACTCCAAAACTCCAAAACTCCAAAACTCCAAAACTCCAAAACTCCAAAACTCCAAAACTCTAAAACTCTAAAAATCTAAAACTCTAAATGTCCAAAAACTCTAAAACTCCAACTCCAAAAGGCCAAAATGACAAACGCCCAAAACTCGAAAAGTCCAAAATTCCAAAAGTCCAAAAGTCCAAAACTCCAAAACTCCAAAAGTCCAAAGACCAAAAGGCCATAACTCCAAAGTCTAAAAGTCTAAAATTCTTAAAGTCCAAAAGTCCAAAACTCCATAACTGCAACACTCCAATACTCCAAAACTCCAAAATTCCAAAAGTCTAAAGTCCAAAACTCCAAAATTCCGAATGTCCAAAAAGTTCAAAAATAACATGCAAAACATAATTCTGACCTCTTTATTAGGTGCGTACTCTTTTTTATTATTCTGAATGCAAGGAGGCCGCAATCAAACTTCTCTTAAAAAACATCAATCTGGTAGGTACCTTCTAAATAGGTTGTTTATAATAATTTTGTTCTGAAGCTGGCAGAATATAATTTAAAAAACAACGACCAACGCCATCTATTGGTAATATCACTTTTTAAAGCTATTTTATTCTTATTGCTGTTATGATAAAAGTGTATAAAGTAGCTTAAAACCATCTCTGAATCCTATTGTATATCGTGTCCAATTTTGAGCTCAATCGATTCAGTAAATTTTGAGTTTTTAATAGATACACAAACGCACACAACATTTTTATATACATATATAGATAGATAAGTACTAATTACTTCGTAAATGCTTTAAAAAGTTTAACTTTTTAAAATATGGCCTGCAGACCCAAATTTTTGCTAATTAAGCTTTTGCAAGAATACTGTTTTTAAACTATTCAAAATTCAAAATAATGAAATAAAAACCTCCCAAAGCTCACAAAAAAAGCCACTAATCATTTGAGCATTATTCCCGTAGGCATCTAAAATTTTCGCTGAGGCCCAAAGCTTGCTTTCTTGCTTTACCGATTCCCTATGTCGCAAAGAATAATGTAGTAAGTAAGTTCTTTGTTTACGAGTGGAATTTCCTCATAGATGCTATGTGGGACTTTTACCGACTAAAACCTCGCGTGCCCTACCACTGCCTACGGGAGACCCGCGTAAGCCCGCGAGACAAAAGAGGTCCCAGGATATTATATGTACCGTGGCTCCTCAGAAAATATTATCATAATAAACATTTTAAATACATAACAATAAATTATATAGCAATGTTTTGCAGCCTGCAGCAGAATCTCAAAATAGTCGTGACCCGTGACTATCATTCATATCTAATAGATTAGAGTGTACGCTTGAAGGAGATAAATGGCTGGCAATACACGACCGTAGCTGCCGTAGCACGACGGACCAACAAATTATTGTCGTCCTGGGAGTACGAAATATCGGCTGGTGCCGGCATGTCGGCTGCGATCTACCAGAAAATATATCTGCACTCTCCGTCGGAAGCAAAACCGACAATCTAAACGAATATTTGCACGAGTTGTGGTCGGTCGACGAGTACTTTTACTGATGCACTAATAATTTTTACTATTCTAAAGTGGATCAATTCAAATCGATATTACTAAATAATGTAGAAGTTTGTGTGTACAGATGTTTTTTACTTGCTTCACGACAATAGAGGATTATTGGTATAAAATTTGGCTAACAGTGATTCAGATACATGTGGTGTTGTAGCTACACATTATGAGATTTTCTTAGCAGTGAGTTTCAGGCACGTATACCTGGTGAATTTGTACTATACGCCAACATAAACTTAACTTTAAGTTTTAGTCGTATTACAACAAAAACAAAGACTTCTATATAAACTGAGGTAGACATGCCCTACGCACCGATTTTTGAAACCTATAAACTGCGCCAATTAGCAGCGTTGCTCGCACTGTTGTGAGTCAAAACTTTGAGAGTAGGTGCTCGACTTGCAATCGGAGTCCATACGCCTTCTCTTTTACCCTTTTTCTATTCGTATATTGCTATTGTGTGTGGTGACAATTACGTAAAAAATATTTATAAGTGAGTGTAGTCTTAGTAATGTGTGTAGTTGAGGATTGCTTTTGAAATCTCGTTTGTTAGAGTACGGCGCGTCTACCTCAGTTTATATAGAAGTCTTTGAATAAAAACCGTTCAATTGCGATTCCGTATGTAAAACCACGTTTGTTGTATAATAACTTCCAATAAATATTATAGTTTTTTTTAAATTTGTTAAAAATGTTGCAGCAGTGGCAACAGAAATACATTATTTGTAAAAATTTGAGCTCTCTAGCTATCACGGTTCCTGAGAGACAGCCTCGTGACGGACAGACAGACAGAAAGACAGTCAGTGAGACCGACGAACGCGAAGTTTCATGATTAAGGTCTCGTTTTTATCCTCTTTGAGTACGCAACTCTGAAAAAAAAACCCGGTAGACGGCGGACGTGTGGTTTTGCTCGGTAGTCCATGGGGACATAAGCACATGATGATAAATAGGTTTATTATACTTCGGAGTTGGTTTTTAACAGGGTTGCTTTACTAAACTTAATATTGTATGATAATAATGTGTTATTTAGGGCCACTATTTTTACATTACTTCTCATGAAGAACCTTTCTGAATAGTTATACTCGTATAATCATTAACAATTGATTATTGTTGATCGAAGAAAACATCTTATTAACTTTGCTGTAGAAGAAATGACTGTTAAAACAAAAATAATATGCACTAAAGTAAACATTGCCCTGGGAACTATCTAAACTTACGTTACAGAACTTTCAGAGCTGTTTTGAAGTAATCAAATCATCCTACCTAAAGTCTACATCTACTACCAGGCTTAAGTTTCTCGCCAATCATTTCGGAAGGTAATTGAACTTAGAAATTACGGGATTATGTTTCTAAGTAATATTCCTTCTCTTCGTTTTGTTTTGGCTAATAAATATTGTTTTTCATCATCGATAAACAGCAAAAGCATTACTGGTTTAAAATGTACACGTAAGCTTTAGTAATCCGTAGAGGGTATATTGGATACACAGGTAAGGGCAAGAGGCGCTGACCTTGAATGTGGCTCTTTGTGCAACGTCTAATGGTTTCAAGTTGGTTTTGAATATCCCGATCAATACTGCTGTATAACATTTTATGACTTGCAAGAAAATGAAAAGTTTTTGTTATTTTGTTCCAGGTTCCTTGTCTAGATATTAATATTATTTCAAACTAAATCAAAAAATACCTGCCGATAGGCAATAATAAAAAATTGAACCAGTAATATTTTACCTGTAGTCTAACCCTCGATGAACAATACCATCGAAAGTTCTAACCAAGGGCAGACAAAACCAATTAGTGCGGAGTTTAAAACAATATAGTAAATAATGCGGTACTTAATTGAGCTGTACCTATGTGAACTAAACTGAATACGAAACATTGGATGCACAGGAGAGCTTGTGCTCTTTTTGTGTCGCAGAACGCCTTTCAGCATGGGTAAGAATTTTTTTTTATGAAGTCCACAATGCTTTTAAAGACACACGAATTTCAGTATTTTCTGCACATCGAAAATTTGGAGGCATACAATTGAATCAGATTAGTTAGAATGAACTCTTCAGAATAATTATTTCACAGATTATGTGAACCTCCATACATGTACTTGTTCCTTACTGAACTGCTCGTAGCAAGAGTTGACCTATTTCAATGAAAGTCAATCGTCGTTTTTCAAAGAAACACTCACGAATATGAAGTAGCTGCTAGTTATTACATGCCCAAATGATGTTTGAAGATGACAAATGATTTTACTTTCTTTCAAAATAACCTTCAATTACTGATATAGCTAAATAACTAAGAATTGTTGTCCTACTCTTCAATAGACCAAACAAAGAAAAAAGTTAAACTGTCTTTCATTGCAAATAATCATCATTGTAACTAGCTCGCGCTATTTTAATAGACAGCTCTTTTAGCTAACGAAACTTGTCGCATAAATGAGACTAGCAAGTCCCAATAGGGTAACGGGTCTGATTGGATCACAGCTAAACTTATAAAATGAAGGTAGCTTAACAGCTAATCAAAAAAACTACAAAAGTAATAAATTCATATAATCAAAACATAATAAACGCTTTAAACTGATGGAAGCTGAAAGTGTCCGTTATGTAAATAGCAAACTAATCCATCAACGCCATATTAATCCCTCCACCTCCACGCTGACCAGGCAGCGCTATTTCGGTACACAGTCCAGGTAGCTTAGATAACATGGAACTTTATCGGAGTTACGAATTGAGTCCAACAGGTCATCGTTATTTCAGATACTATGAATATTCTGTACATTATTTTAGTTGATTATTTATCTGTAACTATATTGAAGAAAATGAGACGTACCCATTTAGTAAGATCGAGTCCGCCAAAACATTGAGGATGTCCAAACAATGCTAGTAAAATATACTCATAATAGGCATACAAATATTGAGATTGACAATAGCCAACAGACTTACAAATAAAATACATATTAGGTTCTTCAAACTTTAACAGACACAATACAAAAAAAATTTTCATATTTTATTTTCATGAAGAGCCATTAGTTTGCATTTATCCATAACGTTTATTTGATTCTGTCTGTTATTTTGTTCTCTTTATTACTGCATAAGTCTTATCATCTCGTGAAGTTTTATTTCGAATCATGATTTTCTGTGATACTTTTCCTTATTGTGTTTTACAGAATGTAACGGTATAAATTTGCTCATTTTCTTTTTATTCATAATGACTAACTGATTAATGAGTACCATATATCGACATAAACGGTGTACCATTGAAAAATAATAAAGACATCGATTAGTGATATTAATAAACTAATTTGAAAGGGTGTCCGTTTGTTGTCCGTTTTTTTCATGTCGCAAGCAAGTAGTTGACATGATAATATATTTAATATGGGCATAGTTTTGGTTCTGGTGAGCGCCAATAAGCTACTTTTATCCCGGAAAAAATATCTTATTCCAAGGGGATGCGCGTTAGTAAGATAATTCGATGCCGGAAAGGCAAATTGGATTAACAGCCACTTTAGGCAAAAGTGAGTTTATATTGGTTTATTAAATTTTGAATATACAGATTCGAATGAAAATTTACTCATATTATTTTTTTTTAAACTATAGTGGTTTTTAAAGTCATACTCCATACTTTTTGTGTGAAGTTCCAACCTTCACACAAAAAGCTAATCTCTTTTCGCATGGAGATTGGAACTTCACACGAAAAGTATGGAGTATGTCTCGCATATGATAGTAAGTTCGGGGAGGACCTCGTTTAAATGACACTCGATTGTACTTAAGTAGGTACTCGAGTCTTTGTGAATCAAAATGATTCATACTACAAAATTAGACCTAAACTTCAAAACAAAAATTTGACAATCAGACATTAACACTAAAGTTCTAACCATGAATTTAAAACCAAACTTCAACGGCAGTCGCTATGATAATAACTGCAACGTACAACATTTTCAAACAGATACCCAGGTGCACGTGTGAATGATGTTGTGCAATTTATTTGCGTTTTCGTTTAGGTTCGAACTACTTGAAAAATTAGGAGCGTCAAGGAATAAAAAGCAGTGAAGTAAAATGTGCGACTGCAGTGCAAAGTCCTGATACTAATCCTGGGTTGAATTAAATGTCCAGCTTCATCGTCTTAGCGTATTTCAAGTGGGGACTACAGAACCACTCTGGGGATAGCTTTCACTGGCTTCCAGGAGTGGCAATGATTTAGACATCACTGGAAAAGACTGCTGTCTGATCCCAGTGCACTTTATATGAATCTAAGAACCAACCTGATTAAATACAAAGTTACACAGTTTACAAGAAATCACTTTAGTATGTAGTTTTTAGAGTAGATGGAACCACAAAACTACCATAAAAATAAATAAAAGCGGCCAAGTGCGAGTTGGACTCGCCCATGAAGGGTTTCGTAGCAGCAAGTAACATAATATATAAGTTCTTATAGTTCGTTGTAACTTTGATTGATGTTTTAACACGTTCGCAGTGGTAGTGATTTTTCTAATCGAAAATTGCGGTTTATGACGTATTAAAAAAAAACTACCAGCTCTATCTCGTTTAAAATAATTTTCGTTGGTAGTTTTTATGGCAATGTACATCATATATTCTTTTTAGATTTATCATTCTCTTAGTTTAGAAGTTAGAGGGGGGGGGGGACCCACATTTTTCCGCTTTGGAAGTATATCGTGCGCAAACTATTAACTTTAGAAAAAAATGAAGCTAGAAACCTCAATAGCATTTTTAAAGACCTATCTACAGATACCCCACAGGTATGGGTTTGATGAAAAAAAAAATTTTGAGTTTTAGTACTGAGTATGGGGACCCCCAAAATTTACTGCTTTTTTTCTAGTTTTATATAAAAATCTTGATGCGGTTCACAGAATACATATTCTTACCAAGTTTCAACAGCATACGCCGTATAGTTTCGGAGAAAAGTGGCTGTGACACACGGACGGACAGACAGACAGACAGACAGACAGACAGACATGACGAATCTATAGGGTTCCGTTTTTGCCATTTGGCTACGAAACCCTAAAAAAGTATAAACAACGTTTTCTCAAACCGTGATAACATATATATTATTTACTTGTTCTGTACATATCTTTATGTTACTACTAAAATATGTCAGGAAAATTCTATAGTTAGCTAGCTCTCAAGAACTCCCCCGATAGTTTTCAAAAATTAGTCGACTGAGAAGGGTCCAGTCGCCTTGGTATCGTAATAACAGCAAATACTTGTATATCACGGCTTATAAATATAGCTTTTGCCTGATATACTAACTAAAATATTCCCTAGGAAGGCATAACAGAAATTTTCGGTCCAGGGTCGAAGTTTCTACAGCAAATTTTATATTTTTATTTTACCATGCCTACCTTTTGCCGGGAGCTATGTAGGTATTGAAATAATATAAAATGAACGCGTTTGAGTAAAAAAAAGTGTTTGATATACATTATACACTTATTTTTACTCAAACGCGGTATTCATTAAATAAAATATACACCATGTTAATAGTTTAAGGACCTTCGTAGACACTAGTTCTATAGAGCTATGAAACTACATATTTTACACTCGTCAGTTTTATTTGTATTACCGCAGATATTTAGGGATATCGGGTCTTAGTAACATTATTATCATCATTCATCTTTATTGCTACAATGCAATGCTGAAAATACGCCAATGTTTAAAATTCTATAAAAGCTCTTACAACTCTCGTTAACGTAAAATTGTGACCACTTGTAACAAGTTGTCATGTCACCGTAAAATTGGATAAATCGTTAGATTGTAATTTGCCTAGCAAGATTTTAAACTATAGAGTTATTGTAAACCGTAAAACCGCCGTAGCTTCGACCGCATAGAAGTCGTAATAGCGTAAAATTATAACCATATATAAGAATTATAACCATATATAAGAAGGTTTTTACAGGGTCAGTGCGGCGAATTTGGTGTTGCAAACGTTCATAGGCTGCGGTGACCACCAGTCCTCCTGGTGGGCCGTATGCTTGTCTGCCACCTTAGTGGTATAAAAAAAAAAACCCCTTTTGCGCAGTCGGTTAAAAAGTAGCCTTTGTCCTTTCCATGGCCTCGAACTATCTCTATACCAAATTTCACCTCTATCGTTCCAGCCGTCTAGGCATGAAAGCGTAACAGACAGACAGAGTTACTTTCGCATTTATAATATTGGTAAGGATTATGTCAAAATTAGTGTAAACATCTTTCATTATGCTATGAAGCGAAACCGGGCATGTATGGTTAAAATAAAAATAAGTGTTGCATAAAGTACAAGAGAGTGAATATTCATAATGAAAAATAATCCGTTAAAATGTAAAATGAAGTCGCCGCGTAGATTATGTTTCTAACGGTTTGTACAATTTCATATTGACATAATAAATAACAAAAACACACAAGTATGTGTAAGTAAGTGATATACAAACAATGGTTGTACTAAACATTGGTGCCCCAAATGAAATGAAGACCCAATAAAACTGACACAAAACAATTGCTATTATTCTCCGTTATTACCGTTCAGGTGTGTACACGTGATATATCGTTCTATCGAATGTTTTTGTGCGAACCCAAAGTAGAACGGTTCGATGTATAGGTAAACCTATATTATATCAGTACAAATTAAACGATACGGTCCATTAGTCTTAGAACAGCGGTCCTACAGTGAAAATTATATTGCGTTGATGTTAATGTTACTACCATTACAAGCAAATTGATGTTCTTTTTTAATTTTCGGATAATATTTCCAATGTTAACAGGCAAAGCGAGATTGTATCAATCTGGTATTGATATTTCAAGATCCCAAACATGTTGCATTAAACTACCTACTATGTTAATTATTGTGTTTGTTATAGAGTGTATGAAATAAGTCTATGGGGGTCCATTATTGAAAATAAAATAAAATAAAATAAATAAAATTCTTTATTTGTTGAACATAGTATTCTAAGGCATGCACGGTGTTATCACAAATATTGGATCATATGTTCCGCCAGTTTATGGCATACAAAATGTGAAATTTTCACAAAGTTGATAAGGGCGATAATTGGTTATTATCTGAGGTCTTTTTTAAACTTTAACAAATTATTGTAAATTTTTCATCACTATTCATTTATGTAATGTTTTTCTTTTCACGAATGTCATTATGCATCAAATATCTACTTGACTTATCTGTCTTATAAAAATCTTGAAATTCCTCTCGTCTTCAAAATTCAAAACAAATTATATTAGTTCTAACAAACGCTATTTCCCTTACAACTGGTTTACCATTAAACTAAATTGAATCAAAAAACAGAGGCAATTAAAAAAACTGGACTGGTTTTACATTTTTTTTTATTTATTATTAACATATAATACATACTCACAATCTATAAATAGCAAGCCAAAAACCACTGAAGCTTGTCCGGCCTGCCACATCCCACTTTGTATTTTTGTTTTTAAATAAACAGTAATTCACATAATAACCGCTTCACTATAATACTAATCACAACACAAAGCATCCTTCACAATCACAAATAACAACATGAAGAACTTTTTTAACATTACAATGACATGGCGGCAGCGCGTCGCCGCCTTGAACATTTTTTTTTCTAAGTACCCACATTACTAATATCTCATCTATATAGTCTCATAGTAGGTAATACTTCTTTTAAAAGATGAGTCTAATTTATTAAGTAGCCGTGGAACAAGATACTTGTTGGTTCTCTCACCGTAGTTATTCACTGCCCCAAAAGTTACCAATATATTATAAGGTTTTTGCCGTTTTTGTATTTTGTGTGTTCGTTTAATCTGTATATCTTTGTTGTAAAATTGTTCTTTTATGATACTATAGGCAACTTTGGAATGTATTGGAAGTACTTTACAGTGCTTTAACAATTTGATGTGATCATCTCTATATTGCTCTCGTATACCGGGTCGGACAATCATTTTTAAAATCCTTATTTGCAGCTGTAAGATGCAATCTAAATAGCTTTTATAGGTTCTGCCGTAACTTGTTATGCCATAAGCTATGATGGAGTCTACAAGGGCATTATATAGCATTAATCTAACTTTAAATCTAACATTGTATTTGAAAGTTAACATCTGTCCTGGCTGTTGGAATTTTTGGTTTGAATTACAGAATGATTTTGGGATCCTTTTCTACCCCGTCCTTTCCTACCTTATTCATTTCCTTATCCGCAAATCCCTTCCTACCCCATCCTCATCCCCTCCACTCTCCGCCAAGCGAAGGTCGCCGTGCCGATGAGCTGAGCCGGCGAGCGTAGTCATAAGCGTGCCTATTATTATTATACCCTGGGACCGGGCGAGCCCAGAATAAGGTTAGCCTTACTTGGACAAGCGGGGCTCTGTTCAGGTGGACATGTTTTTCCCTTGCTACTCGTGGGAACGCAATGGAGTTGAATTTAAACATCCAGAATGACGGCGATGTGGTTCGCAACCCGTCACGTCTCGTCTCCCATCGGGGCGAAAAGTGGGCTAATGATAGCCGCTTTGCTACGTTGAATGTAAGAGGAGGTATGGATGATAAAATTGAGGAGGTATGCAAGATAATGCGAGAGAGGCGACTGGATATTTTGTGTGTGAATGAGACAAAGCGGAAAGGATGCGACACCACGACGCATGGAACCTATACGGCATACTGGTCAGGCGTAGCCACGACCCGTGCGGCTTGTCAGGGTGTCGGTGTAATACTTTCCGCGAGAATGAATAATTGTGTGACAGATTATGAATGTGTGAGCCCAAGACTCGTTTGGTTGAGGCTAAAGGTTGGACTCACCCGCATCTTTGTGTTAGGAGTGTATGCTCCACAGGATGCGCGGTGGCGCCGGTCCTCAAAAGACCAAAGTGAGAGGCAGGCATTCTGGGAGAGTGTGAATGATATTCTGGGTAAATGCAAACGAAACGAAAGGATTGTAATGTTAGGTGATTTTAATGGATGGGTTGGAGTGAAGCGTTATGGATATGAAAGTGTATTGGGTAAGTTTGGGGATGAGCGAGTGAATGAAAATGGCGAAAGTTTGCTAGAAGTATGTTTGGAGAGGAATCTTGTGGTAACCAACACCATATTTAACCACAAAGATATCCACTTGTATACAAGGACACAAGAAAGCCAGAGAAGCATGATTGATTTTGTGATAGTAGACGCAAGAATGAGAAAGAATGTTCTGGACACCCGGGCATACCGCGGTGCCGGAATTGACACAGATCACTTCTTGGTAATTAGCCGAGTAAGAGGTCTGTTTCAGCTGTGGCGGCATCGTGTGCATAAACCCATAGGTGTATTGGAGCGCATTAAAGTCGAAAATTTTAAAGATATACGCGTGAAAGAGGAATTTGTAAGTAAATTGAGCGAGAAATTTGAAAATTTAGAGGAAATATGTGAGATTGAATAATTATGGAAGCCTATTAAGGAAGGTCTCGTAAAAGTTGCAGTAGAAGTATATGGGATAAGCAAAAGGAGACAAGGAAGTCAGGTAAAGAGTATGTGTGCTGAAGTTTTAAAAGTTTTGTCTGATAAGAAGCAAGCATGGTTGAACTGGCTGGCTCAAATGGCCAACCAAAGAATGCAGAAGGCAACGGATGAGGATGTAAAAATGGCAAAGGATGAGTATAAAATGTATAAGCGTGTTACGAAAGAAGTCATAAAAAGTAAGAGAGAGAATGATGAGGATGACTTTCATAACAGGTTATCTGATGACTTCCTACAAAACATAAAATTCTTTTGGAAGTCTATAAGAACAATGAGGACTGAAAAGACAACCTCACAATTTAAGCAAATCAGAAACCGTAATGACAGTCTTGTGATAGGAGAGGAATGTGTGTTAAAAACGTGGAAGGAATATTTTGAAAGTTTATTTGAAAAAGAGGATATGCAAATGGAGACTCATGTTTCGGAAATGAATGAACTTGAGAATGAAAGCCACTTAAGTATGGAAGAAATTGTGGAAGCGTTGAATAGTATGAAATTAGGAAAGGCTGCTGGGATTGATAGAATTTCTGTCGAGATGCTGAAAGCGGGTCGTGGCGTGGTAGCTTGCCAGCTGTACCGCCTTTTTAATCTTTGCTGGCAAAATGGCAGAGTACCAGAAGAATGGTGCAAATCTGTCATAGTGCCGCTCACAAAGGTAAAGGGTCACAGCAAGAGTGCAAAAACTACCGCGGCATAAGCTTGCTCAGTGTCGTAGGCAAATTGTATGCGAAAGTTTTGATTAAAAGAGTGATGAATGAAACTGAAGGAAAAATGTGGGATGTACAAGCAGGATTTATGAAAGGAAGGGGATGCACGGATCAGGTCTTTTCATTAAGATGCCTAGTTGAAAAGTTTTTGGCAAAACGTCAAAAAGTCTATTGCATCTTCGTGGACTTGGAAAAGGCCTATGACAGAGTGGTGAGGAATGAACTGTGGTCAACACTGTCTATGTATGGAGTGAACAGCAACTTGATACGAGCCTTGAAATCTCTATACGAGGGCTCCAGTGCTTGTGTCAGGATCAATGGAGCTTGCACAGACTTTTTTCCCATCGAAAAAGGTGTGAGACAAGGCTGTGTAGCGTCACCATGGCTGTTCAACCTATACATGGACAGTTGCTTGAAAGAACTACAAGAGTGTGCGTATGGATTAAAAATGAATGAGCTAACCGTCAAATGCCTCCTTTATGCTGATGATCAGGTAATACTGCGGATGAGTTGCAATTGATGGTTAATATAATGAACGATGCGCTTAAAAGTAGAGGAATGAATGTTAATGTAGGCAAGACAAAAGTAATGGTTTTTGAAAGAGAGAAATGTATGACTGATTGCTCGATATCGATCGAAGGAAAGAGCGTGGAACAGGTGAAAGAGTTTGTATATTTGGGTTCAAAATTTGCAAGAGATGGAAAGTGTGACAATGATATTGAAAGAAGAGTTTTGGCAGGAAATCAAGTGAATGGAGCCATTCACACCTTTATGAGCAGTCAGAACGTGTCTAAAAAAGCAAGGATAGCTGTAGATAGAGGAGTGCTTGTCCCTACACTTATGCATGGTAGTGAAAGTTGGGTGTGGCAGGAGAAGCATGAAAGTAAAATTAATGCAGTGGAAATGAGAAGTTTGCGAAGTATAGCTGGAGTGACATTGAGGGATAAAGTAAAGAATAGTGTGATAAGGGAACATTGCGGTATGACAGAAGATGTAGTGACTAAGATAGAGAAAGGGATGCTCAGATGGTTTGGACATGTGGAGAGAATGGATGGAAATAGGCTGACAAAACAGATTTATGAAGCGAGAGTAAATGAGCAAACTGGTAGGGGTCGACCTCGGCATACTCATATCGATCAAATCGATAATCTTCTGAAAAAAGGCCAGGTCAAGAGTACCCTTAACCGAAGAGCATGTATGAAGACACTTATGAAAGTTGAAGAAGCGAAAGTTGTTTGCCAGAATCGTAGCAAGTGGAAAGTCATAGTCTCTGCCTACCCCGTTGGGAGACAGGCGTGATGTTATGTATGTATGTATGTATGTAAAAGGTATTCTGTTCTTTATGATATAAAGGTTCGCCAAAAAAGCTCTAAGTTTATCGCAGACTCGGGTAACCTGAGGCAGCCAGTTGAATTTGCTGTCGATGACCAACCCAAGGTATGTATGCTTGTCAACATCTTCAATTACGGGACAGTTACAGCCGTCAACACCTCTGTGAAGACACACGTGCCCATGAACCATTAAACTCCCACCCTTATCGCTATAAGATTTATTAAATGGTGAGCGTATGTGTATAAGCTTAGTTTTATACTGTATTTCAATAGCTTTGCGCAAAAATGTAAACAAACACATTTGATCCTATATATCCATAGTTACTTGCAATTGAGTATTCACCCTGATTATATTCCAGTATCCAAGAGTCATAAAGTGTTTTTACAATCATTTCGACACCAAATAACTTCTCTATGATAGTTTATTTTCATTTAAAATACCTTACTCAGGATAGTAAAAAAATTAATGTTTTGTCATACTATATTTTTCTACTCATCTGTCTTAGAGAACGCTTGTCAAAACATGACATGTTTACATTATTGCCAGATCGGGCAGGATTGGACTATACCAGCATTTAACACTAATCCATTGTCATGGCACCATTTGTTAATTTTGTCTAAATCCGATCCGCATATTGGTAGGAGGCGCAATGACAAAGCATATTATTCATGTCGTTGACATAAGCCAAGAAATGAAGAGGGCCCAGGACAGATCCCTGGGCGGTGCCTTCTTCTGCTACTATCTTGTCACTAAAGGCACCATCTACATTGACACAGTATGACCTATCTTGAAGATAATTTTCACACCATTTTAGCAAAGGGCCACGTACACCCGTATTTTCCAACTTACCCACTAAGCGCTCATGTTCCAAAGTATCTAATGCGCGGGAAAAATCAATAAAGAGGGCTAAAACATGTTTTTTCGCGTTTAAGTTTATGTTAATATTGTTTGTAAATTGCGATAAAAGAGTGGTTGAGCTTTTTTTTTGGTTGAAAGCCAAATTGGTTTTTACATAATTATAATATTATGCTCTTGGTAAAATGCATGAATTTGTTCGCTCAGATACTTCTCCACGATCTTATTTAGAGACGACAACAGGGTGATAGGACGGTAATTTGATACGTCATCCAGCTTGCCCCTTTTATAGACTGGCCGCACACACCCTCTCTTTAGTTCGTTCGGATAATTTCCTGTTGCAATGCTGGTATTGATAAGATTAGCGATAGATTCGGATATTTGATTACTGATCCGTTTTATATCGTGAACTTTGATACCATCTTGTCCCGGTGCTTTAAACGATTTAAGATTTTTAATAATTCTGCATATTTTTTCTGATGTGGCTTTTTGGACTCGGATACTGACAGGCGCAATGTTTTCATAGAAATACTTATCACAAAGCTTTTTTTTTACATCTGGGCAGTATATTTTTTACAGAATTTTGGAATTTGTGAGCAAATTTGTTGGCGATTTCCAGAGAAGAAAGATTCTGATCGCCAAATGCTTTTAATATTGTTTGATCAATTGACTGTGAAACTCTGCCACAAATAGAATTGACAAGTTGCCAGAGTCTTTTAGAGTTAGAAAAGTTGTTTTTAATTATATTAACATAATAATTATTTCTATGGTATTCTAGAACCTTATTAACTTTATTGCGTGACTTGGTGTACTGTAATCTTAACAATTGATTGGTTGGATCCACCCTCCATTTACTAAAATTTATGTCCCGTATTTTACACAAATTTATAATATTTTTATTAACCCAAGGCACTTTGCACCTAAAAGCAGTACAGTGTGTCTTTGTCTTTAGTGATTTATTCAAAGCTGCATCAAAGAGCGATTTTATAAAACTATGTATCTGTTTAGGGCAACGCATATCATCAGTGAGAGACCACGCTGCATCCTTCAATTCTCCCAATAACGTTTCACTGTCATGATTTCATTTTTCTTATCCTGTATATGTGTTTGATAGCTACTAGCACTGCAGGCAATAACTGTGACGCGGTGGTCCGCCAGAACAGTATCGACAGCAGCCGCTTATGCACTCTGCGTTGATAGCCTTGAGAACACGTGATCAATGCAAGTCTTAGTAACAAGACCCGCTTTGACCTCTATTCGGGTGTATTCGGATACTCCACACACGAAACCGTTTTCGCATAACATATCAGTGTATTGACCTCGGTAGGAAGTGCGTACTCGGAGATTAATGTTTACGTCGCCAAGTACTATCATGTCAGTGAAACCAGTCCTATTTAACAGTGCGCAAAGCTCAGTGACGAAAAGATATCTATCAGTAGATGGTGGTCTATTGATTGCACATACAATTATTGAATTGTTATTTGCAGTTACCAACGTGCCTATAATAGCTTCAAATGATTTTGCTTTAAATTTTTGAGTGGTGAATTTAAGGTGGTTTTTTACATAGATTATTATTCCTCCACCTTTTTTATTTTTACGTAGTTGTGTGTGCGTTATGTACCCTGGAATTTGAAATAGATTAGATATTTGATCAGATATACCCACTTCGGTCAAAATAACAACATCGAACGCCCAGGTTGTAGAACCAATCACGGAAAGTAATTTTGGAAAATTTTTGATCATAGATCTAATATTGACATACATACAAAACACATCTATTTTTTTATCATTAGAGATGCTTTTCATAAAAGAATTTACAGAGACACAGTTATGAAATTCTGTTACGTTATTTGACATGAAAACTTATTAATACTTAGAACGTAAATTAATTAATTATCTATGAAGACAATAGTGAATCAATATCAGACATGGTGCGAATCAGATATGATCGAGCAGAGTCGTCGTTCTTTTTTACATATATCTTACCGTCCTTGCACCAAATATATTTATATGAATTAATCAGACGTTGCTTAGCATTATACAATAGTGTTTTATTATATTGGGTCAAGGCTGCACGAACGTAAATACGATTATTTGCCTTACTTGTGGGTAAATCCGGTAAAATGTTGCCTGCCACGAGTTCCATATTTCTGGCAGATGATATCCACGCTTCTTTATCTTGTTTGGACTTTAGCTCCACGATGATAGGTCCAGGTTGAACTTCACCCTTTATCTCATAAACTGCTACTGCGGAAATGATCGAGATAGTTAAAAGTGATACATTTTATATTATATTGGCTCCGACCTATCTATTTATGCTAGCACAGTTTCAGCTGTTTGCAGTGCATACTAAGCGACTTATACTCTCAAGAGCTTAAGCACCATGAGTAACTACGTACTATCAGTTGTTTTAGTATGGATAAATTAGTTGTTGTAAGCACTAGATTTATACTTTAGGATAAATTTGTTTAGTTAGGTATTATTTTCTATATTTTAGTCCACTTAGAGTAAAAGTTATAGAACGCTTTTTAGGTAACAAATTTAATAAAATATGCATATAAAATAGGGTAAACTAAGAAAGGAGACTAGATAAACTAAGATAGGGTTTACATCCCTAAAGTGTGTTACATACAGTGTGTAGATAATTCGCTATTTGGGAGTAGTTTTAGTGACGAATGCTCAGATGCGAGGGCCTAGTCGAGTATATATTAATCATTAAAATTTTTATTTCGTTACAGTATTAAAAAGTTTTATCTTTAAAAAAAATATAAAGATTATTTTGCAAACGTTTTGTTAGATTTAACTGAATTACTTTTTAGACACAACGCATTAGCCAAAACCTTTCCTTCGTACAAAAAAGACAAATCACCATCACAACATACTGCAACAATGTGAGTGCAGTTGTTCTCACTGTTTTATTCGCTGTTCGGACTTTTAGAGCACTCTGTTTTCGCAGTGTTATCCTCCGGGTGAATATTAGCGCCAAGTTAAACCAGTGACAGTCTGTTGTACTGTTTTGATATTTGATGTCATGTTGCCGTTCGTAGCTGCTTCTCTTTAAAATGACGAGATTTTTGTCAAACAACTTTTATGCTGCTTTGACAAACTAGTTATCCGTGTCCTGGATATGAATCGAGTAATTTAAACGCGGAATACAACGGTAGGTATTATTTTCTCGGTAGGGATGTTCTTAAATATATATACGTATAAAAGTAAGTGGTAACTTATGGTAAACTTACTATTTAGTAATACTGTGCGCCATATTGTTGTGCTATGCTATTTTATTATAGCCTAATCTGAAGTCACCTTGAGAAAAAACATTTTAATAGAAACAAAAGTATACAACAAAATAATTGAACCATCCTTTTCGACGTTCAAAACTGGAAGCTCACGTTCACAGCGTATATACACTTAATACAAATTAAGAACGACGTAAATTAGTATACGTTAAAGATTCAAACCCTAACAAAATTACAAGGAACCCATTGTAAAAGCTTCTACATCCAATTATAGGTCAACCATGCATACACAATACGAAATTTAACAATAATGTACCAAACTATCAATCATACGGTAAATGTGGTAGCTAATTACTCACCGTGGTACGGCATACGGTCGCCTCTATACATACCTTATTGTAAGAGATGAACGGCTGAACATCAATCAATGTTAGTAACGTATTATCCATACAAAACCTTTATTGTTGAGCTGCTGTGACGAAAATATACATATTGATCTGTTCTATATTTGAATGGGCACAGCAGAGTATAAAGTTTCCAGAAGTTTACTCGTAGAATGGAATGAGATTAAGTTAATCATAAAGTACATAAAAAACTTAACTAGAATTGATATAAGGTTTTCCATTTACTTATTAAGATCACAAAGAGTAGTTTAAAATATATCAATCGCAGCGTGTCTACAAATATAGGTACCTACTTACATAACGAGATTGGATTCTTATACAAGCATGCCATAGAGTATGCCCCAGGGGATATGTATAAATTTACCAAGAAGCTATCTACATATTTTTACATAAGTTTTGGCGGTTTCATTTCGACAGCATTAGGTATATACAACGTTTTTGTTAAAACTTTAGAGTTCAAAGAATGTTTTGTTAAATATATAATTTCTCAGATGTATTGTAACTCACATTCTCTTAAATAAAAATAACGTCAAAGAATAACTCTCAATAATACCAATATAAAATCAAAGAAAAGGCACAACGGAAAGCAAAGGTCGTTTATTTCAGTTTACAAATCGATTTTGTGGCCAAGTATAGTGTGAATGTGGCATGAAGCGGAAAAGTGCGAGCTTAGAAGTCGGGGCCTGCCCATTCAATATACATGAGCCAAGTTAAATGATTGGGCTAGGAAATAAGCAATCGCAGATGAGGGTTAAATTGGATTACAATTTGTTTATTAACATAAAAGCTTACAAAAAGTTGTTTCTAATAAACATGTTAACCAGTAGCGATATATCTATGAAATTATAGTTTGTTTCAGATAGATATCATCACTGATTATTTATTTATTTAATACTAGCTGACGCCACAGATTACTAAATAGTTACTGCTGACGCTCGCGGCTACACCCGCGATAAATTCGGTACCCGTTCCCGTTTACCGTGGGACCATTTTCCTGGGATAAAAAGTAGTCTTTGTGTTATTCCAGGCTATAAGCTATCTCTGTACCAAATTTCAGCCCAATCCGTTGAGCCGTTAGAGCGCGTCTAAACATCCAAACATCTTCACAAACTTTCACATTTATAATATCAGTGGGACAGGATTATATTATTATACATACATATAGTCACGCTTTCACTCCCGTAGGGGTAGGCAGAGGAATAGTATATTATGCCCTTATTTTACCTTATACTTTTTTGTCCCACGTAATAGAAGATATTGATGAGTCTTATTGCCCCGTTGAAACGAACAGGCGCAGGTTATATTGGTATAGGTATAAAGCCTTCAACTTGGCTTGATTTTAACTGAAAACCAAAAATGCTTCTGAATGGAAACTTCTCATAGTAGTAACTCTACAAAGGACCAGCAAGAGTGTAAATTGCATAAAGCTGTGTTTACAGAATTTCGAGTGACCGAGCATAACCCTCCTTGGCAGCCGTGTGAAAAATTTGCATACTATTTATCAATAGAATATTATTGGATTGTTGGGTATTTAGATCAAAGATTTACATAATGTACCTTTCAAGTTTCTAGGCGGTTATTTTCAACTGTTTAAACAATATTCTGTTTAAATTACCCTGTAATATGGAATTAATTTATTCACAAACGTAAATTTTATGGCCCAATGCTAACAGCTACGTCCGAATCATTGAACAAACCGATTAAAACAACCTTTACTGTAATAGAGTCTCAATTTGCGTATTGTGCCACCATTGTTACAGAATACAGGTAGTCTTCTCGTAGAAGTAATGGGGAGTGAAATGCTCTGTGATCAGTATTTAATATTAAAGAGCTGAAGAGTTTCTTTGTTTGAACGCTAGGATCTCATTAACTGCTGATTGGTTTTTGATTTCGGTTCGGAGTTCGAACGGAACGCGGTTTCGCCTGCGTTTAATTTCGTTCCTGTTCCCGCTTCCCAAGGGAACTTATTCCCGGGATAAAAAGTGTGCGTTATTCTAAACTATAATATATTCCTATAATGAATATCAGCCTCGTGTGGCGACGGGGTCCCGTGTTGCGACGGGTACGAGCACAAAATGTCGACACCCCAATACATTTCAAGGGTGTCGTAAGAGGCGACTAAGGGAACAATTTCGCAAAAAGATCCATTGCGTAAAGAAGGCAAATAACAATCGTTAAGCCAAGTTGAAGGAATTATGGGCGGCTTGAAAAATTTCCACTGCGGGTCGCGGCGACCTGCGCCTGTCCATATCAACAGGGCGATAGGCTCACCGCCTATTACGTGGGACATATAACTATAAGGTGAAATGTAGGCGTATACTATGCCTCTGCCTACCCCTTCGGGGATAAACGCATGACTAAATGTATGTATGTATGGATTTCAAAAATTCTTTTACAGTTTAATAGTCTATTTTTTAAGGTAGGATACAGGCTATAATAACAACACGCTAAAACCAATAGGAGCGCAGCACCAATGACAAATGTTTTAAAAACGGGTAAAATTGGTTTCTTTTGAGAGCTGTATAAGAGAGATTTGCTTGAATTGGTTGCACTGTTAAGGATCAAAGACAAAAAGGTCCTAATGTTTCAAGGTGAGGGCTCGACCATTATTATAAGACTACCAATTGGGTAATATTATTATTTCCAACACTAAAAATCTAAACTTGTTCAATCAATCAATTTTCAGCTGGACTTAATTTTTCTATCTGATATTTCACACGTAAGAAGTTATTGAAATTCGTTTGAATATTATACATATCCACGCAACTTCGTTCACAATATAATTTGTATGTATTAGACAAAATTATAAAATTTTCCTCTTGAATGAAATTTTGAAATTTTGAACGGTAGCTAACCAAGCGAACAGTTAGAACAGCATGTTCATTTTATATAACGTAAAAATAATAGACAATTAGTTATCTACAAATTTGTGTTTAATTTCATTTTATAAATGACTTATTTAAAATAATGATTGATTTATTAGGGATGTGATATGGTCCCTGGACATCGGGGTTCCCAACCACAGGCGGTTGGGCGTTGCGTGAGGTTTTTTAGTCGGTAAGAGTCCGGCATAACATCCTCTGAGGATTTTCCCTCACGCAAAAAAAAAAAGCGATGTGAATATGTGATATGGCTTTACTGGGTCTAAGTCTGCCTCACATGCTCAGTTGCATGTAAGACTAAGCTAACTCATTAACAGATGTGACGATGGCGAATAAAAATAAAATTTAAATAAAATTACTCTCCTCAAATGAAAATGCAACAGCCTTTCGTTCAACAATGCACCGTGAGATAGGCTGATTTGATTTACTCGTTACTCTTTATATAAAAAATAACGGACGTCACGCGGTTTCACCCGCGTACTTCCCGTTCCCGTGAGAATACAGAAATAAAATATGGGCCTATGTTCACCGCAAAGAGTGTAGCTTTCCAACAGTGAAAGATTTTTTTCAAATCGGTCCAGTAGTTTCGGAGCCTATTCGTTACAAACAAACCAACTGTTCGGGATCTGGAGTGACTTTGGTAGTATTTAAGTAAAAGTTCAGGAATATTTTAAGGAAGTGATCCTTCGACCTTTAATGACTTAGCACAAGTGACATACATAACAGGAGATCCTGTGCGTAAAAAATATCAATTAGTCTAAACCTCTAAACTATAACTTATTGCTATTTAAAAACTAGTAGGCGTTTCATGGTTCCCGTATGCAATCTTCAACATGCCCCCGGGCGTTGAAATACTTGGATTTCAACCCAATTCTTCATCATCAGGAAGAGGGCAAATACGGGAAAAAGAACGGCGAATAACTCCATTTGTAGTTCTTACATCTGCTACTCGGCTAACACCATCAGTGCCGGGGTAAATAGCGACGACACGTCCAAGTTTCCATCTCAGCGGTGGAAGGTTATCCTCCTTCAGTAGAACAAGCTTGTCTATAGTTAAAACGCTTGAGCCTGTGCGCCATTTTACTCGTTGCTGGAGTTCTGTAACATATTCCTTACTCCAACGAGTCCAGAAATGTTGTCGCAATTGTTCTATTCGCTGGAAACGAGATAAGCGGTGATGCGGTTCATTTGTGTAGTCCGTTGCGGGAATAGAGGTGATGGCTCGCCCAATGAGAAAATGGCCAGGAGTTAGAGGCGTCAAGTCTTCTGGATCCGATGACAGTGGAGTCAATGGCCGGGAGTTTAACAAGGCCTCAATCTGAACCAATGCAGTGTAAAATTCTTCATAGGTGAGATTACAATTTCCCATCACTCTCAATAAATGAAATTTGGTGGACTTCAATCCCGCCTCCCACAATCCGCCCATATGTGGAGAAAAAGCAGGAATAAAATGGAATTTAACTTCTTCATTAGCAGCACTCTCCGCCAACGAATCGCAATTAGTTTTTAAAAAATTAGATAAATATTTACATGCCCCTACAAATGAGGTACCGTTGTCGGAGTAAATATCAGAAGGTTTTCCCCGACGTGAAATAAATCGACGTAATGCCAGCAAATAACTGTTACTCGTCAAGTCACCCACCAATTCTAAATGAACAGCCTTGGTGGAAAAGCATATGAAAATCGCGACGTATACCTTTACAAGTCTACAACTCCGACCTTGACGACTAGCAGCAATGAATGGACCCGCGTAGTCCACGCCGACGACATTAAAAGGGAAACATCCATAAGAAAGGCGGGTTTTAGGTAGATTGCCCATTATTGGGGCAACAGCTTTGCCTTTCATACGACAACAGAGTACACATTTTCGGAAACACGCCTTCGACAAATTACGACCACCGATTGGCCAGTAATTTTCTCTGATAGAAGCCAACAAGAATTGCGGACCTGCATGCAATAATCTTTTATGCTCAAATTCAAATAATAATTTGGTAAATCTATTAGTGGACTGTATAATAATAGGAAATTTCTTATCGTAAGGAAAGTCTGAGTTACCTAATCGACCTCCTACACGCATAATTTTATCTTCATCAAGAAAAACATTAAATTTTAATAATTGACTCTTTTTAGGTAAACTTTTTTGATTCAACAGTAACTGATACTCCGGAAATGAATGCATTTGTGAAATTTTTATAATAATTTTTAATGCATTTTGTAACTCTGTGTCACTCAGGTAATTAGTCGGAACATGACGTTTGCGACAAGAGTTAATAAAACGGAGAACGTAAGCAGTCGTACGTTTTAATCTAAGAAAGTTAGAAAACCTGTTGAAATCAATAAAAGTGTTATAACTAACTGTTACACTTAAAACTAATTCCGAGCGAGTCTCGGGTAATTCATGCACTGTATTTGGATTTAAAGGCCATTCAGAAGCATCTAATTTTAAATAATTAGGTCCTGACCACCAAATGTCCAGCTGTTGAATTTTATCTAAGCTGATGCCACGTGAAATATGATCAGCAGGATTTTGATCAGTGGGAACGTGCCTCCAGACAGAATTTGATGTTTTTTCTAATATTTCGGCAACCCGGTTACGAACAAAGGGCTGCAATTTGTTAGGTGACATATTTAACCAACCTAAAACGATTGTGGAGTCAGTCCAAAACACAATTTTATTAATGCTAACACGCAAAGAACTGACAGCCTTCTCGCAAAGTCGAGCCCCAACTAAAGCACCGCAAAGTTCTAGCCTAGGTATAGTGGTGGGCTTAATGGGAGCAACTCTGCTCTTCGCCATTAAAAGAGATACAAAAACTTCTCCTCTCACATTAATGCTGCGAACATAAACGCAAGCTCCATACGCACTTTGTGACGCGTCAGTAAATACGTGTAACTCAATCGATTGGCTTGAATCACAGATAACACGTCGTGCAATTTGCAAATGATTGAGATTTGGAAGTGTATCTAATATCTGCTTCCACGAGTGGCAGATATCAGGCGAGAGCTGATCATCCCACGTAACCTTGGCCAACCACAATTGTTGCAATAATATTTTCATGAGAATAACACAGGGACTTAGTAGTCCTAGTGGATCAAATATCTGTGCTATGACAGAAAGAATAGCACGCTTTGAAGTTCCCTTCATATTTAAATTACCTACATGAAAGTATAAAACATCAGAAGCTGGTAACCAACCTAAACCCAAAGTCTTATTTGGTTCGGTGGCACCAATATTTAAGTTGAGAGCAGACTCATCGCACTCAGATAATAACTGACGGTTATTAGACTTCCACTTCCGCAAGTGCATACCAGCTGAAGCCAAAACGGAAGTAACTTCCTGACGAATGTGTAAAGCGTCAGAAATGTCATTAGTACCCGTCAGCAAATCATCAACGTAGAAATCGTGCTTAATAATGTTGCTGATTGTCGAGTCTGTACATTGTAGCCCTAATTGATGAAGGCACCTAGTGGCTAAATAGGCTGAACTAGCAGTACCATAAGTCACAGTGTTTAGCTGGTACGTCTTGATTGGATCAGACGAATCCTTACGCCATACAACCTGCTGTAAATGCCTATCATCTGGATGTACGAGCACCTGCCTGTACATCTTCTCCACATCCGCAGTCAGGATGTACTTATGCTGTCTAAAACGGAGAAGAATGGCTAAAATGTCGTCCTGTACCGTAGGTCCAACAAGTTGTATGTCATTTAATGACACACCAGAAGTGCTAGGGCTACTAGCATTAAACACAACTCGTAACTTTGTGGTCACGCTGCTCTCTCGTAGGACGCCATGGTGAGGAATAAAATAAGAGGTTTTACCTGGATCACACTCTGTCATGTGACCTAAAGCTTCATATGAAGTCCGAGTACATTTGACTAAACTTAGGATTAGTTAAGTTGCGGCGTTCTAGAGAAAGTAAACATTTCTTTGCTCGCTGATAAGAATCACCTAGAACCGTCGCACTTTGTTTTAAGGGGAGCTTTACACAAAAGCGTCCATCACTCAAACGAGTAGTATTATTAATAAAATGTTCTTCACATAATTTTTCCTCTGTGGAATAAATAGACGACTGAGGGCACACTTCTTCCAGCTGCCAAAACCGGGAAAGTAGGTTCTGAATGTCATCATTAACAGAAGAATAATTACAATGAATTATTTTTGATGGAGCCGATACATAGCCGCTGCTTACTGGGCCAGAAACCACCCAACCAAGTTTGGTTTCATGAAGTATCGGTTGTCCAATACCTAACTTAACTTGCTGTGTACCAATTAATTCCCAAAAAATGTCAGCGCCTATAATCAAATCAACGGCATTTTCTAAATGGAATTTGGGATCAGCAAGACAAAGCTCAGAAGGTATAATAATATTTTTTAAGTTTATATTATGTGATGGAACATTATTAGTTATTGACGGCAAAATAAAACAACGAAGCTTGGCCGTATAGCTATCATTTAACGAGTGCATCGATACTGTACACATTTCACCTATGCGTGAAGTAGCATTATTTATCCCCATGATTGATTTATCTACACTAACAGTACGCAAACCCAATCGTTTGCAAAACCTTTTCGTCATTAGACAAGACGTACTACCACTATCTAACACAGCGCGAGCTATATGCACATTGTTATGTACGTCAGGAATTTTGACCAAAGCGGTAGATAAGAGCACCTGCTGATCGCCGTCGCTCGACGCTGGCGCCGCCTGTATATTGGCTGATAAACTAACTGGCTCCTTATCGCTGTCGCGCGCGCCGGTGAGCTGCGCGCTCGCTGGGGAGTGATTTGTCTTCGCTTCGCTATTGTTTTGTTTATAATAATTAGAATTGTGTATCAGGAAGTTATGTTTTCGTTTGCAGATCTTGCACCCAGGCTTCTTACATTTGTTAGCATAATGGCCCTTCCGAAAACAATTGAAACAAATCTTATAATTAGGCAATATTTGTAGCCGTTCACTATTGGACAAGGAAAGGAATTGGTGACAGTTACTTAAGTCGTGATCACCAGTACATTTAGGACATGATTTTTCATTCGAAGTAGAATCGTTTTGTTGAACGGATACCATTGATTTGACCTTGGAAACTGACTTTAATTGTGTACTAGACTGACTAGTGTTACGTGACAATTCAATGGTCTCAAGCATGTCTGCACGATTTTGCATAAAAGTGATGAATTGTGTGAATGTAACTGGTGAATTTTTGTCAAGACGACCCTTGAATTCCTCCCACTCACGATAGGTTTTGACATCTAATTTATTACTGACAATATATATTAAAAGTGTATCCCAGTGCATGACAGGCTCACCTAATGATTCTAGGGCACGTATATTTTTATTAACATTATCTATAGTTCGTTTCAAGGCGCCAGAGGACTCCTTTGTAATGGGCTCGATGTTAAATAAGGCAGTAACGTGATTTTGTAACAACAAACGTTTATTGTCGAACCGATCTCACAGAAGCCTCCAAGCTACTTCATAATTCTTGGCTGAGAACTCAACAGCCTGTATAACTACTGCCGCAGGACCTTCCAATGACGTTCTTAAGTAGTGGAACTTATTTATGCAATCCATCTCGTCATTAGAATGAATGAGACTTGCAAAGGTATCATGAAACTCAAGCCACGAATCATACGAACCACGAAACTTCGGTAGTTGAATAGTGGGCAACTTGACGAACCTACAATTACTACCAGAACGTGAACCCTTCTCACTACCAGTTGACTGAAACTGTTCTCGTTCATTATTAAATTTATTTAATATATCTTTGGACTTAGCGAGTAAATTATAATAAAGGGATTCAAATTCATTACGTTCTGATATTTGTAACTCACCAGAATCACTACTACACTCCAATTGTAACTGTACCTCATCATAATGTTCGTACAAAGTCTCCACTTTACCAATTCGTATCTGCAATTCGCTGGCATCGATAGACGTCAATGAAGTAACATCCAAAGAATTTAAATAGGTTGAAAATGCAGTCAAACGTCCCTTGAAACTGCCTCTCTTTTTAATAAGTTCTTTTTCATTAACCATTGTGGGAGACGCACTTGTAATCCTGGAATTTATACAATAGCAAGCTTAACAAACTATAATACAAAAATATCTAATAAGTTTTGAAATATTTAAACTGAATATCGTGAAATGTAGGCGTATAGTATGCCCCTGCCTAACCCCTCAAAGATAAGGGCGTGACTATAAGTACCTATGTATGTTTGATTGGATATCCTAATTAGGTACCAAACAATTTTATAACTCACAATCAAATAACTGAGGGCTTACTGTATACTGACTGGCTACCTAATTAAAGTTTTAAGTACAATATACTTTGATATACTAACAATAACAATCTATAATGATTTAACACTATTTAATATTCACTATAATGCTAATAATTACAAATTAATTGGTGTTGCAAACGTTCATAGGCTATTGTAAAAAACCATCAGGCAGGCCTTATGCTTATTTGCCAACTTAGTAGTGTAAAAGATACTTATGTAATGTACAAATGTATTTGATTTTTGTTATTAATGACTAAGTCTTAGTGTAAGCGTAGGAAATAAGTTTAAACTATTGTTACAAATTTAATTAATTAGTTAATAGATGTAGCTTATTATAGCTAACTATGCCAATTACATTAAATATAGCATGATATTAACCAAATTAAATTGAAAATGATTAATTTGTAACAATTATTGTCTACGACCTTCAATTACACAATTAACAAATAATCTTAGTCGAACAAATAACCTCTTTCTTTCTGAAGTCGGTTAAAAATTAACAAAAATAATACACTAACCTTTTAAATCCACTTATTAATCTTAAATACTACCTTTAAAGAGTGATGGGTTAAATTAACTTAATAAATCACTGCTTTGTCCTTGATGAATGCACTGATCACCTTGACTTGACCTCAGTAATTTCTCAATATCGATTTATCCAAGAGATTATCTCAAAATAATGGCCAAATTCTTCTTAATATTTTATATCCGGTTCGTTATGGACCATGTTCGGGATCTGGAGTGACTTTGGTAGTATTTAAGTAAAAGTTCAGGAATATTTTAAGGAAGTGATCCTTCGACCTTTAATGACTTAGCACAAGTGACATACATAACAGGAGATCCTGTGCGTAAAAAATATCAATTAGTCTAAACCTCTAAACTATAACTTATTGCTATTTAAAAACTAGTAGGCGTTTCATGGTTCCCGTATGCAATCTTCAACACCAACAAAAAAACAAAAAAAACAAATCTTTCCTCTTTATAATATTAGTAAAGATAACATCGTTCGCCTCAAAGTTTCTCCCTATATTCAAAGTCAAGGCTCTACCGCACTCTATGATAGCTTAAATTTCCGCAATGTCACTTCGGGTCAAGCTTATGGCGTACCGTTTCTTCAGAATTCGATATTCCTGCTACTTTGTCCCTTCAGTGGAGTCAACCTGTGTCATTTGTCAAGTGGATGAATGATACGTTTATAGCGCTCAATAAGGGACACATGGTGTAGGTGTAATGAGCAATGCGTCCCGGCCGTTAAGAGCGTAAATTCGGTTTTCAAATTTCTTTACGATCGTAAGAAATCAGCCGGCGCGGCGCACATAGCCGTATAGTGCCAATTTTTGCTACTAACAAGTTTGATACTTTTGTTTTCCTTGATGTATTACCGGTGCCATATTCTTAGTCTAAGCGTTCAATCTTTTAATTTAATTTTTATGTTAGTAATATTAGTTAATAATTATTGATTATTTTATTGCAAATTGATTGATATTAAGTAGTGATAGACACTGACATCATAAAATTAATAAAGTTGACATTTATTTACCTAACTAATATCAATATTGCAATTAGAAATACCGAACCGAAGGAACCGACGACGTGCATGCATAAAAAGAAAAATGAAAGTTGAAGAAGCAAGTGAGGTGTGTATGGAGCGTGCCGTGTGGCGCTCGGTTCTTTCTGCCTACCCCGCAAGGGATTTGGCGTGAAGATAGTATAGTATATAATACACACATACATGAAAACGGTCCACAAGTTTATTTTTAAAGTATCTAAATATACGAAAATTGTAGAAAGTAATGGACAATATTCTATTTTACACTATAAATATTTAAATTTGACAATAATCATAGTTAAAAACAATAATATTAACGTAGCAATGACATGGTACGATGTTTTGCTGCCTACTGCAGATTCAGTGCTGGCAGGAACGTTAAAATATTTTTAATAAATAATCAATAAATATTGTTGGATATTCTCACACAACATCATCTAGCCCAAACTAAGCTATAAGCTTGAGCTATGGGATCTAAATCTAATCTTAATTGATAGTAGGTGTTTTTCATTTACAACAACCAAATATTTATTATGAGGTATGTGCATAACAATGCACACCGCCAAGAAAAAGCCATTCCGTATCGGGATTGATCGATTATTAGATACCTACTAAGATGAATTTTGGGAGGGACCGAACTGAGTTTCTTGGGGTGTTCTTCTCAGTTTAATTATGTATTATATTGTATATTGTATTAAGTAGCATTTCCGAAAAAATGTTGACAAACCTATTTTTTTTTAAATTTCTAAGGTAATTTATTTTATTTTATTTTATCGGCTCTTTCTGGGCTCAATCATTTTGGGCAACAGACATTAGTCGTAAAAATTTAACAATTTAGGTTCCATCCTCGTAGTCCAGAACTCGTCGTCTTGCGAAATATTTACTGTGCTTATGGGCAAATTAGTGTACAGTCTACACCGCAAATCGATAAATGTTGGCTTGACTGAAAGTAATTTTAATACAACTCATTAAAAATGTTATTATATACACAAGATCACTAGAAGATAAAATAAACGCAGCTTCTCACTTGATTTGAAGTTGGCCTTGGATTTTAAAATACCAGTCATGCTTTGTAAACAGATCCGTTTTTCTCCATAATTTAATTTTACCGTCTGCTATGGCTTGTTCCACATTCATGTATATAGGGACTGTTCTAGGTTAAATTGATTGATTGATTGATTATTAGGTTGTCTACAACAAGGTTCTTTAGCAGTGGTGAGACCACGCCCCCTTTTGGACAACCTTTGGCCATGGCTGCGCACTGGTTTCTGCTTGTCTGTAGCTTTAAAATGAGTTTGTTTAGCATGTTATCTATCCATTCACTGACTACCGTGTATACTCGGTGTTTTGCCAGTGCCGTGGTTATGCTTCTTCTGTCGAAAGCTCCCTCTATGTTTATGAAAGTGCCGAGGCACATTGATTGATTGATTCTGGATGATCTCTTCTATTTTGTGTACCACTGCATGTAGTGCTGAGTCTGTAGACTTGCCGGGGGCATTATGCGCGTTGGTTGGAATGCAGTGGCTTATTTTGAAGGGCCGTCCCTCGTTTGTCTCTGTCACACAATCTTTCCAGAGTTTTTAGCAGGAAATTTTTTATTATTTATTTATTTATTAAGTAAGACACACAATACATGATTTATACATCTCGTCCCACAAAACCGATAATTCGGTTTGACTGTGGGATCAAAGTCTCCGTACATAATACATTAGATAGCTACATACTTACAACTAAGAGTACACAATTTAATGTCATTGATAATTCGTGCGTACCATCACAGGAATTACCAATGACATATGTAAAGTATCCACATCAAAAATTATAACTAAAGATAGCATACTAACCTGACCAGCCCTACGACATAGTCTTGGGATCGGTTTACTTTCCACTAGTCAGGTTGTATGCAGTACTATTAGCTACTAGATAAATTATAAGTATTTTACACGTAATGCATTCAATTTTTTTTTTTTTTTTTTTTTTTTTTTATTTTATTTATACATCCCTTACACCATACATGTACCTACTTATCATAACTTTCTTTAGGTATGCGGACTGTAAAGTACATATTACAATAGACAGGTAAGTTCACTAACCAATAGTCAGGTAGTGTATTTTTAAATGTTTTTTGAAAATTGTTAGACTCTTTTCACTCCTCAATCTTTCTGGTAACCTATTATAAAGATAAGGTAATCGTTTTTTTAAAGTTCTGTCACCGTAATAGTTATTAATTCTAGGTACTACGAACCTTCCCTGAGCCATTGAGCGAGTGTTATATTTATTGATTACATGTGATAGCTCCTGCTCCTTTCTACCATGGTTATTTACTGCTAATAGGTATTTGTGTTTCACACTGACTGGTAATATTTTACATATCTTATACAATTTGCTATAGTCATTTTTACATTGCTCTTTCACTTTTTTACTGACAAGTAATTTTAAAAATCTTATTTGTAGTGACTCAAGCCTTTCTATATAACTTTTAAAAGTAAGACCATAGCAATCTAGTCCATAGCTCAGTATAGGCTCCACTAATGCCATATATAAACACCTTAATATAATAATGTTCGTTTTGAAACTAAGATGATAAAATTTTCCCAACAATGTTCTTAATTTTCCACAGATATACTCAACATGGTGTAACCAGGAAAAATTTTCATCTACTGTCATGCCTAAATATGTTATGTATCTAGCTCTTTCCATTGGTCTACAGTTACAATTTAAAAAATCGCTATGAAAACAATCAAATGTATGTGTATACAACAATGGCTCCACTGATGGGTTGAGATAAGGAGAATGTATCAATAGTAGCTTAGTTTTTTCGGAGTTCAAAACTATACCGTTATCATGGGACCATTTGACCACCCTATCTATATCTTGTTGTACTAAACTACAAATGTCGTTGATATCGGTGCCGGCGCGCAGCGCGCATAGGTCGTCTGCGAACATGTATGGCGTGCAGTGCTGCAGCACGTTACACAAGCTATTCACGTGCATCAAGTAGCTGGTAGGTCCACATCCGGAGCCCTGCGGCACCCCGCACCGCACCTCCACCCTACCACTGAGCGTACCTGCCACCTTCACGCGATAACAGCGGTCATTGAGATAATCACGGAACCACTGGTTAAGCGGTTTTCTCACCCCGCACTCCTCCATCGCGGTTAGAAGGGTACCAGTTTCTAGGGTATCAAATGCTTTTTTGTAATCAAAGAATACTGCTATAACAAAGTTTTTCTCCTCTAAATAGTTGTTAATCTCATCTGCAAACTTTGACATTAGTGTATTAGTACTTTTCCCTTTAAGAAAACCATGCTGACAATTATGCAATACATTATGTTGTTGTAAAAAGGTACTTATTTGCTTGACAATACATTTCTCCATTATTTTATCAACACTAGACAATATGGTTATTGGACGGTAATTTGATACACATTTACGATCACCTTTTTTATGTATGGGACGTACTATAGCTTCCTTAAGTCGGCTAGGCATTACACAGTGTTGTACAGATAAATTCACAAGTCTAGCCAAAACAGGACTCACCCTATCAACTACATACTTTAGATCGGACATACGAATGAGGTCACAACCGGGTGATTTATTTATATCTATATTGTTAATTGTCTTCTTTATATCTGTGCTACTAACCGGTTGCCATCTCATGCTCACGTCCGATTTTTTTACATATAAGTCCCTATTTAATAAATTTTCCCCACAAAAATGTTTGATACTATTAATTTCCCTGATAAACGTATTAGCAAAGTCGTCACAAATACCTTTAACACTCGTGCTCCCCCCACTCATGCTGCTCAGTATGTACTGATCTAATGACTGTTTCGTGTTTCCTAACATTTCATTTAATTTTATCCATAACTTTTTTATATCCCCATTACACTGCCTTATACTGTCCCTGTCGTATTTATTCTTACTTTTGTTTATAGATTTTTGACATTTATTTCTGTAATTTGTATAAATAAAGCGCTTTAACATATTCTTTGGATCATTTTTCCAGACTACAAATAACCTGTCTCTTTCCTGCATCATTATCTTTAATTCACTAGTTACCCAATTTTTATCATTTCTTTTGGTAATACGCACAAGTTTGGTAGTGTAACATTCATTATAAATTGAATTAAAACACTGGTACATAGCGTTATACAACTCCGTTGGCGAGTCCAATAACATCATACTCTCGAAATCAATAGTAGACAATTTTTTTCGTACCATGTTATTGTTTAATACACGATTATTTGCTACCGTAGGCGTAGCACGTAAAGACAGCGACGGCGCTGGCAATGCCGTCACCGTGCGCTCACTGCCAGCGCCGTCCGCCGTCGCTGACTGCGTGGTGCGTTTCCATTTTACTACAGCTGAAACCATATAATGATCGGCTATCTTATGTCTCACTACTGCGGAGTCTACAGTACCACTACTCATTCTCACATATATGTGGTCTAGACAAGATTTTACCAACTTTCCCATTAAAATTTCTTCTCTTGTTACGTCTCTAATACATTGTACAAACCCGTGTTCTGATAATAAATTTTTATATAAAATTACATGCTTTTCTTGATTTTTTAATAAATCTATGTTTATGTCACCACATAATATAACTTTCTTATTTAAAGGCAAACTTTCTAATAAATTGCAAAATTCTATTAAAAATTGGTTGGTTTTATCTATTTTATTAAACCGAGGCGGTCTGTAAATAGCAACTAAATATATTAATTCATTGTGATAGTTCAGTGCAATGGAAATGCACTCCGCTGCCCGCATTCCAGAGGTTTGTGGAGATTGGCAAACCGACGCACACAGCTGTGTTCTCGTGTATACCAAAACTCCGCCACCTCGTCGACCATCCCTGGTATAAGTATTCAGATTATACCCACTTATTTTGAATAATGATGTCAGCGAATAGTTTATGTTTGGTTCTGTAATAACAATTATATTCAAATATTTTAGGCTACTATCAATGGCAACCAAAAATTCATTGAAGTGTTTTTTTATAGAACAAATGTTAACATGTAATATACCTATACTATTATCACTTGTACACGTATCAATCCAACTATGTATATGATCAATACATGAACAGTTTACAAGATTTTCGGTTATACTATCGAAACTATTTAAGTCTGCGAATTTTATGATTTAGTTATGCTAATATACAGAATATATAATAATGTAAAACAAATACCTATTGTGATCGTAGTACTTCGTTCAGGTCCGTTTCATTTTTAATCCATATTGATTGCTCACCTTCGGCCTTTTTTACCAGTAGTTTACCATCGTTCACCCACACATAGTCGTATATTCCATGTAGTCGTTTCTTAGCGTTCCATATCAAGGTCTTGGTGGATTTGGGGAGATCTTCATTTATATAAATTTTATTGGTCATAGTTCCTCCGGTGAGCGCATTACTTCTCATGTCCATCAGTATTCTGCGCTTAGACAACCAGCTAACCCGTTCTTCCATGCCAGTAGGTTTGAACCCTATCATGATTGCTGGTGGTGTTGCACCCTGCTTTGGAGCGTGACTACGCTTTGCCCATTCAATTTGACTGCTACTCACACCCATTTTATTACCAATCTTGGACACTATTTCTTTAATGTTTTCACCTTGTAATTGTTCAACACCAATAATTTCTAGGTTATTTTTACGTGAAGATCGATCCTGCTCATGCACTTTTTGTTCCAGCACTAAGTTACATTTTTCCAGATATACACACTTGTTATTTATATTCACCAACTTTTTTTCAAGTTTAATTATTTTCTCTTTAGACTGTTCTTGTTCGGCCAACAAGGAATCGTACTTGTCAGATAAAACACTGATACTTTGTTGTATACTGTCTAAATGTTTCTTGATGACGGGTATTGAACTGACTTTGTTCTGGATATCCTTGAGAATTTTTGCAAGGTTTTGTTCTTCCTCTTCTGGCTCCTCCACATCCGTACCCTCATCTTCACAATTATTGCAGTGTATTCTATTTACGCCGGCTTTCATATCAGCAACCAGTCCCTTCACACAGCTTCTGTGGAACGTGCCTTGGCACGGTCCCTGGCACAAAAAGTGTGCTCCCTTTTTCGATAAAGATTTTTTACACTTTTGACACTCCATGTTCTTTCGTAGGTATGTAACAAAAATATATGAATAAAACAATGCGTACGTGCGCACCGAGTGACGTTGCGCTCGAGACTGGGGGAAAGACGAAGGGCTTATCGGTCTGTATAACCAGAGGCCTGAATCACAAACATAATCCCTTTACCGGGTTTTGGTATAAAGATCACTTAGACCTCTCTCCACAGTCTGGGTCACAGTCCCATTCATTGTCTGGCGTATAGATACTATGTAACTGACAATATCAACTTGTGTCCTCCCCCATTTTATCACTGCAGGGAAGACTTCATCCTGTCCTGGAGATTTGAAGGACTTGAAGCTGTTAATTACCCATTCAGTTTTTTGTAAGTTGACAGAATAGTTGGAACAGGTCTTGCGAGCTCCCACTGGACTTCTTCTGTGGATACGTTTTCCACCAGCCACATGAGTGTCTGCAGCAATTGGCATTCTGGGAAGTGCGTTTGTATCAAAATACTCTCGGCTTCTTTTCATGATAGTTAACGTTAGTAGAATGATGTAGTAGTAATTTATATGTTATTAATTTATTGTTTTCGAGTAATTAAGTTATTTAGTGGTCATTATATAATGTTAATTTGCCTTTGAAAATGCCGAAAGGTTCCACTAAGTGCCATCAATCAACAGTATAAATAATTCTTTTCATGTGTGGGTCAGGCCGCCGGGCCGTCAGGTTTCTTTATAGATACGGATAGTTCTGTCCCTTGTTTGGCTAGTATTAGTCTGACTCTATCAGAGGTTTCTCCAAGACTTGGTACTTTTGTATCTCAGTCGCTACTTGTATTTTGCTTTAGCGGCTTTATAGCCGTCCCAATCCTGGTCTGGTTCCTCACAGGTGTTCCATAATTACCACTTATGAAAATGGTGTGTTAATGTGTTATTATCAACCCAACTAGCAAAAAGCGGTTTTATAATTATCCTTAGACCAATTTTCAATAGACTTATAACGAAGTCTTAAGAGCTTACAAGCCCGGAACAGGGCCCACTTTATTAGTGTATTCAGTTTTTTAACAGTCTAATAGTACCCTCATGGAATTCAACTAACGACTGTAACAGCCGTGTAGCGGCATTTTGAAAAACCATACAATCCTACCAAATCTATTAATAGTCTCTTAGAAAACTAAACTAGATTGTTAAGCACTTTAAAACTGTTCTACAAGTTCTCATTTCGTTCATTTCGTTCAGTCAATCATTCAGTTATTAATATTGGGAGTTTTACACACTCCGTGTACATAATACTAAAAACTTTATTAAAATACTTACTAATAATATTTTGGACATTAATAAGGCAAGTTATATGATAATTTTTCAGAGTCCTCGTATTTCATGATGTTAATCAAAAACGTACTGGGAACTTGTATTTCTCGTGCAACATACCAAGTTTCTGGTGAAAATTTTAAAGCCCCTCTTAAAATAAGTAATTATACATTCGTATTCATTATTTTAAAATAACAAAATGTTCCCCATTAGTCATTTTCGGTAGCCATTTTTAGTTTAGCATTTGGAAGTGTTCTACTATACCTCTATAGACAAACTCGGTTCTATAATGTCCCATAGTCACACGCATTCACTCGCCATGTTTTTATCTTTTGGGGATCCGTGGTGAAATAAGAAAAACGCTAAATATACAACCTAATATTGAAATAACACCTGTAGGTGGTATTTGTGTTCATGAATATAAGCAGGTATGTATTTATTGACGATTTGTGTAAGTAATTAATATTTTTTTGAGTTAATGCGCTTTTGCTCTAATACTAACAGTACAAGTTTGTCATATTTATTCATGAGCATAATCACCACCTAACTGGTTTGGTGTCACTTCTTCTGTATTCGAGTCATAGTCCAATGTACGGAACCCTTGCCAGGTTTTGTGACTTGAACTTCACAAGGTCGTACTGCGAATCAAAAGAACTATTTTGGCCCAAACCTATTGCAAGAGTAAATAATCTTATAATGACTTTACCAACGAATCAACAAGTGTTTCTTTGACAATAACGGTATTGAACTTAGGTCGTATAAATCATTACACTTATAATAGCATGTGGCAAGTATGTTATAAGTAAAAGTAGTATCAATATAAGCTCTCATTAAACTAGATTCAATTACGACTTACGAATGGTTTCATAAAACTACTTTATTTGTAACGGATTCAAATATTGTACTTTTTAGCGCTTATAAAACTAAGTAACAAGTGTAAATGGAATCAAGTGTATTTACACTTATGGGCAGCTTTAATAGGAGATTCGGGTCTATAGTAGCCTAATAAGCAATCTTAAAAGCGCTTACAAGTGCTTGTTATAAGAACCTTCATTCTTAAGTCTGATTGCTCTTACTAAAAGCTTTTACAAGAGGGTGCGGCTTATAGTGATCTGTATACATAGTATTATAAGCCCTTAAAAGGCTAATTATCAGAATAATCGTGATCAAAAACCAAATAGCATTTTTGAGACGCATATAAGAGTAATTGCGAACGCCAAAATCAATATAAGAATCTTATAAGTGTCTTATTCCTATAACACATGTGTGCTGAGGCTATTTTGCTTGTTGGGAATACCACACGAATAGTGACTACCTGCTTTGCGTATAATACCTACACCTACGCTGTTCGTGAAGAAAATAGTGCAACTGTAAAAGCTTATAACTTGGTCAGTTTTCGTTAGTTTCATTTAATTTTTTTTATACAGTATTTCGAAGCGAAACTCTAGTCGGGGTGTCTGAGCTTTGCACTACACAAAAGTTCACGTTGTATATCGACCATAAATATTTATATATATATTATATTATACGTCACAAAGTACTAAGATTGTTTGGTCACGCTAGAATTGGACTATTTTTGTTCATTTTTTCGTATTCAAAAATGGAACATCGAGCGACATGACCACTCTCTGAGAGCCTCTCGGCGGTACTAAATCGTATTTGTTCGCGTATCTGCATTTATAGGGGTTCACAAAATACTTTGTAAAAAAAAATCTGTATCTAGTTACATAAAAAGAAATATTTTTATTGTCAAAGGAGAAGTTCTGACATAATATTACATAATTATCATAATGATTTAAACTACAGAAGCTGGTGAAAAGACAACTTTATTTTGGTAAATTTCTTACTATTTGAGCAAACTTTACAGTCATTTTTCTCTAAAAAAAGGAACCTACCTGATATCAGGTTATTCTACAAACAGATAGCCAACCCCCTTTGCAATTGCTTCGTATCCCTTGTTTATTAAATTTATCAGTAATTTGACATGAATTTAAGCATCGAAAACTATGCAAATCGTATGATTTGAAAAACCTGTTTCACTTTCATTGATAATTACCATATGTAATCCGTTGTTAGGTAAAATATGTTTTACTAAACGTTTAGAGAGATAAATTTACTAAGTATGTTAGTGAATACCATGTTTGTACGATAAATATTTAATGACTTTAAATGCAATGAAAAGTATGGTTTCTAAGCAATATGTGGCGCGAAATATGTTAGCCCTCTTAAAGGAAAGGCACATAATGGCTACACATTCATTATGAAAATGTGATTACTGTTTCAGTTAAGTTAATGTTTTGGGGTAAATGATTGAGTATCTAATTATGATCTGTGCTAAACGTATTTGCAAGTATGTTACAGTTAAAAAGAAGTTGGGAGCCGAAAAAAAATTTTAAATGAATAATTATACTTCGGGAGCCAGCAAATAATTTCCAGTTATAATTAATTTGAGACGGTAAAACCGTCTTATATTATTATAATTTTTAATCAGTTAAAAAGAGTAAACCTAATTACTAAATAACTAGAATGTATTGGTTTTAATATCAGATTTATGAAAATATTTAATTTATTATTAAAACTTTTATCCGATAGAAGAGTTTTTATTATGCTTAATCAGTTTAGGCGGTTACGGAATATAGCTTATGAGAGCCGACATTTATGATGCTTCTAAAGATACTATAATATTATTATTCCACATATTATTCTCAATGGCACAATTATACGTCATGTTCAATGAATGACTTTAAAATAATGTAGTTGTTCTTGAATATCGCAACATAATACCAAGGTAAATAAGAAAACAATACCATGAAATTTAACTAAATAAGACTACCAAAAAGGTACAACAATACATTAAGTTCTCAGATCATAGATATGCAAAATCTAAATATTACTATGAAAAATTCATGCGGGACTCGTCGCTGTGACATAAATTTACAACCAGAGAGCAGGTCAAGTCGTTTGTTGGCCTAAATAAAGGTAGCGATCGTAAATATGTATAACGTTTGAATATTGTCATTATGATAAGTTTGCCTTCTTACTAGTAACATGTAAGTAAGCTTACAGTAGTAAGTAAGCTTAAAGTAGCCTGAAGCGTCGAAAATACGAAAGGAAAAGGTACCTAATAGTAGTTTTATACTTTTTAGGGTTCTGTAACCAAAGTGTAAAAATGCTACTCTAATACTTAGTCTTCGTTATCCGTCTTTCTGTCTGTCAGTCACCACGATGTAACTCAGGAACCGTGATAGCCAGAAGTCTAAAAATTTTCTCTGATGATGTAAATCTATTAGAGCTTATTTTTATGTTGTGAGGAAATATCCATCATGAATGCTATGCCGGACTCCTACCGACTAACTGCCTACGGATTGGAGCCCAGGGTAAGCCCTCGGAAGGATGTCCAAGGACTTCCAACAGACCCACGGCCGCCACTGCGGCCTCGCCTAAGAGGTGGTTCGGGTGCCATCCCGCGTCTTTGGGGGGTTTTGGGTGTAATCTCTCTTCCAAGGGGGGGGAGGGGGGGGGGGGGTGAATCCCTCACGTCACGCTGCCATCATGGGCCTGCTTCTGGCGAGCAGCCCTCTTGAGGTCCTCAGGCCCTCGATCATGGACGCCGATAGTCTTCGGCGAATTTCTGTTAGTGCTATAACGAAAAAACTAAAGACAGAAAAATGTTGCGTCAAAACAAAACATGTCAAAAAACCGGCCAAGTGCGAGTTGGACTCGCCCATGAAGGGTTTCGTAGCGGCAAGTAACATAATATAAAAGTTCTTATAGTTCGTTGTAACTTTGATTGATGTTTTAACACGTTCGCAGTGGTAGTGATTTTTGTAACCGAAAATTGCATTTTATGACGTATTAAAAAAAACTACCAGCTCTATCTCGTTCAAACCAATTTTCGTTGGTAGTTTTTATGGCAATGTACATTATATCTTCTTTTTAGATTTATCATTCTCTTAGTTTAGAAGTTAGAGGGGGGGGGACACACATTTTTCCACTTTGAAAGTGTCTCTTGAGCAAACTATTCAGTTTAGAAAAATTTTATGTTAGATACCTCAATAGCATTTTTGAAGACCTATCTATAGATACCCTACACGTATGGTTTTGATGAAAAAAAATAATTTGAGTTTCAGTTCTGGTATGGGGATCTCCAAAATTTACTGCTTTTTTTCTAGTTTTACATAACGTCGCTGCGCCTGCAAAAGTCGCTATGTGATTTTTTTCGAATTTTGGATTTTGATGCCATTTAGATCCTTTTTTCAAGGCGCACAAGGTGCTAAAACCGAAACTTTAAAAAACCTAATATTAACTGAGTTTCAAAAAATAGCTATGTGAAATCAATACTTTTTTGCGCCCTCAAAATAATTATGTGCTTCAAATCACATGGCTAAAAAGTTCACCTTAACCAAAATATGGTCAAATGCGCGGAATTGCGCCCGCTATGTGTTTACGGGTACATAGCGATATTGGCGTACAAGTTTTAACCTAAATCTTCGCGCATTGCACAAATCAAGTGTCACATAGCTATCTTTTTCTATGAAATTTACCAGTTATTTTGGATATTTATGACATCGATCCTTTCAGGAATGTATTGAAATTATAAGGCAGTTTTGGAGCTAGAATAGTTCAGCAAAGTGTAAAAAAGTACAGGTAGGTGCTTGAATCAAATGATACAGGCTGAATTACATCACTCAACAAGCAAAGAGAGTGGTGTAGCTAGTTGCTCGGGTAATATCTAAGAATATTATTTGGTACATTCTCCTGCATCGTTGGAAACGCTCCACAACATCAGGCTCTCAAGGCTGGAACCTGCATACAGATTTCACATTTTGATTTTCCATAAACGAGGTTTGGACTTACTTTACTTTCTCAGCAATGACAGTATTTTGCTCGAGGACGATCCTTTCAATTCTTCTTTTTTTTTTTAAGTTACCTATTCTAGTTCTTTTCTTTAGTAGCTTTCCGGAATCCTCTAACAAGTACCAATGCAATTCTCTATAGCAATATGATTTTTACCTGTTACTATTCTAAACTTTATTTCTCCAAGTCGTCGAGTGTATTGGCGATCTGCAACTAGGTATTCTTTTTTCTGTCTTCAAACAGCAGTCTTAGTCCCTTACAACCGGAGTTCTGCGCTGGGCATAATCTTATTTCTGCCCTCATTAAAACAGTTGACACTCGCAATGCTACGGAAAAGACCGTACTAGCCTTAATTGTTAGTATTACTAGACTTCAGCAGCGCATTCAATTCTGTCAATTTCGAAATGCTAATTTCTTGGGTTGATTCCTTTCTTTGGGGATGTTTGTCAGTGTGTGCGCTTATATGGAAATGTTTTGAGTCTTGAGTCTGATTGCAGCTCGTTGCTGGCGTACATCACAGTGGTGTTACCTCTTCTCCTTTACTCTCCATTTTCATGAACTCTGCCTCGAGTCTACGTAGCATTTTGCAATTTAAATATCTACAGGTATAGCATGTTATCGTGGATTCAGATCCGGCTTATCCAACATGAATAAGGAATTAGAACGTGTTGGTAACTGGGTCCGATTGGATAGTGCATCGATCCCCGAAGGTCACATGCCTTTACCTTAAATGCTCTGAAATTCATTTAGAACTTATTATTCAGAACTAAGATGTCCCAGACTCTCATTCAGCCCATTACTGGCTAATGCAACGGTTGCTAATATATATTTAAAGGCCACCCAAGTGCTCCTAAATGAACTTGAAAGACTTCAAAACTTTTTATTTGTGGCATAGGTTTTTAATCTCAAAAACATATATTTATATACTTATGGAAATCCCTCATCGACATGCCGAACTCTTACCGACTAAAACCACCCCTGACTACGGCCAAGAGCTCCGGGTAAGCCCTCTAAAGGATGTCGCAGGATTCCCGACAGACCCTGACTACCACTGCGGCCTAAACGTACGGGTGCGGTGCTGGATGGGGAACAACCGCGCGTTCTTACGGGTTATTCGGATGTTGTCCCGCTTCTTAGGGCGTGTGGCATGCGTTAAATTCTCACGTCTCGCGGTTTTCTTGGTCCTGCTTCTGTAAGGACGGTGGGCAGCTCCCTGTCGTCCTTACTCCTTCAGTCACGGAGGCCGATAGTCTCAGACGAAGACAAGTCTACGGCCCCTTTTCGCTGACTGCGGACCTCGGGCAGGAGAGTCATCTCATACTTCCTCCCCGCCGCCTCTTTCACTAGCATGACCTGCTGACAGATTCCTAATTGATCCCGCTGGAGATGATGGCTCACACCATAGTCTCTAGCGAGAGAATGTCCACGCCCAGACCTGCCACGAGAACCTGTCTCTTGAATCCTGCCTATTTTTTAATACCCCATAAAATCCCAATCTTCTTTACTTAAGCCTGATTTTCTCTTATACCCTTTCAAGTTTCAGTCTACAATTTCTTGCTCAAAAATCCGAGCCCTCAGTCCTTTTCAGCGTACATTTGCATACCTACCCGGGTTTCTTAAAAAAATTGCAATATTCTTTGGTTGCTATTAAGGAGTTGGTAGAGGTGAATAATTGGGACAGCACGCCTTTTCGTGGTCTCCTTTCCGGCTATATGTAGCCAGGGATTTTGGTGCACCATCGAAAGGAAATCCCAGGCACCCTGACCAGCCCTGGTTGCCAAGCTGCGGTGACCTATCGCCGCGGTCGTCGTGGAAACCACGTCCTTCTAGGGCGGTAACCACCTCGAGGCAATCTGGACGTGAACACTCTCTCTCTGGAGACCATAGTGCGAGCCATCATCTCCAGTGGGAGTAAGTGGGACTGCGCTGCCTCTTTCTGCGAGCAGGCTTTCTCATGAACGAAGCGGTGGGTAGGGAATGCTAGAGAACCCTCCCACCCGAGTTCTGCAGTCGGTGGTGAAGGCGTCGCTGACGTATCTTTGCTGAAGACTATCGGCCTCCATGACCAGGGGCCTGAGGACTGTGAGCGGGCTGTTCATCGTCCGAAAAAACCCCCAATGACGCGGGATAGCACCCGAACCCCTCTTAGGCGAGGCCGCTGTTGTAGCCGTAAGTCTGTTGGGTGTCCAGGGACATCCTTTCGAGGACTTACCCGGGCTCCCAACCGTAGGCTGTTGGGCGTTACGTGAGGTTTTTTAGTCGTAGTCAGCCCAGAGAACGGAGATCGTTCTGGAATCACCGACAACCAGTGCTTCTTCTACGCCGACCAGTCTATTGCCGCCTTTATTGCGTACAACACATCCTCACACATCAAGGCAGCAATTTTTGCCATAGTTTCCAACAAAAATTTGATATTATTTTCAATTGACACCTTTTATTAAACAGCTATGTGTAATTAAACAACGTAAATTATGTTTAAGTTGTTCCCGATATGTGCTCAACAACACATGGCGATATTTGTGACCCAAACAAATTTAGCTATGTGTCAGATTCACAGTATATATTTTTTTGTATTTTCGTTTTTAACGTTATCTTTCTAAAAGTCATCTTCCACCACGTAAATATAATATTTACATTATAATAAAATTATTTACTTTCTCTATCACAATTACATTTTGAGTAAATCGGTTTTTACTTCCTCCTGAAAAGTAGGTTAAAAACACATAGCGACTTTTGCAAGCACAGCGACGATAAGAATCTTAATGCGGTTCACAGAATACATCTAGTTACCAAGTTTCAATATCATAGGCCTTATAGTTTCGGAGAAAAGTGGCTGTGACACACGGATGGACAGACAGACGAACAGACAGACAGACATGACGAATCTATAAGGGTTCCGTTTTTGCCATTTGGCTACGAAACCCTAAAAATCACATATTTTGCTCTCATACAGCAAAATATGTGATTTTTTGAAATGTTTCGCACTTAGCCAGTTTGTCAGTGTTTAAGGACTACCTACTAATTACTGTAGGGATTTCGCCATTATCACCTATATTAGTTGGCACGTGAACAACTTACGAACCAATTAGAAACTATGTATTGAGGTATATAACCGGCAGCTCTGAGGGGAATAGTTGGCCTCGTGACTAATTATTCTCATAAACTTATTGGACACGTAATTCCCTCTTCAGCGGCTTATTATCCTGGGTTATTTAACTGAAGCGTGACAAGGTATATCTTAGGCCCATCATCTAACTCTGGAACATCCTTGCGAGGGCTTACCTTTGACTTCTGGCCGCAGGCAGCCGTGGGTCATCGTGTTGATTAAGTCGTTAGGATTCTGGTATAGCATCCATCTTTGTTCTAGATGTACATAACTAATAATAAAAATTCCCTCAAGCGGGCGGGCGGCGTCAACTAGCAAAATATTAAAAAACCGGCTAAGTGCGAGTCTAGTGCCCGGACAGAGGGTTCCATATCAAGTAAGTAACTGCAAAAAATTACGTTTGTTGTATGGATGAGATGTAAGAGCAGTCCCCCTTCATTTTTCTTCTGCTTTTAGTATTTGTTGTTATAGCGGTAAACAGAAATACATCATCTGTGAAAATTTTAGCTTTTTAAGTATCATGTATCACAAGATACTATATTAGTTGGCACGTGAACAACTTACGAACCAATTAGAAACTATGTATTGAGGTATATAACCGGCAGCTCTGAGGGGAATAGTTGGCCTCGTGACTAATTATTCTCATAAACTTATTGGACACGTAATTCCCTCTTCAGCGGCTTATTATCCTGGGTTATTTAACTGAAGCGTGACAAGGTATATCTTAGGCCCATCATCTAACTCTGGAACATCCTTGCGAGGGCTTACCTTTGACTTCTGGCCGCAGGCAGCCGTGGGTCATCGTGTTGATTAAGTCGTTAGGATTCTGGTATAGCATCCATCTTTGTTCTAGATGTACATAACTAATAATAAAAATTCCCTCAAGCGGGCGGGCGGCGTCAACTAGCAAAATATTAAAAAAACCGGCTAAGTGCGAGTCTAGTGCCCGGACAGAGGGTTCCATATCAAGTAAGTAACTGCAAAAAATTACGTTTGTTGTATGGATGAGATGTAAGAGCAGTCCCCCTTCATTTTTCTTCTGCTTTTAGTATTTGTTGTTATAGCGGTAAACAGAAATACATCATCTGTGAAAATTTTAGCTTTTTAAGTATCATGTATCACAAGATACTGTCTCGTGACAAATAGACAGACAGGTGGACAGGGAAATCTCAGTAATAAGGTCCCATGTTCATCTTTGGTCACGGAACCCAAAAAAGCAAAAATATTAATTAGGCTTATCTATTGATGAAAGTATGTAATTGGGTTATATTTTGACCTCTAGTTAATTAGTTGCTAGGTCTATAATTACAGATGTCGAGGATTACGTGGAGTACAAACACGCAAGTCAATAACGTGTCATTTAGTATAGTAATTACTCATTCGAGTAACTATTTTACTGAAAATAAGCCAAAGCCAGTTTGAATAATAACAAAAACTTAATGTGGGTACAATACATACAGTTTCTTTTATTGATGAAGTGTGAAGATGAGAGTTATTTTCTTACATACATCTTAACTCTAAACATTACAGGTAACATACTTGCTTGAGTTTTTTGATGAACTTAAATTACTAAATCCGGCTAAGTGCGAGCCGGACTCGCGCACAGAGGGTTCCGTACTAAAAAGTCACGTTTGTTGTATGGGAGCCCCTTAATCCTGCTTTTTTCTGATCTTAGTACCTATTTGTTGTTATAGCAGCAGCAGAAATACATTATCTGTGAAAACTTCAATTCTCTTGTTATCACGGTTCCTGAAATACAGCCTCTTGACGGACAGACAGACGGACAGGGAAGTCTTATGAATAGGGTCCCTTTTTAACTATTTGCGTTCATCTTAGTCGTTCACTCTTGACAGAGTGATCACAGTTAATAATGTTGCATTTTGATTGGTTACAGCAGCCCTTGCGATGCGCCTTCACTTGTTGCGGTCCTTAGCTTCCTGTAAACTCCGTACGATGGAAATTTCCATTTGGGGACCGGATCCTTAAAAGCACTACCTTCTTGAGGAGTGTTCTGTAATGCATCATTGTATTAAGGCCGCGTGGGTCAGATTTTGAGTTTTTTGAAACAATCCTAGTCAAAAAGTAAAGGGTTTTTAAATCTGAAAAATATATATATAATAGTTAAGGATATAAGCTAAACATATTCCGAGCCCGTTACACGATCCAATAAATTTCACTAGATAGAAAAAAATTCCAAAGTTGACCCTCTCAGAAAAGTTTTTTCAAAACTGTGGCTAAACTATTAACATTTTATATATTTTTTTTGCACTCAATTAAAGGTATTAAGTTTTTATACACATTTTCCGAGCGTTTTTCTATAAACAACTATTTACATAGTTATCATGTACGAATATCTACCAAACGCAATAGAATTGCGCCGCTGACGGCCGATCAGTCTCGCCCTGGCGCTTGTGGAGGCAGGACCTGTGTCAGTTTTTTTCGCAACTATTTCGTAATTATTATGCCAAATTACGTTGAAATCGCGCCACAGTATAAAAATATCAGTAATGTGCAAAATGTAATTAGATTAACCGTTACAAATACATACGCGACTCATGGTAAAAATGTGGTGATCTTTTACTTTTTAAGTGTTTTCACGACATGGTAACCAGCTACCTAATGCATTAATATGTCTACGAATTACATGATAATTTCGCAATCCAACATGACGGCCACGCCGTAATCACAAAATTTCATGATGGGTATCGTTTAAGGGGTTTTTTGGTATGCTGAGTACGAATTACGTGTTAATTTTGCAATCCAATATGACCGCCGCGCCGTAATCTCAAAAATCATGATGGGTATCGTTTAAGCGGTTTTTTGGTATGCTGAGTACGAATCACGTACTAATTTTGCAATACAAGATGGCCGCCGCGTCGTTATCACAAAATTTCATGATGGGTATCGTTTAAGGGGTTTTTTGGTATGCTGAGTACGAATTACGTGTTAATTTTGCAATCCAATATGACCGCCGCGCCGTAATCTCAAAAAATCATGATGGGTATCGTTTAAGCGGTTTTTTGGTATGCTGAGTACGAATCACGCGATAATTTTGCAATCCAATATGGCCACCGCGCCGTAATCACAAAATTTCATGATGGGTATCGTTTAAGGGGTTTTTTGGTATGCTGAGTACGAATTACGTGTTAATTTTGCAATCCAATATGACCGCCGCGCCGTAATCTCAAAAAATCATGATGGGTATCGTTTAAGCGGTTTTTTGGTATGCTGAGTACGAATCACGTGATAATTTTGCAATCCAATATGGCCGCCACGCCGTAATCACAAAATTTCATGATGGGTATCGTTTAAGGGGTTTTTTGGTATGCTGAGTACGAATTACGTGTTAATTTTGCAATCCAATATGACCGCCGCGCCGTAATCTCAAAAATCATGATGGGTATCGTTTAAGGGGTTTTTTGGTATGCTGAGTACGAATTACGTGTTAATTTTGCAATCCAATATGATCGCCGCGCCGTAATCTCAAAAAAACATGATGGGTATCGTTTAAACGGTTTTTTGGTATGCTGAGTACGAATCACGTACTAATTTTGCAATACAAGATGGCCGCCGCGCCGTTATCACAAAATTTCATGATGGGTATCGTTTAAGGGGTTTTTTGGTATGCTGAGTACGAATCACGTGATAATTTTGCAATCCAATATGGCTGCTGCGCCATAATCATAAAATATCATGTTGGGTATCGATTAAGGGGTTTTTTGTTATGCTGAGTACTAATCACGTGATAATTTTGCAATCCAATATGGCTGCTGCGCCATAATCATAAAATATCATGTTGGGTATCGATTAAGGGATTCTTTCGTATGCTAGGTACCAATTTAATGTCATTGGCCTTAATTTTACAAAAATCCTGTTGTCATAGTATTTTCGCATTGCTAGGCCTAAACTTAATGAGCAAATCTTTTTAATTTACTACTGTAAATAGCTTAGGTGGCCAAATTGAATTCCAAAATTATCATGTTATTTGTACTCAGCATTCGAAAAAACCCATTAAAAGATATCCATCACGAAATTATATGATTACGGCGCGGTGGCCATTTTGGATTGCAAAATTATCCCGTGATTCGTACTCAGCATACCAAAAAACCGCTTAAACGATACCCATCATGGAGTTTTGCGATTACGGCGCGGCGGCCATATTGGATTGCAAAATTATCCCGTGATTCGTACTCAGCATACCGAAAAACCACTTAAACGATACCCATCATGGAATTTTGCGATTTAGGCGCGGCGACCATATTAAATTGTAAAATTATCACGTGATTCGTACTCAGCATACCAAACACCCCTTAAACGATACCCATCATAAAATTTTGTGATTACGGCGAGGCGACCATATTGGATTGCAAAATTATCCCGTAATTCGTACTCAGCATACCAAAAACCCCTTTAAACGAAACCCATCATGAAATTTTGTGATTACACCGCGGTGGCCTTTTTGGATTGCGAAATTATCACGTGATTTGTACTCAGCACACCAAGAAACCCCTTAAACGATACATATGGTCACGCCTTTATCCCCGAAGGGGTAGGCAGAGGCATATTATATGCCCACATTTTACCTTTGTATAATTTGTCCCACGTAATAGGTGGTGAGCCGTATTGCCGTGTTTAAATGGACAGGCGCAGGTTGTGACTGCCTGCTGTTGAAATAAAGCCTTTAATTAAGCTTAACGACTGCCATTTTACTGGCAACCGGGACCAACGACTTAACGCGCCTTCCGAAGCACGGAAACGCTCAAATAAATATCACGAAGTGATCACATGGATGGTCACCCATCCATGGACTGGCCATAGTGAAAGTTGCTTACTGCAGTGATCGTTTACAGAACACTGAGTCCGCGGGGCCACGAGCGCCGAGCTTAAACGATACCCATCATGAAATTTTGTGATTATGGCGCGGCGCCCATATTGAATTGCAAAATGATCACGTGATTCATACTTAGCATACCGACTTTAGAAAACTTTAGAATTTTTTATGACCAGCTATTATGTAATTTTCATTTTTTACGCAACTGTAACCATCTAGCAAACGTACGCAACGGAAACTCTCAAAAAAATGAAATATCCTAGTTTTCGAAAAATGTTTCGTTGCTGCTCAGCTCTCATTCGCCTTAGCGTGATGTTATATATTTTGTTATTTTTGAAAATAGACATTCTGTTAAGGAAGTTTTGAAATTCAACTAGCAGTCTCTTAGACTCTATAGTTCAAACAACTAAACAAACAAACAAACTCTTTAGCTTAAAAATAATAGTATAATACACTCGAGAGCAATGAATCCGGGTCACTTAAAGAATGTTAAAAATCTCGGAAACTAAAAATGATAGGTTAATGCAATAAATTGTATTTAATAGACAATGTAATACTCCTTAAATGAAAGTAAAAAAAATATGAGTCACCATACATTTTATTAACACAAAATTACATAAAGAAAAAACTGCCGATCTCTCCTTAAAACAAAAATAGGAAACATGAAATTTTTGAACTTTATTACGATTTTCTTGAATTTTAATACTTCGTATTGCCTCCTCGTGCTTCCATTACTGCGTTTACGCGGTTTGGCATGCTGTACACCAAGTTCCTTATACGATTTTGGGGAATATTCTCCCATTCCTCTGTGAGAGCAATTTTGAGCTCACGAAGCGTGATTGGGGGAGGGTTTCGTTGTTTTACGCATCTGCCTAGCTCGTCCCAAGCATGCTCGATCGGGTTGATATCCGGGCTGCGCGCTGGCCACTCCATACGAGTAATGTTCATCTCTTGAAGGTAGTCATTCACAATCCTACCTGTATGAGGTCGGGCATTGTCATGCATAAATATAGCATCCTCACCTAAATTGACCATAAATGGACCAACGTGATCATTGAGGATTTCTTCCACATATCTTACGCTAGTTAAAGAGCCGTTTTCTATGATCACCAGCTCTGTGCGACTTTCAGAAGAAATTCCGGCCCACACAAGTACAGACCCACCACCGTAGGCTACTTTTTCTTCGATGCATGCTTGCTTGAATCTTTCCCCTGGTCTTCGATACACTCTGTGTCTTCCATCGTGCTTGTAGAGCATTAATTTTGATTCGTCGGAGAACATAACTTTTGACCAATCTTCAATACTCCAATTTACGTGGCTCTGGGCATACCTTAGTCTCGAAATACGATGCCCACGCTCCAGTTTAGGGCCGTTTGCAGGTCTAAGGGGTTTTAAGTTAGATTCAGCAAGCCGACGTCTTACTGTCCATGCACTTGGGTTACTTCCTCCGAGGCGTCGAAACTGATTGGTGAGTTCAGTTCCTGTGAGAAAACGATTTCGAAGCATGGTGTTCACCAAGTATCGGTCTTCTCGTGCTGTGGTACACCTGGTTCTGCCCGTTCCTGGTCTGCGTAGGTTAGAACCAGTTTCTTCGTAACGTCGGAGAACTCTTTGTACTGTTGACAGCGACACTCCGACAGTCCTGGCTGTATCGCGCTGACTCCGGCCGGTTTCCAGCATTGTAAGTATTCTGGTGCATTCTTCAGGCGTAAGCGACATAATTTCAGCTTGATTAATGAATATAGAGCACTATCAACATGGTTTATGTACCCACATAAATGACAGATTACAAACAAAAGCAACACCAAATGCTGTAATTTCGTAGTTCCATCTTCGAAAGTGGCCCTTTTTCAAATTTGATTTTTTTATGATATAACTTTACAATAACTAAGAAGTTTTAATACCTTCATTTAAGGAGTATTACATTGTCTATTAAATACAATTTATTGCATTAACCTAGCATTTTTAGTTTCCGAGATTTTTAGGATTCTTTAAGTGACCCGGATTCATTGCTCTCGAGTGTATATATGTATAATTAACTCATTTATTTACGAAACTCTAATAAATCACTACACATATTAAAGTTAGATGCATTTACTACGTCAAACAAAGTTAGCATGCTGTTTCTTTCTACTCTACTGTATACTGTGGCATGAGAGTTCACTGCCGCTGCCGGCGCGCGGTGTGTCTCGCGTCCGGGGCGAGGGGAGCGCCAAATGCCTACTTGTGCGCTATAACCGACCCTTAAGCATTTTACGTTATGTTTAGGCGTAAGGTGGGAGAATATTTGCAAAATTTCCAATTATGAGCGTTTTCTTACTGCAAGGGGCACGTTAAACCATTGGTCCCGGTTACCAGTAACAAGGGACTCATGGAGGACAAATAGATAGACAACTTGAAACATATTTCATCAGTAGGTTGTGGCCGCCTGGCTTCATCCATTTCAACATGTCTAATGGCTCTGCATCGACTACAAAGGACTTACTCTCCCTACTTTAACTTTCAAAACATAATATTTTTCCGTTATTTCATAACAAATAAGTTCTATTGACATGCGCTCATTTTGATAGAAAACGTTGGCTGCATGAAAAATAAACAAAATTAATTTAAAATAATTAATGAAAAAAATACAATGAATTTACTTATTTTTAATGAGACCTAATTGAGAGTAGAATACATGACTCAATTTAAATTAAATTAATTTCTAAAGAATTTTTCTTCGTGTATTGCATCCTCAGCTGATATTTAAATGGCGTGGCAGCCTAAGGACGCTTGCACCAGAGGCACTCGCGCTGCCGACCCTGTAAAAAATATTTTATCAAATCAAAATAATAATACAAAAACTAAACACTATAATAGCGAGCTACTTTTAACTACTTGGAAGACTATGTTTGTTCGAAGTGTCTTCGGTCCATTGTGAGCATAAAGTGTTTGGAGCGAATCTCATCAGTCGCCTCGCTTTTGCTAGTCGTACTTTGGTTAATTATTATTAATGTTTGCTTCAAATGATGAGACAGGAACATATATTTCTATTTCCTTATTAATGTTATAACAACATAAACGCGACAAAGATAGGCTTTCTACTTGGAACTTTAGATCTTTGAAAACATCTGGTGACGACGTGCTCTGGGTTCTTGCAGGTGGTGGCAAGAGAAACAGCTGGTTTCTTGGTGAACTTTATAATAACGGTTCTTGTACAAATCACAGACGTATAGGTAGGTATATATAGGTGCGCGTGTTGAGGTGACGGTGTTTTTTGACGTAGTGACTGACGGCCGCACAGCTGTTGCTCGGTGAGCGGGGCGCGTGGACCCCCCGCGTCTTGGATGCCCCTGCGTCGTCCTGCTGGCGACGATATGTCTCCGACATGCTCCCGGTGTTGAAGACTTGTCTTCAAATTCAGTGTGTGACTGGAAGGAGACAGATAGTATTATAAGCGCGTCGAACGATACCTGTCTTAGTCTTGATATCGGCGACTCTAGCTATTCCGTCTCTCCCGGGTATGAGACGAACAATGCGCCCCATTGGCCACATGAGAGGCGGCGTGTTTGGCTGCTTCAGGACCACCATAGATCCCTCTTCAAGGGTTCCTTCGGAGTGCGCCCACTTGGTCCTCTGTTGGAGGTAAAATATGTATTCGTTAGAAAACCTTTTCCAAAATTGTTGTTTTAGGTGTTCTATGCGCTCGAATCGCTTTAGGTTGGCAATGTTCTGGCTGGTTACTTCTGGATGAGGCAAAGCAGTGAGAGACCTTCCAATTAGGAAATGGGCAGGAGTTAAAGGGTAAAGGTCAGATGGATCTGTGGATAAGGGTGTAAGAGGACGAGAGTTTAATATGGCTTCAACCTGTATCAAACACGTAGCCATCTCTTCGAAGGTAAGATGTGTAAGACCTAGTATACGTCGCAAATGTCCTTTAACGCTACGTACTAAACTTTCCCATATCCCACCGAACATAGGAGAATAACTTGGAATGAAAGAGAAATTAATACCTGACTCTGCCATTTCGGATGAGTAGTCCTGCTTTAAAATGTCAGCCAGCGCGTTACATGTTCCTACGAAATTAGTACCATTGTCAGAGTAGATGGTTTTCGGTTTACCTCGACGAGCAATAAATCTGTTAAGTGCTGCAATAAAAGCTTCCTTGGTAAGATCCGAGACAAGCTCCAAATGAACTGCCCGTGTGGCTAGACAAACGAATACACAGATATAGGATTTAATGAGTCGGCATCCTCTACCTTTACGATCGGCTATCAGAATTGGTCCGGCGTAATCCGTGCCTGTCTCGAGGAAAGGAAACTCTAACTGAACCCGTTCCTTTGGCAGATTACCCATCATAGGTTGAACGGTTTGACCCTTGATACGTTGACATTTGACGCATTTATGTACTGTGGATTTTGCAAGGTTCCTGCCACCCAAAGGCCAGTAGTTATGTCGTAATGACGACAATAATAACTGTGGTCCAGCATGAAATAATCTTAAGTGGTAGGTATTGAATAGCAACTTAGTAATATGATGCTGACTACATATAAGAATCGGATGCTTTACATTGTAATCATAGTATGAGTTGTCCAGTCTTCCTCCTACACGTATGATTCCTGATTTGATGAATGGTGATAAAGAAATAAGACGGTTTTTCTTGGGAAGAGATTTTCCCGATGAGAGCAGATCATACTCCATGGGAAACATTTCCCTCTGACATGTTTGAATAATAAAGTCAGCACTGTACGACAATTCTGAACTTGTTAGAGTTGAGCCTAGACTTAAATTATTATTACGAGCCTTATTTACAAATCTAAATAAATATGCTATAGTACGTTGTAATTTAGTGTAATTAGATGAATTGTTGATTAAATTCAAAATTAATTGATTATATTTGATTTCATTGGACTGAGTAATTGTGTTTGTATGAAATGATGCATTGTATTGTGTGTGTGATCTCAATAGCTCCGGTAGTGGAACATTGCTGTCTGATTTAGGTGTAGACGGCCACTGAGAGGCATCAAGAGACAGATAGGAAGGACCTGACCACCACAAGGAACATTGACCTATGAGGTCAGCGCTAAGACCACGTGAGATCAGATCAGCTGGGTTCTCTTTTGAGGGCACGTAGCGCCATGTGTGATCACCAAAACCTTCCCGGATCTCGGAAACGCGATGCCTGACAAAAGGCTGAAGAGAAGCCGGGGACGATGACAGCCATCCCAGAACTATCATTGAGTCGCACCAAAAGATACAACTATCAGGTTTTATTGTTAGGGATTCCAGAACTTTCGTACATAGTCTTGTACCGAGTAAAGCTCCGCAAAGCTCCAACCTTGGGATAGTAGTAGCCTTAACCGGCGCGATCTTGCTCTTGGAGGTAAGTAGACTTACATGAATGGAGCCATCGCCTGCCACGGCGCGAATGTAAATGCAAGCGCCGTAACACCGTTCGGAAGCGTCGCTAAAAATGTGTAAAGCTATAGATGAAGGATTGTCACATACAACCCACCGTGGGATACTAAGTGTGTTCAGATGAGGCCAAGTTTCAGTAAGCTTTAGCCAAAGCTTTTTAACCTCTGCCGGCACCTCTCCATCCCAAGAACACCCATCAATCCACAGCCTTTGGAGGATTAGCTTGGCCTCCATGATGGTTGGTGAAACTAGTCCTAGGGGATCAAAGATCTGTGCAATTATAGACAGTATGTGACGTTTTGTAATGATAGTGTTTGTGTGTAATGGTGAATTTATTGAAAAAGTGAGTGTGTCTGTGTTACACCGCCAATTGAGACCGAGAGTTTTACTAGGTTCGTCAATGCTTAAACTCACTGTGTTAGAAGAAGTTGTAGTCTGATTTGTCACTGAATTTAGAATTTCGTGGCTATTAGACTGCCACTTCCGTAGAGTCAACTGTGCTGACCCCAAAGTTTTGATGATGTCTCTGCCTAGGGTGATAGTGGAATCGATGGAGTCACTCCCCGACAGGAGATCATCCACGTAGAGATCATGATGAATAGCGCGTTGCGCTTGTGTAGTAGATGCCTGCTTCGCGAGCTCAGTCAGACATCTTGTACTGATGTATGGTGAAGCTGAATTCCCGTAAGTTACTGTGTTCAAAATATACTCTATAAGGGGCAGAGAAGGATCGCATCGCCATAGAATCTGCTGTAGAGGCCGTTGAGATTCCTCAATATTGATTTGTCTGAAAAACTTCTCTATGTCAGCTGATATGACGTATTTATGTTGGCGGAACCGCAATAGAATAGACATCAGATCATCCTGAACTCTAGGGCCTACAGCCTGAATATCGTTGAATGACTTGCCTGATGTTGTAACCGCTGAGGCGTCGAAGACGACTCGCAATTTGGTGCTTGTACTGGACTCTCGAAACACGCCGTGATGTGGAAGAAAATATGAGTATGGTGATGAATCTGAGAGAATAGGAGATTTAGTCATGTGACCTAATGCCTCATACTCGTTCATAAAATCCACATAAAGTTTCTTAAGTTCCGGTTCTCGGTTGAGTCTACGCTCTAATGACAAGAAACGTCGTTTGGCCATGTCATAAGAGTTTCCTAATGCTTTAGGGGATGCTTTCAATGGAATGGACACAATGAAACGGCCGTTGCTGTCTCGTTTTGTTGTGTCCATGAAGTTCTGCTCACATAGGCGTTCTTCGGAAGTGAGATTGTATTTTGGTGAGATTGAATCTAGTTCCCAAAAACGTGTGAGGTCTGTGGTGTGTGTGTGTGTTGTGTGTTTATCATGTGTAAACATGCACAATAATTTGCTATCAATTGACTGTGGTAGTGCGCCTGATATTAGCCAACCGAGCTTTGTTTCGAAAAGCGTTGGCTGTTGTTTACCTAGCTGTATGCGACTATGACCTATCACTGACCAAAAGACTTCTGCTCCCACGAGGATATTAATTTCAGATGGAATGTTGAATGACGGGTCAGCTAGGTGAATGCCTGATGGTACAGGTAAGTTTTGTATGTCAATGTATGAATGCGGTATGAATGGTGTGATTTTCGGCAAGACAAAACAATCAATGTCAGTTGTGTATGAACCGTCACAAGATTCTAAATGCAAGGAGCAAGACTCTGATATGATTGACGTTTGACTGTTTATACCTGCCAGGCTTGAGCTTACATTACGAATAGGTAATTTAAGCTTACCGCAAAGATCCTTGGTAATGAAATTGGCCGTGCTTCCATTGTCTAGTAAGACTCTGGCGCCGTGCGACCTTCCCAAATGATCCGTCACCTTTACCCATGCTGTGGAAAGTAATACATTACATGATGAGGAAATTGGTTTAAATTCGTGATTTGTGCTCGATAATGCTAAGTGTTCACTATGGGTACTAGATTCTTCAGCGTGGGAATGAACGAGAGAATTATGCTTTTGATCGCAATATTTGCAATTTCCCAGTCTACAGGTTTCCTGCAAATGGCCTGGACGTAAGCAGTTCACGCATAGTTTTAAATCTTTGACCTTTCTAATGCGTGCATCAATGGATAATGCCCTAAACTGATCACAGCTAAATAAATTATGTGATTGCTTGCACAATGGACAGGAAAGTGAAAATCTAAGTCCCGGCTTAGCCTTGCTGGAAGCTACTACGAAACTCTTCGGCTTATTGTTAGTTGTGACCCTAGCATGAGACACCCTTGCCTCCTCGAGCGTCTCCAACAGGTTACAGCGGTTTGAAACGAAGGTAGTGAATGTGCTTAAAGAAGGGGGCTCAGTCAGAGAATTCCTATGTTCCTCCCATTCCCTATTAGTAATTGGATCTAGCTTTGACGCCATGATGTGGATAATTAATGAGTCCCAGTGTTCAATAGGTTGACCCAAGGTTGCTAAAGACCTCAGATTTTTTCTTGTTTCATCCACAACCATACGCAGGCTTTTACTACACTCTTTGCTCACCGACTCAATGTTAAACAAAGCTTGTATGTGATTAGTAACCAGTAGCTGTTTGTTGTCGTACCTGTCACATAATAATTTCCACGCTTCCTCATAGTTGCTGCCTGTAAAATCCAAGCTCCCAATTACCAAGGCAGCAGCGCCGTGAAGAGAACTACGTAAATAATGAAATTTGTTGATATCATTGATGCCTTTCTCCTCATGAATCAAGGACACATACATGTCCTTAAACTCCAACCAATTCTGATAACCGCCGCTAAAATGAGGTAAATTAATTTTAGGTAATCTAACATTACCTTGCCTTTGTGTAACCACAGTGAGCTGATCACCAGAACCGACCTCAGATTTTCCAGTCTGCTGACTGCGGTGCGTAGCTACGATTGTGCGAGCAGCTGCTAGCTGCTTGTAGTACTGGGTCTCGAACTGGTCGCGATCAGAATATTGCTCGTCTGGTTTAGCCGCCAAGTACTCCAATTCACTCTGAAATCCATCATAAATAGGATATATAGAAACCAATTTATCAACTTTCAACTCTAATTCGGCTAACTGTTCATCGCTAAGCTGTTTGCATGTTTTTATAGGCGTCAAATAGCTAGTAAATTGAGTCAACTGAGATTTTAAAGCAGCACGCCTCTTTACCAGTTCCTTCACTTTTTCATCAGCCATGGTTGCAAGTTAAAAGGAATTGAAGAACGAAAATAAAAGTGAAGGGCCAAGTATGACTAGTAAAAAGAAATGTTACATACGTAACTGGCAAGCGAACAGCTGATTGCAATAGATAGGTAGGTATCAATCTATTGTGGGTTGAATGACCGTTTGAAAACGGAATAAAAAATATAAAGGAGATCATTCACGTTTCATACATTTTTGGGCCAATTCTGAAAGTGCCGGCCAGAAAAAAAGAATGTAATATTCGCATAGAACACACAATTTTTAGCAAAAAATACTACTACATTAACCCTGTGCGTGCTATGGTTTTGTTGTTACATGCTTTTAAAATACGAGAAAAATGTTATTTTGATGATGTATTTTGATACATTTCATCACTTGAATAGTGATTTGTTTTTACGTTATTCTATAGTAATAAGAAAGAATTATCATTTTACTAATTATCTACGTACCTACGCACAAATAAAATGTACGTAACGATTCACAACAAGTCCAAACTTGTTTCAAAAAACTTAGACAAAGGTGCCGCGCGCGCTTCCCGCCAGGCTCAAGCGACAGGTACCTGGCAAATCACCCCGCCACCTCCCGAAGCCAGATGGGTGCGATGGGGCCCTACCACCAACCCCGGGGTCCAAGCCAGCCTCACCTGCGAGTGGTGCACCTCCTGATAAACGGATGAGGTCATAGCGCACAGAAAAGGAAAATTCGAAACTAAACCCTATACCAACCCGTCTGGCCAGCGTGATACAGTAAGGCCAAATATCCTCCTATGATACACACAACAAAACAACGGCCCCTAGTTCCCGGCACTCCCGCTGTTCCCGATCACGGCAGCGGTCGGAGTGATGGCGGGAGGGGGGGTGCTAAGAATCTTCGGGTCACGGGAGGCTGCCATACAAAACTGACCCTGGCTACGTTTAATGGAACTACTCTGCGCCTGGACGAGCGGCTCACCGAACTCGAGGTAGAACTAGGTCGTATTAACTGGCACATCCAGTATTGTGCGAGGTCCGAAGAAAGGGGGAGGACACGCTAACCCTTGCATCAGGTGACCTGTTTTACTTTCGTGAAGGTGACGGAAGACATTCTTCCAAAGGGCGGGATTGGCTTTATGGTGAAAAAGGACCTTGTTAGCAGCTTTGTGGAGATCAGGAGTGTTTCGCCTCGGGTAGAGTACTTAATACTGAGACTCACCAACAGGTACACCCTGAAGGTGATACAAGTGTACGCCCCGACCTCGAAAAGCACTGTCGAGGCAGTTGAGACCGTGTACGAGGACATAGCAAAAGCACTACATGGTACTGCCAAGACTCATTACAGCGTTGTGATGGGGGACTTCAATGCCAAAGTGGGAGTACAAGAACGCGGCCAAACGAAGATCGTCCCCTTTGGTGTAGTGCGCAGAAATGACCGAGGCCATATGCTTGTCAGTTTTCTTGAGTCGCAGGGCCCCTTCTTGATGAACTCTTTCTTTACGAAGAAGCCCCACAGAATATGGACTTGGCGATGCCCCGACAAGGTCACAAGGAACGAGATAGACTTCATCATGACGGACAGGAAGTCTATATTCAGAGATGTCTCTGTGGTTAACAGGTTTAATACCGGTGGTGATCACCGACTTCTAAGAGCATATCTGAATTTGGACTTCCGAGCTGAAAGGGCCCGTATGATGAAGCCTACTCTCCGACCTACCGCGCTCCAGTTAGCCTAAGGGGCTGAGAGGTTCCAGTTAGAACTTCAAAATCGTTTTGATCTGCTAGAAACCACTGGCAATATTCACGATAAGGCCGAGAATGTGGTCAGGACGCTACAGCAAGTGTCCCGAAGGTTTTTGTCCGGAAAAAGCAATAACAGGTGCTCTGAGCTCTCGCCCGAGACTCTCGAACTTATGAGAATAAGACGGGAAACGCCATCTGCGCACTCGTCTTCGTCAGACCAGCGGGATCTAAATCTCAGAATCCGAAAGCTGATACGACGCGACCTTAGACGCTATAACACCAGCATCGTCGAGGCAGCAATCGAGCAGAACAGGGGTACCAAAGTATTTGCCCAACAGCTTGGAAGACCCCGTCTGATGAAACTGAAAACAGCGGATGGCAGAACTGTGACCTCAAGGTTGGAGATTCTCGAGAAAATTAAGAGCTTTTACAGAGACCTGTATGCATCACGGACAAAAAGGCCGACGAGTAGGACCCTACTGATTGTGACCACCGAGTCCCACTATCGCGCCACTATAGCGAGGACATTCCGGACATCGGTCAGGGCGAGGTGAGGGTGGTTCTCGGGCAACTTAAAAACAACAAGTCCCCTAGGGAGGACGGAATTACAACTGAACTACTGAAGGTGGGAGGGGGGCTCCGGTTCTCAACGAGCTGACGAGTTTGTTTATTCCGTCCTCCAACAGGGACAAACACCTGAAGCGTGGAGCGGGAGTCCGGTGGCTCTGTTCTTCAAGAAAGGTGATAAGACCTTGCTGAGGAATTACAGACTCATCTCGCTCCTGAGCCATGTTTACAAGTTGTTCTCGAGAGTAGTCACAAACCGCCTCGCCCCGGAAGGCTCGACGAGTTTCAGCCAAAGGAGCAAGCCGGATTTCAAAAAGGCTTCAGAACCGTGGACCACATCCATACTGTACGGCAGATTGTACAGAAAACAAACGAGTACAATCAGCCGCTGTGTATGGCTTTTGTGGACTACAGGAAGGCCTTTGACTCTGTCGAAATGAAATACTCTTTATCTTTATTTTACATGCTCCTTTATGTAGGAGAAATCAAAATTGGGCATAAAATATGCCTCTGCCTCACCCTTCGGAGAAACAGGTACATTTATATGTATGTGTGCTTATTATGTGTGCTGAAAGACATAATTAATAAAATAAATCACTTTTCAACTGCTCATATCAATTAGAATGACACCTTCGAAATAACATTTTTCACGAATTTTAAAAGCATGTAACAAAAAAACCATAGCACGCACAGGGTTAATGTAGTAGTATTTTTTGCTATAAATTGTGTGTTCTATGCGAATATCACATTTTCTTTTTCTGGCCGGCACTTTCAGTTTTTGGTCCAAAATGAATGATGTCCTTTAAAAGGAGGTACTTTTGGCTGTCGGCAAAAACTTTTAACTACGGTTTAACTCACTATTAATTTGAAAAAGACAATAGTTTTACAATTTGGGAAAAAAAATGTAGGTAGTTAAAAAAATAAATTTGCAAATTACTTGAACTAATTATTATTCTACACTGCACAATAAAATTAACGGAATCACTACTAACTTTCACTGATATTAATAGATCGGTATTCTACTGTTATGTACGGCACAATAATACATAAGTAGGCGTTTTTATAAAATGTTAAAGATGGAATAACTACAAGTAACCACTAGATAGTTTCACAGCACAGAACACTATTGATCTACGCTGATATCTACTGCGCCGAGGTATATAATTATGGTTATGTAGCTAGCACTACGAGATAGACAGCTACGGGACGATACTTTGGTTTGCGATATTAACTACTCGGACTAGGGATATGGTTAGTAATAAGCGACTAATGTTAGTAGGTAATGAAATTGGAATGATCTCACGTATGCTGCACGCTTCGCATCCAATCTGGCTATTCTGATTTCGCCGTAAATAGAATATTCCTTTGATGAAAACGATGTCGCTGGGCTTCACTTGGGCTGCTACTCGGCTGTGACCCGATGAAAATGACCCTTACGACTGATCGATTTTCTGAATTTCTTCTGAATTTTTGTGAAATATTCCGCACCAATCCTATGCCTTTCCGACGATCGTTGACTGGAACTGGGCTCCGAATATGATCGCGATGACCTGCTTGTCCAATTGCGACGATTGAAGGTGTCTGACAATTTTTTTTTTTTTCAAAAGACCGTTACTCCACTTCGCTGCTGGAATTCTTTTTTCTTCTTCTCGAAGGACCATGTGGTGACGACGTGCTCTGGGTTCTTGCAGGTGGTGGCAAGAGAAACAGCTGGTTTCTTGGTGAACTTTATAATAACGGTTCTTGTACAAATCACAGACGTATAGGTAGGTATATATAGGTGCGCGTGTTGAGGTGACGGTGTTTTTTGACGTAGTGACTGACGGCCGCACAGCTGTTGCTCGGTGAGCGGGGCGCGTGGACCCCCCGCGTCTTGGATGCCCCTGCGTCGTCCTGCTGGCGACGATATGTCTCCGACACATCGGTCATAAATTGCAGTGCAGTTACAACAAAATTTCTTCATGAGAATAAAAGTGGTATGATACCGTAAATAGAATTGATATGATTTCAAATGTTACCAGATAACATTTGAAAAAAATAAATTAATCGAATTCAACATGCTCCTTCTTCTTCTTAAAAATGTTAGCAAATGTTAAATGTCGACAGGTTGTAGATATAAAATAACCTAGTTTATATTTTTTATACCACTAATGTAGCAAGTAATCCTGAAATCTTATAAAATTTATGTTTGCAACACCGCAAATTTATACTTCGAGCGCGGAATATAACGCAGAAAACCATTTCTTTATTGATAGAAACATTGTTAGTATATTTTTCTCCTTTCATAGGAAGCCCGATTGGCAGAAATTACTTCATGTTACTAACCCTGAATACTATTGACTTGGCTTGATCTTTCAAATATTTAAGCAAACTTTTCACAAATTGGAAAAACTGTGCTTAATTCAAAGTGGTTTAAAATTACCGGTAGGAATACATCGGGAATCAACTAAAATAAAGCCAATGTTAGTTCTCTCAGCAATAAAAGCCGCAGCCTCAGTCTATTGCAGATATAGAATGTTTCAAAACTCAACTCTAGCTTTAAATTTAGAAAAGAGCTAGACATGAGCTAGTTCGTTAGAAACTACTTAATTTGTGATGCACGCGACACTGTAAAAAACAGTAGATGCTAGTAGATAAGTGAACTAACTAGCTTTACAAACGACTTCTACCGGTGCTTTCGTGCAGTAGCAATTGTGTTAAATGTTGTACCTATATTGCCTTCTGCTGAAATAAATTGCTATTTACAACCTGATTCATCCCTGTACCACTATATTTCAGCTACTTTAACAAAATTAATTATGCAATTTGTTAGGATCAGCGCCCGAAAGATGTTTATTTCTGCACTACTGCATAATTTTATTATTTTTTATAAGACACTCTGCAGCCTTAACAATAATTAGTAAAATAGTTTGATTTAGGTAACAACAATAAAATATTGGTGGAGTATTTTTGGATTGGTTATTAATTGGTCAAATGAGTAAATAAATGGCTGAGTACCTACGTGACTTTTATTATTTTATATTAATACGGTTGTCCAGTGCCTATAAACCAAGCATTACGGACATTATAAAATATTCACGGACATTTCACACAACGCAATATTCACGCAAATCCCAAAGTAAACTAGGTATAACCTGTTTGTGTTATGGGTATCAAACTATAGATACTAATACCAATATACTTAAAAATACATGCTTATCAAACAAAGAAACACCCAGACTCTTGAGACATGTAATAATTAATGATCACACAAATTTTGGTCTCTGGTATGAATCGAACCTCGTGACCCGCAGCCGCTCATTTCGACCTCTAGACCAACGAAGTAGGGTAAGCCTTGGATCAGCTGACTGTGAATATGATGTAATAAGTACAATTTATTATCCTTGTCTTTCTATTCTGCGCCTTCATCATAAATCCGATAGGTAAACGTTTTGTCGGACGTGATTTAACTTATAAAAATGTATCTATTTTAGGGCAAATCCTTTTGGACTCGAGAGAACCAACTCTATTTGCAAGTATCTTTGAAAACAAACAAGATGGATGTTACAAATTCATGAAATTAAATGAGATAGGTGGTTGTCGAGTCTCTAGACATACTAGTCAGTGCAGATGTGAATACAAAATTTTATGTCGTATTTTAGATATTCGTGGGAGTTAAAAAACAATGAATACGTTGCAAAAAAGTACCTAAAATAAGTAGGTAAGGTAGGTAAAGTAAATTTAAATTATATAATTAGACTTTTTATTATCTGCAGTAAAATGACGTTTTGTTCTTTGCCGCTTTTGTATAAAATAGTAGTAACATGCCATTTTGAATCTGAACATAGAATCTGTACATGGAAGATATTTTAAAAATTTTAACTGTAGGGCATTCTATTATCGATTCTGAAGCCAAAAACATACTTTTTTTTTTGTCCGTCTGTCTGTATCCCGAATAAGTATCACGCAGAAACTACTAAATCAATTTGAATGATACTTAGCACAATTTGAGCTTATGATCCCGGGAAGAAGTATATTTGGTTCCGATATTTTCCGTAGTTTCTTGTGGAGAGGGGATGAAACACAAAATGGTTTTATGGTTGTAATTTCTCAACGCGTGGTCCGAATTCGAATATTTTTTTAGTGTAAGAATGGGATTACTTCAAGGATTACTCCACACAAGTTTCAATATTGAGGGTTTTGTAGTTTTAGAAATAAGAGACATTTCAACTTTTGCTAAACCTAGAATTCAAAAGTTCCTTTAATGTACATTTTAATCTGGCATGTTTGCATAATCATAAAAGAGCTTAATGATTTATGGTAATGATTCAGTCCACGCTGGAGGCGTGTGCTGAATTATTTTAAAATATACTTAATCGTCAAGTTCTTTTATGATTAAGCAAACAGGGCAGTTTCACACCCTGCTCGATGAGTGTGACGAAGAAATACTTGTCCTTTCGTAGACCTTATGTGACGTAAGTGAAGTTGCAAGGGTCAGCTAGTAGATATTATAAAGCTGAAGAGTTTTTTGTTTTAAGCTATGATTTCAGAACTAACTGTGGGTTGCATTAGAAAAATATTTTAGAGTTCGTTATTACATTTATTGAGGGTAGGTACAAAACCATGAAACTAACAAAAATTAACATTTCAAAGCCTGATATTTCCTAAAAGTTTTTAGCAACCAACAATATTTTTGAAACACCTACTCAACGATAAATTCTTGAAATCTTTTAAATAAATTAATTAATTTAAACATACAAAAAATGTATGAACTCCTTACAAAGAGATCTTACAAATTAATTAGGTTACCCAAAAGCCTGTATACCAGATAAAAGCGACGGCATTTACTTCATAGTCGCGGTTAAAAGAATTCAATTACATAATACTAAAGAGATTAAAAAGGCTAACATAACTCCTTTGAGATGAGGTACAGAAGGTAGGCTATTTAATTATTGGAAACGTTTTCTGGTTCGCAACGCTCATTCGATTAATTTCATGCTTCAATTTTATTCGATTCGACGACGACAAATTAATTTCACGTTGTAAATTCTTTGATCGCCAAATCAACAACAAAAGACATTTAACGAGTGATCTATTTCAAGAACTTTGTCAACTAATGAGTCTTTATTAGTTTTAAAGACTTAAGTTTATTTTAAAATTTAAACTGAACAGAATTTTAGGCAATTGATTCGATTATCATTATTCAGCAAACAGCTTTCGCAATAACGATTTTCGAATTAGTGATCACTTTGTGACATTTCATTTACAAACATTTTGGGGCTTCGAAAAGTACTTTAAGCCGTAGTTCCCCGCTGTCAGAAGCATGTTAGTGGCCAAGCTTAAGGCATAAGGCCTTAAACTTGGCTTAACGACTGCTACATAATATGCAACAGGGAGCGACTTGCAAAATTTCGAAATCGGGTCGCTACAACCTAACCTTGTCTATTTCAACACGACAAGTAATAAACTTACCTCCAATTAGGTATCCTAAAAATATGGGACAAAACCTAAAGGTGAAATAATTATGTCTCTGCTTAACCCTTCGGGGATAAAGGCGTGGCTATAAATTTGTTAAGTATTATGACAGTATAAACTCTACTAAACTGATGCTTTGTTTTGTTAATATTTATATGTATAAATGAATTTATATTCTTAAGGGGCGTATGCAAGTTAAATAGATTTTATTAAAGTTTATTTAATAATGAAAATGTCAATTGTGGAATATTATGCAAGACGCACGTATGTTGTTATAAAGAAAAATTAAACAAAATAATGATAATATTAAACTACACGCATAGTGAATCATATTCCTTGACTCTTTGTTATTCTGGAAAACGAAATCATTTTAAACACTTACAGATTATTCCTCAAACTAGCTGACAGACCAAATGTGTGTCGACATCACTCTAAACTTTCGTAATTTAAACTGTGAAGTTTGATACATGATCCCCATAATTTTGAGTGCTCTCTTATGTGGAAGAATCGCTTATTTTATTCAAACGACGTGAAAATTAAATAAGGTTTGTAGGGATGTAGATAAAAAATCATTTTAAATGTAGTGTTAGGTCTATTTTTTTTGAGTAAATAGGAGACCCAGCTTAATTACCATTCCACGCTTCGTACCTATGCGACAAAGTCTCTCTATTGAAAATTTTGCCGTAGCTGTTACTTATCGAAATAATATATTATTTTTGGAAACGGACAGACTGATAGAGGTAACTAAAGTGTTACAAGGACTGCCAGTAACAATTTCGTAGTGCTAAAATAATTGTAATGTAAGTACTTAAAGAACACGATGTTTTGTTTCTAGGGTGTAATTAAAATAATTTACACACACAAAACATTCCATCGGGCCATTTATTAGTATTTTTACCCGAACTGCCGAAGAAAGAAGGGTAATGTTTTTCGAGACTATGTATGTATATAATTATGTCCATTTCTTTGTCACGTCCTACAGCCTGAACAGCTTGACGGATTTTGGCATGCAAGGTGTCATTTGATTCGTCGTGATTGTGTGAGTGATACCAGGCATATAAAAATTTCTAAAAAATCAAAATGGCTGACTTTCGGCGCTAAAATGAAAACCTTAATTTTTTTTCTTGCACGCTCTACAGCATGAACGACTTGACGGATTTTAAAATAGAAGGTGTCATTTGATTCGTTGTGACTGTGTAAGTGAAACTAGGTATTAGAAAATTTCTAGAAAATCAAAATGGCGTATTTTTGGCACTATGATTATTTAACTGCGATGGACGCAAAAACTACTTAACTGATTTTGATGCGATATCATTTGTTTATAAGGTCTTCGTCAGACTTAAAATATGTATTATATTTGTTTGATTGCCATCGGTTGAGTAGAATCGGAAATATAACCAAAAATGTAAAAATTAAGGTAGAATTTCGGTGAAACCACTATATGGGGAAAACCTTTACTGTGAACTTCTAACGACTAAAGCCACACTCTGCCCTTCTCCTAATTAGGGTTGCACCATAATATAGTATGTCATAGAGACCAGGAACGTAAGAGGCACTTGCGTGACTTTATCATTATTACCTACATGACTATTATGGATCAAGATCTAAAATCTTCAGGCTATAATCAATTCCAGTACCACATTTCAGCCAGATCCGTTCAGCCGTTGAGTAACAAACATCTACAAATCTACACATCTACGCATCCACACTCACAAACTTTCGCATTTATAATAAATCATGCACGCTGCCGCTTAGGCTGGGCAGCGTTCAGCAAACTGCGTCGGGTTTTTAATTCGCCTATTCCGCGATGCCTGAAGACAAGAGTCTATAATCAGTGCGTTCTACCAGTTATGACCTACGGTGCCGAGACGTGCCGAGCCCTTGAAGTTGCGCAGCTAGCAATGGAACGAGCTATGCTTGGGGTGTCTCTGAGGGATTAAATCCGGAAGGATGTTATCCGTCGGAGAACTAGAGTGGTCGACGTAGCTCGCAGAGTATGCTGTTTGAACTTGGTACGCGTGGGGTAGGACGACCCCCTGCCAGATAAAAAAGGTCGCGTGACTTTGAAGAGGCCTACATCCAGCAGTGGATTGATATAGGCTGATTTAATTGATGCACGACATGCCTAGATTGTTTGGATTTTAAAAGCTTTAATCCCTAATAGGCTTATTGCGTCTCTGATTTAACATCAAATAAAGTGAAATTTACAATCTGAGTGATAGAACCAGACGCATTTTTATTACCAATGATCCTTGTAATGCGCGTTTATTTACTTGCAGCCTACGCTGCAGGCGCAGGCTGATATACTATAAATTATGATGACTGAGCAATAAACGTAGCAAACATTCTACGCGTCGATGCCCACTCTGAGTTTGCATTGTGTAATCGAAAATTTATGGGTAGGCAATAGGATAATCTCAAATTCGGTGGAAAATCTTAATTTCAAAAAGATTTATCTACTTCCGCATAGTCAACTAAAACAGTTTGATTGCCAAAAAGAGGTTAGGTATAGGTGTTCAGGGTTGATTGTGTCGGATTGCAAACTACTTTCGATCAGGTAGGGCGTATGCTTGACTGCCACCTTCAAAACGAAGGTATACTACCTGCCTTTTATTAAGGTGAGGGAAAATCCTTCATGGATGCTACCGACTAAAAAACCTCACGTAAGGGCTGTGTTTGGGAGCCCCGGGTAAGCCCTCGGAAGGATGTCCCAGGACTCCCAACAGACCTACTGACTAGCCACGTTGCTGGCCGTCAGGGTTTTCCGCCCATACGGAGGCTCCGTATAGGGCCGTGCTCCGCACCATCCACTGGTATACTACCTGCCTTATAATAAACATAGATTGAATCAAAATATTGATTGATTTTAAGTGTAACTTTTGTTTAAAATAATTAAAGATGTCTTATTTACTTCGTGAAAGTATTCAAACTGTGTTTGAATGTTGTCAAATGTGTACATTAGATGGGCTTTGCCGTCATTATGACAAGCTGACGGAATTGTATAACTTGAATAATTGATCTTTTACCAAGATAGTCAAACTATTACAAAATGCAATCCCCTGAATGTTATTATTTTCCAGGCGTAAACACAAGCTTACATCATGTGGGCACTTCATCTTGAATAAAAAATATTGATGAATAAACAAGACAAGTATAAACTGTACAATTTTCTGTGAATATACAATTTTCTTTTATAATCATAGAGAAAGCGTTGCCCTTGCAAAATTGTTCACAAATGTATGTTAAACAAGTCTATTGATCTCAATTATACAGCTACATTAATTAATTTCGATATACAAGTAGAAAGCCGGATAGAATCAAAGGCGCTCCCTCCAATAAATAGCAGCGTCCCTTTTGTTACTTTGTTATTCATAAACCTCTATTAATAAAGGACAAGAGGGGAGGAGGAAACCCAACGCGCACCCTGATTTCATCAATCCTTTCACCTATCTGTCAAGATTTACTACATCCGATGGTGACATAGGAACTATAAATCGAACTCCTCAAGGAAAGGAATGTAAAATGGGTAGGGTTTCTTTGTCCTTTATACTTGTGATTCTTCGCACTTGATGGAACTTGTTGTAATACATTATGAAAAAACACAGTCACTTAAACTATTCCATAACTTTTATTTTAATTTTCTTCCTTCCTAAATCTAAACGAATAGAAAAGTCTTCAGTCTGGAATATCAATTTTGATATTTGTCCATGCTTCCAGGTATATTTTCTACGTCTCTTGCGTACGTTATTTGATTCGTAACCGGCAAAAATATGCGATTGACAGCTAAAATGAGGATATATCCGACAGGTTACCCTAAATTCGTCCTCTATATCTGCCGACTACCGTGAGATATAGAAAATCGGGCTCGGGGCTATCGGTTTGACCTTTTTTATAGGTAACATTTCACTCGTTGCGCATTGTGGAGCGTTTGACTGAAGCGGATTGCGTTGTCAAATTGCTCTGATATTTTACCTTCATTTACATGCACTGCTTGCCTTCGTTATAACAGGGACCATATTTGAGTTGTTAGGAAGAAATTTATTTCTTTGCAGGGTGTTTTTAGGGTTTCGTAGCCAAATGGCAAAAACGGAACCCTTATAGATTCGTCATGTCTGTCTGTCTGTCTGTCCGTCCGTGTGTCACAGCCACTTTTCTCCAAAACTATAAGGCCTATGCTATTGAAACTTGTTAAGAAGATGTATTCTGTGAACCGCATCAAGATTATTATATAAAACTAGAAAAATGGCAGTAAATTTTGGGGGTCCCCATAGTCAGAACTGAAACTCAAATTTTTTTTTTCATCAAACCCATACGTGTGGGTTATCTATAGATAGGTCTTCCAAAATGCTATTGAGGTTCCTAGCATAACTTTTTTTTTCTAAAGTGAATAGTTTGCGCAAGAGGGACTTGCAAAGTCGAAAAATGAGTGCCCCCCCTCTAACTAAGATTGACATTAACTTAGAAGGGTTTCGTAGTATTTCTTGTTGTAGCGGCAACATAAAAACATCATCTATAAATCACGGTTATTGAGACGGGCACGGAACCCTAAAAACAGTAAAATACTAGTAAATGTGAAATCTTGTGTAGATGTTTGCGTTTGTTGTGAAAAATAAAGTATGGGTTAAATATATTTGTAAAAACTGATGTAAGTAAACTACAGAATTTTTACACATTATTGGTATAAAATAAACCGGCCAAGTGCGAGTTGGACTCGCCCATGAAGGGTTTCGTAGCAGCAAGTAACATAATTATAAAAGTTCTTATAGTTCGTTGTAACTTTGATTGATGTTTTAACACGTTCGCAGTGGTAGTGATTTTTCTAACCGAAAATTGCGGTTTATGACGTATTAAAAAAAAACTACCAGCTCTATCTCGTTCAAACCAATTTTCGTTGGTAGTTTTTATGGCAATGTACATCATATATTTTTTTTAGATTTATCACTCTCTTAGTTTAGAAGTTAGAGGGGGGGGGACTCTCATTTTTCGACTTTGGAAGCCCCTCTTGCGCAAACTATTCACTTTAGAAAAAAATCATTTTAGAAACCTTAACAGTATTTTCGAAGACCTATCTATAGATATACCACACGTATGGGTTTGATAAAAAAAAAATTTTGAGTTTCAGTTCTGAGTATGGGGACCCCCAAAATTTACTGCTTTTTTTCTAGTGTTATATAAGAATCTTAATGCGGTTCACAGAATACATCTGGTTACCAAGTTTCGATAGCATAGGCCTTATAGTTTCGGAGAAAAGTGGCTGTGACACACGGACGGACAGACAGACAGACATGACGAATCTATAAGGGTTCCGTTTTTGCCATTTGGCTACGAAACCCTAAAAAGTGTCTGTGCCACTAATCTATACTAATATTATGAACTAAACAAAATAAAACCAGGTCTTAGGAACGTCGATATTCAAAAAACCGGCCAAGTGCGAGTTGGACTCGCCCATGAAGGGTTTCGTAGCAGCAAGTAACATAATATAAAAGTTCTTATAGTTCGTTGTAACTTTGATTGATGTTTTAACACGTTCCCAGTGGTAGTGATTTTTCTTACCAAAAATTGCGGTTTACGGCGTATTAAAAAAAAAACTACCAGCTCTATCTCGTTCGAAATAATTTTCTCTGGTAGTTTTTATGGCAATGTACATCATATATTCTTTTTAGATTTATCAGTCTCTTAGTTTAGAAGTTAGAGGGGGGGGGGGACACACATTTTTCCACTTTGGTAGTGTCTCTTGCGCAAACTATTTACTTTAGAAAAAAATGATTTTAGAAACCTCAATAGCATTTTTGATGACCTATCTATAGATACCCCACACGTATGGGTTTGACGAAAAAAACAATTTTGAGTTTCAGTTCTGAGTATGGGGACCCCCAAAATTTATTGCTTTTTTTCTAGTTTTATATAAGAATCTTAATGCGGTTCACAGCATACATCTACTTACCAAGTTTCAATAGCATAGGCCTTATAGTTTCGGAGAAAAGTGGCTGTGACACACGGACGGACAGACAGACAGACATACAGACAGACAGACATGACGAATCTATAAGGGTTCCGTTTTTGCCATTTGGCTACGAAACCCTAAAAACAAAGCAAACTGAAGTCAGCTGGATTTTCAAAAATAATAATATTTACTTTAAATACCGGCTAAGTGCTCGTCAGACTCGCGCACACAGGGTTTTGTTTTATGGTTTGTTGTATGGGAGCCCCCTTAAGGCTTTTTTCTAATATTAGTCATTGCTGTCATAGCGACCACAAAAATACATCATCTGTAAGAAATTCAGCTCTCTAGCTATCACAGTTTCTGAGAAACAGCCTCATGACGGACAGACAGGCGGACAGCGAGCTCTTATGAATAGGGTCTTGTTTTTACCCTTAGGATACGGAATCCTAAAAATGCAACTAATTGGGTACAATCAGCGCTGTAAACATTGAACCAATATGGTTGAATATTCGTATTATTCATTTTTATTGAACTTCTATACTAAGAGTAACTACTAAGGTATTTCAAATGTTAGCCCATAATATTGATTAGTAAATTAAAAGTTAAAAATCATACTTTACGCTGACTAACGCAGCCATATTACCTTCGCTCAAACACCGTTTTATGGCGCCATTCGGTAGCATATACGCCATACCCTGATCTCGTACTGAATGTCAGTGGCGAGCGAGGCGACGGCGAGTGCGGCTCTAGATTACACTCACAAAATAATAAGGTACAGAACGCAATCTCATGTATATCCTTTTTTTTCACACCTACCCTCGGCTGCACACAGTCGCTCACAAACTAGTTTTGAAATTACTTTGAAAATCATTTGACACCGTGTCCGTGAACTCAGTGAGTGATGTCTAAGTGTGCATAGCCCGAGCTCATTTTGTTTGGAGATTGCCTTCTGTATTTATTGTTTTGTCATAGAAAAGAGGCAGGCGGCACTGTGTGGCGCTCTGTGTGGGCGCAGTGGCAACTCAGCAGACTGCACTCGGTGCCTTTGTTATCGTTTGTTCGAAGTTGCATGAGCTCTTGTACTCGTCGCCCCGCTCGCCGCTGACATCTAGTTTAAGACCTTATTATCTTTCCCTGTACAGCGTTTATGACTCTCAGAAAAATTAAAATGTTTTGCTAAGAATGAACTTCAGGCGGGGCTTTTTATGAAATTGTGAAATATGAAATGAAGTTACAGGAATATAATATGAGCATAATATACCTACAATAGTACAAGTTTTTGTACTTTAATACATTTAGCGAGTCGTCAAGACTTTGTAAAACAACAACTGCCATAAATTTTATTCAACTGTCATTTCTTGTTGCTACTGATGTAAAAAAACACAAGTCAAATCTTAAGGGTCGACAAAGTTTGCGAAAAAGAGGTGCATATGAAGACATCCTTCTCGGTATTAGTATACGAAAAATTATAGCCAAAAGTAGATTTGAAATCTAAAAGATGTGTGTCAAAAGATGGTTTTATCAGAAATTGTGTATTTATTATAAATAATTAGTAAAACATCATTGAAATAGCCCATAGTTTTTTAGAAGAAGGCGTTGTATGACATCTATTTATTAATGAACTAGCTGAGCCCGCAACTTCGTTTACGTCACATAAGGTGTATGAAAGGAAAGGTATTTCTTCACCAAAGTCATCAAGCAGCGTCTGAAACTGCCCTGTTTGCTTAATCATAAAAGAGCTTAATGATTAAGTCTATTTTAAAACAATTCAGTCCACGCCTTCGGCGCGGACTGAATTGTTTAAAAATAGTCTTAATCATTAAGCTCTTTTATGATTAAGCCAACACGCCAGTTTAGGTTCACTCACATTCAAAGAAACCCCTATAATTAAAATTTTCAAAATATCTGATTCTTACAAGTGTTATAACTCTTTTATTTCTAAACCGATTTACATAAAACAAACACTAAATGTTATCTGGAGCAAACCTTAACACAATAAAAAAAACCGCATTGCAATCGGTTGAGCGGTTACTGAGATTAGCGTGCACAACCGTACAGACAAACAGATATACAGACATACAGACATACAGACAAACAGACAAAAATTCTAAAAATCATTGTTTTGGGTTCTATTGCGTTCATAAAGCCCCCCTATAATATTTTTTCTTATTTATCTTCCATGTACAGACAGCGACCTATTACGATTTTATTATATGTATTGATTGATGATAATAAAATTTATATCAGAGACTAAAGAAAACATAGACCTCTAAATGGTATTCTTCAATTTTGATTTAGTATAAGTATTAACTAATTATACCTAATAATGTATTCAAAGAATACATTACGTTGCTTGCTTCCCCGCGCTCGCTCGCCCGAAAATCTAGTGCGGGGGGAGTCGTGTTGCTAGACGGACGTGTGTCGCTCTGGTCTGCAAAATATTCTCGTAAAATGTTATATTTTCATTCATGTACAGAGTAATGCGTGTAACAGACAGAGCCCGAGTTACACAATGCATACTGCATTACATGAGAATATAATGCATTTAAACTTATTTTATGTATTGTTTTATTAAATTACTTCGAAAGGTAGTCATGCTAATATTGTAAGCGGTACTTAATCATTTCAAAATAAATAAATGAAGAAATGTTCGTGGACATTCCCACACAACTTAAGCTATTATAACTTTGTGCTAAGGGATATAGACAACTGATGAAAATACTTATATTACAGTTATTATTAACACACTGCTTTTTTTAAGACACTGCTCTCAACTTGACTGCCTCTGTGGCGCAGTCGGAAGTGATACCGCCTGCGGCGCTGGAGGTCGTACGTTCGATTCCCACCGGAGACAAATATTTGTGTGACCCATAAATGTTTGTCTCAAGAGTCTGGGTGTTTCTATGTATAATATGTATGTATTTAAAAAGTATATAAGTATTAATATCCGTGGTCTTATACCCATAACACAAGCAGGTCATTCCTAGCTTACTTTGGGATTAGATAGCGTTGTGCGAAATACCCGTGAATATATTTATTTATTTATATTAACCGTCAATTTTTTCAGCTTATTACGTCTTGGGGTGACGTAGGCACCATCTACCGGCAACTTGGTTAAGGTAATAAAGTGAAAGAATTGACGGTCGAGAGCAGTGTCTCGTTGGTCCAATGGTGAGGCCGTCTGGTCCGGCAAACCAGAAGACGCAGGTTCGAATCCTGCTCGGGACCAAAAATTGTATTCAATTATTTGCTAGACAAGTAAGTCTGGAAATGATCTGCTGGCTCTGTTGGATTCTCAAACAATTTGTTATGATTTTTTAAGTCTATATTATAGTAAGCAGAGCACTAAAAAGAATAGCCCGCCGAGTTTCTTGCTAGTCTATATCTATACATAATAATAAAACTGTTGAGGGTCGAGAGTCTGAACATGAAAGCTATTTAAAAAAAAAAGAACGCGTTCTCTAATCGATAACTACTTAAGCCAAAATGAACTTTAAAATTTTCATGTCCGTCTGTATTCCGAATACGTATCACGCCGAAACTACTGATTTGAATGAAAATTGATCCGAGGAAGTTCAGGAGTTAGTGACATCTCCACTTCTCAAAACCTAGAATTCAAGAGTTCCTTTGAATGTGAGTGTAAATCTAAACCGGCGTGTTGGCTTTATCATAGAAGAGCTTAATGATTAAGTCCAGAGTTAAATATTTCGTCCGCGCCGAAGGCGTGGACTGAAATAAATTATTTTAGAATAGATTCTAAAACAATGCAGTCCACGCCCTCAACGTGTACGTTCTTTTATGATAAAGCAAACAGGGCAGTTTCACTCACCACTTGCTGAGCCTGATGAAGAAATACCTCCCCTTTCATACACCTTAAGCGTCGTAAACGAAGTTGTGAGGGTCAGCTAGTTACATACACATACATAAAAATGGTCACGCCTTTATAGGCGTGACCATACATACATAATTTACATATTTATGTATGTATTTATGTATGTATCTGCCTACCCCTTCGGGGTTATCCCCGTGGGGTAGGCATAGGCATATAATTATGTCCCCACATTTCACCTTTTTAGAATTTGTCCCACGTAATAGGTGGTGAGCTGTATTGCCGTGTTGCGATAGACAGGCGCAGGTTGTGACTGCCTGCTGTTGAAATTATTCAAGCCGCCAAAAAGGCCTTCTACTTGGCTTAATGACTGCCATTTCACGGGCAACCAAGACCCGTTGGTCTTGGTTGCCCGTAAGTTTCGTAAGGCACGTTAAGCCGTTGCTTATCGTGCCTTTTGAAACACGGAAACGACACGAACAAATAACTGTCACAAAGTGGTCACATGGATGGTCACCCATCCAAGGACTGGCCATTGTGAATGAGCTTACTACAGTGATCGTTTACAGAACACAGAGTCCGCGGTGCCACGAGCGCTTCTTATTTATACATAACTAGCTGACCCTCGCAACTGCGTTTACGACTATTTTTGTTTGTTATAATAAACTGAAATGAAATTTTGTTCCAAAAGTAACAAAAATTTTAAGCGAGTGGAAGACCCCTCTTGTCTGGATTTGTAATAATTTAAGTAAAACAATGAATATATGAACATTCGTCTTTGTGAATTCGTCACATTTAATTTTTACGTAATAATCAATCACATTTTCTGCAGTGTATTTTTACTACACTTAAAAACAAAGGAAAATTTAAATACAAACGTTCCTTTGTTTTTTAATTTATTTTCTTCTCTCTCTATTAAATAGAGTGCAGAGGGGCTTATGGCGAGACTTTGTCTGTAGTCTGTGACTCCGTTGCATTAAACTATGTCACTAGGTCACGTGGATCATCTGGTCAAAGTTTGAAATAAAACAAAAATGACAACGTCAATCGGATTGAACTCTCACAATAAACGTTTTAGAGAGGGGCAGTCGGGTGAGACCGTCTCACAGCTTCTTGTTTATTTGGTGAAGCGAGGAACGCATTTCCGCTACTATTTTTCTTCTTCTTCCGTAGTTCTTTTACTCTGATGTCTCTGTAGTTGCGCTACTCTATGTTGGCGAGTCATATCGCCCATATGCTCAAGGTCGTTAGCCCTGGGTATGGCCTTAAGTACTTAACACAGAGAGTTTGAAAAAAGAAACTGTAAAAGATCACGTTTGTTGAAAGGGAGCCTATTTGAATAATTATATTATTTGTTTCTGTTTTCAGTATTTATTGTTATAGTGGAAACAGAAATACATCATCTCTAAAAATTTCAAGTGTCTAACTTCATGTCTAATTGTCTAGCTATATAGGTTCATGAGATACTGCCTGATGAAGTACAGACGGATGGATGGACAGTGCAGTCTCAGTAATAGGATCAAGGGTAGTGATGGTACATGGCTACAAAAAAAAATTATAGGGCTTTGACCTAATGTCATAATTGCTAAATAACTTTACTATGTAGTATAAGAATCATTTGTGTCAAGTAATTTATTTGCTCCATAAATAATACTCGTATGACAAATGAGTTATTTGACCTATTTCTTAAGTTATGGGAACAATAAATTTAAGTAGTAATGTGTTTATAATTTGACATACATTTTTTTATGATTGCGAATAGAGCCCTTGCATTAACTAGCCTAAAATAACAGCTGTTGACAAAATGAAATAAATGAAGTAGACGCAAAACAGAACACGTCTCAACTTTATTAATTTGGAAAAATCGAGTTCATAACTAAAAGTTCAGGTCGGTAAGTTCCCATGACACGTCCACCATTAAAAGTTTCAATGCAAATTGTAAAATCACACCAATCCTATAAAAAAAAATTAACTAGAACTAATAGATTGAGAAAAGTACAGTTTCTATCAAAGTTATACAGCAGTTGGTTTCATTTTGCAAACAGTACTTGTGAATTTTAAAAAGTGTGGTGGTGATAGTCCAATGTTTCTGTAGTATAGTTCTGCCTGTAGTCTTTGATATTAAAGAATTCGTCTGATATTATGGAGCAGTTCCAGACCTTTCTAAATAAACTACGGTATCAGAATGTTATTAACACCAAAGGCATTAGAGGCAGTATATCTGTGGTTCTAGAACGTGAGCAGGTGCTAGCACGTTCAATAAACTCCTTCTAGAACCACGGAGTTGGACCACAAACTCCTTCTACAACTTAGACCATATAACACGGGACTAGCCTTTGCGAACCACCGCATACAAAAATATTCTGCCAGTTTTCATACAAGTGAAGGGGGAAACACAAAGACATATAAAATTTCATTGCATTTAAAAATGTATTAATCGACAAACGCGTAATGGCTGTTGTGTGTTAATTGTTATTGTACAGTCAACTACAATGTAATGTACTAGTTTAATCATATAAAATGATGTACTGATGTACAGGCTTTTCATAAAGCCGAAAGACCAAATGGTCATGTGCAATGGCAGAAAACAATGCTTAAGTAAGGCGCATCCTGTGGTTAGATGATCTAAGTTCTACAACCGCACGCGGGTGAGTAACCACATGACAATAAAACCGCCCTCACACTCATCTGTCTGGCTCACCATTTTTTTCTTGAGACATAAAATTATATGGTGAAATGTGGGCGAATACTATGCCTCTGCCAACGCATTCGGGGATAAAGGCGTGCTTGTATGTAGGTATGTATGTACACTCTGACCGTTGACCGTATTTCAAACAAACGGTCGAATACAGGCTGTGGCAACTAGCTGTTGACAACTATCTTTAAAATCACTACTGAGGCTCTTCCGTGCTTTCTGGAGTTAGATAAATAAGTTATTCAACTGCAAACCCAACATCCTCTAAAATAATTGCTCCTATAAACAGAACTTGTAATAAACCTATCGAAACGTCTACAAAAATGAACGAAAAACACTAATTACGTAAACAAGAAAGCAATTTTCTGTTTACTCTTCCATTAACAGCAGTAAAAGTTTGTGGAAGTCTTCATTAATTTATTTTCAGAGTTAGGTGCGAAGTTATTCCACGGAAATGCATTGCACATCTAAGCGAGTTCGGCTTATTAATAATTCAAGTATTGAGACTTTTCAGACAACACAGCAGCTGCACGTTATTTTAAAACCAACACTAGATAAGACGAAATACATTTCTACTGGAATGTTACGGTGTATCGACGACGCCAGTGTCGTTTGACCCACTTTTGAACTGACATTTTAATAATGTAATTTGCCACAATTCTATTTCGTAAACTCGCTACCTAAAAATTCAATGACATAGGATGTTTATCCTTAACCTATACCTGATGACGTGGGGGCCGCTCAGGTTCAGCAAAACTAATATTGTATTTTAATTTGCGGCTTCTAGTAGCTTCAAGTTTAGTCATCTAGAGGCAGTTAAAAATGGTGTAAATTCTGCCCTGCGCAATTTCGGTGAGTATACCTATTCGTTTTAAAGTTTTTTTGAGGGCCACTCCGACCCCACTATTTTGCCCTGGTTAAGGAATGCCACGGCTTACCATCAGGCTGGTGGCGACGTAAATTTGGCGAGCCAAATATATAAAAAAGACTGTTTTTTTTAATTTTCAACATCATTATCGCTTCTAAATAACTGAGAATGACTGTATAAGCAATATACGCCTTGGTTGGGAGGAAGCATGAAAATGGTAAAAAGATTTTTGACCAACAATTTTGAAAAGGACAGGCTTTAACCGTTAAAAGTGCATTTGAACAGCGACAATAGGTATTTCAGTCGTAATATGATAACTCGTTGCCACACAGTACAGCTTCGAAAAAGTAATATTAATTTTAGTTACTCATACAAAAATCTTTTTAAGCTAAATGACAGTAGATTTGCTGGAACGTGCGTATACACAAAATAATTAGTAGTTTGCGTGACTACGATAATTGCTACTTGCCGTACAAATGTCGTACAACACATGCTACCACAGTTTTACAGTAATTTACCAATTACAACGCTTATAAAATGGATAACGCATTAGTGAAAATGCAGTATGAATATCTTCGGTGTGTTGTTTGTAGATACGGGAGCACCCACCTTCCATTAAAACAATTATTTTCGTTTCGAATCTCATTGCTTTATTTTTTTAAATGATGAAGATGTTAACGTTATATATCATAGCTATACTTCAATTATATAAAAAAAATAGTGGCCCCGCGGACTCAGTGTTCTGTAAACGATCACTGCAGTAAGCAACTTTCACTATGGCCGGTCCATGGATGGGTGACCATCCATGTGATCACTTTGTGACATTTATTTGAGCGCTTCTGTGCTTCGGAAGGCACGTTAAGCCGTTGGTCCCGATTGCCAGTAAAATGGCAGTCGTTAAGCTAAGTTGAAGGCTTTATTTCAACAGCAGGCAGTTACAACCTGCGCCTGTCCATTTAAACACGGCAATACGGCTCACCACCTATTACGTGGGACAAATTATACAAAGGTGAAATGTGGGCATATAATATGCCTCTGCCTACCCCTTCGGGGATAAAGGCGTGACCATATGTATGTATGTATACTTCAATTAATTAAGTTGAAACACGAATACAGTACCTTCTACTGGATTAAACCACGATTCACACAAAGTTGGCTTGATTCGAGATTCGTCAAGATTAATAAATTAGGTACATTAAAAATATTTTATAAGTATTATGAGATATGAAAGTTTGTGAAAATGGTTGCATGTATTTTATGCAATCACGCTCTTACAGCTAAATTATACTCTGGAGCATGTAACACATACTCTAATTTGTATCCCCGGAACACTTTTCCCTGATGAGCCTGTACGGAAACAGAGTTCAATGCTACACTCGAGAGAGAGTGGAGTAGTCATGGGCAACATTTAGTATAACATACTACGGTATCTATATTTTGACGCAAGATACCCATTCAAAGATTTGACATATTAAAACGAAAATTTTAAATCATTCAATGACAATTCCAATTCAAATACTAAAGTAAACCTTTCATAAGTAAATAAATACGTACGACGAATCTAAAATATAAAACATATATAGATCAAAAATTCCGTCTACTCCCACCTGTTCTGTTAAGTAGTTCTGTTAACAGAACTAATGGTAATTTTTTTCCCATTAGTCCTGTTCACAGAACAAATGGTAATGCAATTCCCACCTGTTCTGTTGGCAGAACTACAGCTAATTTTTTTTTCCCATTAGTTCTGTCCACAGAACAAATGGTAATTGAATTACCATTTGTTCTGTTGAGTAGTTCTGTTGGCAGAACTACTGGTATTTTATGTCCCATTAGTTCTGTCCATGGTAATACATGGCAAAACAAATGAAGATCGACTAAACCAATGAAGATCGTCAAAACAAATGAAGATCGACAAAACAAATGACTATCGAAAAAACAAATGCAGATCGAAAAAACATATTCAGATCAATAAAACAAAAGACTACGCAAGTTGATAAGGTCAAAAATTACTTGCAGCCATATTTGGTAACCCAGATGCGATTACCATTAAAAAAAATAGGTGCAAACAATTCTCGACCTTAATGACACTTTTCTAAAAATGTGCTTTTAGTTTTAGGCGTTTATAGACATCACTAATCACGAATATGTAAAAAAATAATAAATATTATGCTTGTTCATAAGATCGAGAATTGCTTGCACCTACTTTTTACAATGTTTATCGCATCTATATTACAAATATGGGTGCAAGCAAATTTCGACCTTATGAGCATGCATAATATCTATTTCTTTTTATATATTCGTGATCAGTGATGTCTATAAACGCCTAAAAGCACATTTTTAGAAAAGTGTCATTAAGATCGAGAATTGCATGCACCTGTTTTTTTGAATGGTAATCGCATCTAGATTACCAAATATAGCTGCAAGTAATTTTTGCCTTATCAACTTACGTAGTCCTTCGTTTTATTGATCTGCATATGTTTTATCGATCTTCATTTGTTTTGTCAATCTTCATTTGTTTTGACGATCATCATTTCTCAAGTCGATTTTCATTTGTTTATCTGACCGTCATTTGTTTTGCCGATCTTCATTTATTTGTTTTGCCGATCTTCATTTGTTTTGTCGATCTTCATTTGTTTGCCGATCTTCATTTGTTTTGATTTCTACTTCTATTGACTTGGTGAAACCGTGTGGCTCAATCATCCCTTTACTAGGTAACAGAACAAGTGGGAATAGTTGAAAGATAAGTCGCGGGTAAAAGCATAGTCTTATGAGTCACAGAACTAACGGGAATAAAATTACCAGTAGTCCTGCCAACAGAACTAATCAACAGTACAGGTGATCGGAATAGTTTACGTAAGTCAGGTGTAAAGCATAGTTTTATAATTCACAGAACTAATGGTAATAAAATTACCAGTAGTTCTGTCAACAGAACTAGTCAACAGAACAGGTGGGAGTAGAGGAAAAATTCAAATAACCACAAATACAATTCCAAAATGAGGTCTTAAATAGATTTTATATTACTTCGATTTCTGCAAATCAAATGCGATTTTCGAAGAAACGTTCTGGTCTAGGGTTCAGTTTCAGTTGATTTTAATCACTCAAAGTAAAAATCTCTTTATTTTTAAGTTTCTGTCAAAACAAAATATAAATAAAAATACCTTACTTTTGTCATTTTAAAATTACAAACCCGCTCCAATCGTTAAGCGACGCGACGCGACGCTGCGACAAAGTTACTTTGCCTAAGCTGAGCAATAAAAATACTTGAAGAGTATCACAGCTATGCGTCGAGTACCTATAGTATATCTTTTCCGTCGCAACCTGCGCCTGTCCATTTTAACACGGCTCACCACCTATTACGTGGGACAAAATCCAACTAGATAAAATTTGGGTGTATATCTAATATACCTCTGGTAACGTTTCATTCAAAAAGATAAATGGTCGTGATCATAAGCTACAACTATACCTACCTGGTTCTTGTTCATCCTTAGAAATAACTGCTGGGAGTCCTGGTGACATACTTCCGAGGGCTTACCCGGGGCTTCCAACCGTAGGCTGTTACGGTAGGATACGTCTGGTATTTAGTCGGTAGGAGACCAGCTTAGCATCCCTGTAGGATTTTCCTAACGTTAAAAAAATATCCTTAGATAAACATAAAGTAGATAAATATATTTATACCATCAGAACTGTGTCTGATGTCAGATTAAATTTATGTGCTACATTTTCGTATTGAAACTTTGAAAATACAAACGATACAATAATAATGAAGTTAAAATACACTTTACTCTTGTGTTCCTATATCTGTGCCGAAAGCACTGTACAAGTTTGGAAAGTTACCTAAGAATTAACAAGTCCCCAGAAATCACTAACGAGAGAACTTTATCTTGTCTCATACTGCCTTATATTGTGAACATTGACGTATCAGATTAATACAATGACGCAGGAGGACTGCTAATTTACTTTAAGTTAAGTGTAGTACGTGTTATAATGGGACTAGCGGGGGTCAAAATAAATGTGCTCGATGTGCTATCGGACGACTTATAAAAGTACGTTGACGTTGCATCACTGGGCTTACCGGGCTCCCGGCCGTAGATAGTGACAGGACACCGTGTGGTTATATCCATATAATATCCATGAGGATCTCTTCACGTAAAAGAAAAAGAATAAAAAGTGTTCTACATAATGGCGCAATACATACATAAATATATGAAATTCAGAGCCGTCACGTTAGATTTACATAACACAGAATAAAAATTATTATTACGAGAAATAGCTACTACTACGAGAAATTTCTCGTAATAATAATTTTTATTGTGTTATGCAAATCCAACGTGACGGCTCTGAAAATTTACATTACATACGAAATGAAAGATTTTAATATCTAGACGTTAGGTAGGTGTACTCATGGTATACATTTATTTAAGCAAATTTACTTAAAATAACTCTGTACAATCCTTTTCTTAAAATTGAAGGGCTTATGCTATGCCGAAATGGTGGATTTACGTTTCGTTGATGAAATTGAAAGCTAAGTGCTGCCTTGGGAATACTCTGGTAATATTTAGAATCTTTGTTTCTTCTTAAAATAACATTGATTTAAATGAAAAAGATATTATTAAGTATGGTGCATGATTTATAAAGATTGCGAATTCGAGCACTACCTTTTTCAGAATTATTTGAAGGGTACCTATGGTACAGTCAGCTTCAGAGAAAAGGATACACATTCTTTTTTCAATTCAAAGTGCTTAAGTTTTTCGATTCTGCAGCTAATTGATGTGGTGGTCTAATGGTTAAAACAGTTGCGTAACCAAATCAGTAGACCCGAGTTCGAATCTTCGTGGGAGCAATTCTTTTTTTGGAACGAAGTTCCTTATCGCGCGTTGTGAAAGGGGGCTAGACGGAAAAAAATCTCACGAAAAGTTGTAACGACACTTTTTTAACCGACTTCAAAAAAGGAGGAGGTTACTCAATTCGGTCGTTTATATGTTTTTGCTGTAGTATGGAGGGTAGAGGTACCTCTACCATCCTTTAATATGGGGGTAATAGGAGGGGAAGGGAGCGAGGGGGGATGGGGGAGGGGGGAGGGGAAAGGGGGGGAAGGGGGGAAGGGGGAGGGGAGCCCTCGCCCTCGCCCTCGCCCTCGCCCTCGCCCTCGCCCTCGCCCTCGCCCTCGCCCTCGTCCTCGTCCTCGTCCTCGTCCTCGTCCTCGTCCTCGTCCTCGTCCTCGTCTTTGTCTTTGTCTTTGTCTTTGTCTTTGTCTTTGTCTTTGTCTTTGTTTTTGTCTTTGTCTTTGTTTTTGTTTTTGTTTTTGTTTTTGTTAACGGAACACATTTTCAGAGCCTTTTTTAAATGACATAAATTAAAGTCGGTTTTAACTTTATTTTCTTTGCTTACAGGTTCACAGACTTCAAAAAGTTTGCCTGCCTTGTTGGACAAATGCATATAGAACTGTAAGGAGACAGACCCAGTACGATCAGAGTAGGCGGCAGCAGGTTATACATGAAGGTGCTGTTACACCACATGAGAATATGGAAGTCCTCACAACTTCAAGACATCAGTTAGACAGTGTTTCACAATCTGCTACTCCCTTAAGGCCTATACCTACACCACCACTACAAATTAAGTGTACCATGTTTCAAATGTTGTACATACTCCTAATATATCGTCAAATATATACAAAAGGGTACTGCTGTGACGTCACGGATTTGTATTTTTCATCAATGTGACAATGGCAGAGCATCCCACCGTACGAAAGCCTACCAAACAATTATTGTTTGGTAGGCTAGGCACAGCATCCCACCGGATGCTGTGCCCACATTCTGACTACATTGTGGTACCTAATTTGGGCTCAATTTAGATACATTAAACCGCCAGCTGCATTTTTGGACAACATATTTCATGAATATGAGGGTGAGGTCATCATAGATGAATAAAACTGCTTAAAAATATTCTAGCATTTTCATTTTCTTCTTCCTACACAAACCTGCATAACCTAATAAGTACCAGCTGAACCACCCCGGCTTCGCACGGCACAGTCCTATACCCAGATTGCAGTGCTACCTGTCTGGTTCAAATTATGTCTATGACTTTCACGCAAGTGCAAGCTATAGGTTGACAAAGTTTTATCGCAACTAGATGAACCGGGCGCGACCATGCATTAAATAGAGATAACTTAAAAACATTGATGTATAGGTAACTAGGTAGGTATTACATTTTCAGGGTTATTTATTAGTGTTGGAACTATTACTTCTATCTTATATCTAGATTATTGAATTAAATCCATGTTCATCCATGTAACGATTAGCCCTTTCTGGACAAAATTGATTTGACGGATTGATGAAAGAAAGAAAGAAAGAAAATAATTTTTATTTTAGATCACAGCGCACATAGACCAAACAGTAACCTTTTTAAAAAATAATAATAAAAACAGAGAAAAACAAACATAGATATAAAAATAACATGTACATAAACAACACAACGATCTTAAAGACAGGCGGCAAAACGTTCAAAAACCTATAAATAATCATCTGTGGCCGCCGCCTGTGCAGATATTTATGTCAGCTGTCATTTGCCGACGTTTGTCACAAAATGTCGACGGTCGACGTGTCTTTACGTGGCAAATGGCAGCACGTGTCTTTCTTGTTGAATAGTACTTGACTTACAAACTGTAGTTAATAAATAATATTGTTTGAGCTTAGTATGAACGCTGTGTCCGCAATCAGGAATTGACACTCAGCATACACTGTAATGGATAACAACCATCCAGTACTGATTTTCAGTGCCAACCTTAAAATGTCGCCTGACGTCTACAGGCAATAACCTTTCAACAAAGACCTAGTACTCATAATATCAACAAACAGACATAATTATGAAAAGGAAAAGAATACAAATTTAAAGCCATTAAAGGTAAGTAATTTCTTAAAATGTTTCACTTAACTAATAATAAAATAACAATTACACACATGCAGTTTTTGTTTTTTTTTTTTTTTAATTCAATGTACTTTCTCTCTCATTTCAGGCCTCCAACCGCACATCTAACCAATACACAATCAGGCCATCCAGTGTCCACCTCACGGCGAGGCGACTCTGGAATGACATAGCCCAGGAGCCAAACACCAAGGTAAGATTCTTGTATCTTACATTATTTGGGTATACGTTGAGTCAAGTATTCCACCCACATTGGTCACACCTTCAATCCCCTAAGTTGTAGGCAGAGGCATATTGCATGTCTCTGCTCATCGTATTGATATGGACAGTCATAATTTTTAAATTTATTAATTTATTTAAATAAAAAACAAAATACATCTATTGTTTATAAACAAAACTTAAGGCATGCTCTTTTGATATTGCAAGAGCAATGCTTTGTACCTAACCTTAAATGTGTGTTTGGATTTTAGGTCCCTAATAGGCGGTGGCAGATCATTCCAGATTCGCGTCGCCGTGAACTTCAGACAACTTCGGAAGGCCATAGTTTTATGCCTCGGCACCGATAATGTACTAGTTACAGACCTGATAGGGTAACGATAGCGGTTTCGTCTAAAACATATTTTCTCATACAAATAGCTAGGTTTTTTACTCTTTAACAAGTCAAAAAGTAAAGTTGCCAAATGTAGCCTTCTTCTGGCCTCCATCTTTAAAATATTATTACCATTAATGTAAGGCGTTACATGTTGACGTCTTGGTATTTGAAAACAGTATCTGGCACATGCATTTTGAATACGCTGTATAAGGTTTTTAGTTCTAGCCAATAAGCATGGACCGTAAACTATGTCACAGTAATTAAATCTAGATAGTATGAGACTGTCCACCAGTTGCTTCCTAAGTTGCACCCCTATGAAGTCACGAATATTGTATAGAACTTTTAATCTATAAAAGCAATTTTTTACAATCTTACTAATGTGTCCCTCAAACTGTAGCTGAGGATCCATCACGAGACCAAGGTTGGTGGCTTCTTCAACCCTTGTCACTCTCTGACCATTTATGACTATGGTGGGGTCATATTTCAAAATTGACTGAATTTGTCGCTTACTACCTAGTATCATTAATTTAGATTTTAGGGGATTTAAGATCAATGAGTGTTCTTTTGACCATTGAACTACCCTTTCCAGGTCCTCATTTACTTTCGATACGGCCGAAAGTGTATCATCAGGTTTAAACGACAAATATAATTGTGTGTCATCCGCATATATATGGAACCGACAATGTTGAAATGATCCTGTGATGTCCGCAGTATATAATATGAACAAAAGTGGACCCAAGATTGATCCCTGTGGCACCCCTCGAGTCACCATAAGTGGGGATGAAGTCATCACTGTGCCATCGTCTCTCGGTATTTCATCATACTGTGTACGGTTTGTGAGGTTAAATATTAAACCACCTGACAGTATTTGATGTAAACCCATAGAATGACAACTTTGATAATAATAGTGAAATATCCAGGGCATCAAAAGCGCGGGAGTAGTCCAGTAGCACTAGAGCTGTTCCTTCTCCGCGGTCCCTGGCTTCTAGTATGTTACCAACCACATCACACAAAGCCATAGCTGTACCCCGCCCTTTTCTAAATCCTGACTGCCTATCAGGGAGAATGCTATTGTTTTCAAGGTACTCCATGACCTGCATATGCACCACCCTTTCCAACACCTTTGACAAACAAGGAAGTATACTGATGGGCCGAAGGTCCTTGACGGTATTTGGGTGGCTAGTTTTTGAAATAGGCCGAACAACTGAACACTTCCACAGCTGCGGGTATGTGTGTGTACTGATAGATGTATTAATCAATTGTGTGATAGTTCTTAATGAATTTGGTAGTGTGAGCTCCAACATCTTCGCAGTGATTCCATCAACACCCTGTGCCTGTGTTTTAATGTTGTTCAAAATCTTTAAAATAGTGGCTTGATCTACAGGTCTGAGTTCAAAACTCATATTAGGGTTATGCCTATGATGTTCATAGTAGGTTAATTTTGATAAACTCACTTTACAATCCCCCGGCACATCCAGGAAAGCTTTATTGATGGTATATGGATTGTTGAAGTGACCCGGCAAACAAGAATCCTTATGTGAGTGGACTATCTGACTTTTTAGATTTTTCCACATGATCTTAGGGTTATTGATCTGTTCGCCTATATTTTTTGAAAAATAAACTGACTTTTCACTATGCAGCATCTTAACAGCGTGATGTTTTAGCTCCAGATAATATTTTTTCTTGGACTCCAGTTTAGTACTCTGATATGCAAGCCTCGCCTTATCGCGTAGGCGGAAGAGTAGCTTAACATTATCAGTTATCCAAGGAGTGTTTTTGGTCTTGAACCGTTTTTTTTTCACAGGGGCATGCAGGTCAAAAAGATGCACAATCCAAGTAGATAATGCCTTCACCATATCATCAACACCAACCTGTGACTCTATGTGATGGACATTTGCTTCGAAACTAACCTCTTATTTGAACAGCAAAATGAAGAATGAGAGAAAACCCCACAAAATAAGAGAATATTTTTAATTTCCTATGAAAGTACGATATCCATCCAATTTAATATCAAATTTTCGCTGTCATACTAAATTATTTGTTACGAAACGGCGGCCCATTAAATAATGGGCAATCTCCTTTTATTACAATTCCTGCACTAATTAATTGAAAGGAACTTCGTTCCATTCGGGTGTCCCTTGACACCTCTCAAGTTTTTTTTTAAATTTCTTCGATCACCTCTTGCCAAGCAAAGTGTTTAAGTTTTTCAAATCTGCATCTAATTGATGTGGTGGTCTAATGGTTAAAACAGTTGCCTAACCAAATCAGTAGGCCCGGGTTCGAATCTTCATGGGAGCAAATCTTTTTGCTTTTATTTTTTAAATTTCATCGATCACGCCAAGTTTTATTTATGACATTAAATGTTTAAGTGGATTCGGGCTATTAAAATAATTAGTTTGCATGAAAATAATGCTTTATTTCATAGCATTAATGGAAAATATTGATTGAGTATACAGTATTGCACCAGTCTATATTAAATTACGTTTACAAAATTTACCTATAAACTAAGATTATTATATATAATATTATAACAAAACACAAAATAGATACCCTGAGGGGTTGGGCTTAGAATATATAATATTTGATAAAATTCTATATTCCTTTAAACATACAATATTCCTCCGTTTAAAGTTGTGAATAAAAGTATCAATATTATCATTTTGTGCTTGTCAATCAGAGAGGAAGAACCAACATGCCAAACTATTACCGTATGGCAATATATATCTTTCTCTTTTATCACACAAATTATAACCCATTTTACACAACATTAAAAAAAATTATGAGGTCTGATGGTGTATCGTTAACATACTAAAATACTTTGAAAACAAGTGTAACTGGAATGATAATAATAAAGATTAATTATTTCTGATCACTGGTGACCTAGTTAAAAACCATCAGACCCCACTAGATTTCTATAATTATGATTTTCGTCTCAACTTTAAGCCGGCCGGTCAAACACAGTTCTGTTATGTTTTCTTGAACCTCCAGCCAGTTTTGTAAACGAATCGAGACTAATGCTACGAAGAATTATCCTAAATCACGTAAATTTAACCTTCTGGATTTGCTGCTGATGCGGTCAACTATTTCCATTAGCTCACCTGGGCCCATTGAAGACATTTATCCCCAGAAACCTAAAACATTCAAACTTTTAAAATTTGATGCAATATTATAAACAGTAAATGTCAAAAATAATAATCGGAACACAGTTTTAGTGAGAGTTTTATTTACCTAGTGTTAATATCTTGCATAATTTCAAATCAATCCGTTTTTAGCGTTGATATCTTTGTGCACATTATTATTCAACTATGAACAGTTTTTCTCTGTAAAAATAATAATAATTATTGAAATACACAAAAATAAAACAAAAGTTAATGTATCGTGTATAACGTAAATCTTACCGGTTATACCCATATATCGCACCATTTTCGTTATTCTTGTTTTATATTTAGATATCAATAGTTAAGTCTTTAAAAAGTTGTTGGTATAATCATAGTATCAGTAAATAATAAACCACAGGTTCAAAATTTAGCAAATTGAATAATATTACAATGAGTAAGTATATCACACATGGACGTAACGATGACGATTTACAATGTAATAATGAAGTTACCCTCAATTACAGTATAACAAATAGAAGTATTCTAGTGAAATTTTAAACAAAACTATTATCATACGTATTTGTAATAGATTTTAAACCTTAAAATCTATGAGATACGGTCGTTATTAACTCTGTTAGATGAAATGAATAAAGCTATCAGAAATTTCACCATTGTTGTTAACTGTTTCAATAGCCTAGTCGTGTAAGGCGCTGTCCATTAGATGGCCGGTGCCTGAGTAAGCGGGTTCGTATATTCACCGGCTCAATAAGTTCTTTTTGTAAGTTATTGTTGGCATATGGTTCGACCTGATGCCGGAAACATACCATAATTTAAAACAATGCAAAGTGCATATTTGAAATAATAGATACATGGGACATGGGTAGGTGGAGACAGCGGGGAAGGGAGCTGCGCGGGGCAATGACCACGTGACGCACTCGTCACGTTGGCCATAATCTTTACGTATTTCTCTGTATACTTTACTCTGCAGCTGACTGTACCTACATGCATTTTCAAAATATTTGTATCGTTTGGAAAATTTAACAATATCAAAAATAATAAAGCACATTATATAAAAAAAATATGGAAAAGACAGTACTATTACTGGTGAATATCATTTATTTATGTGAATCGGAAGAAGCCTTACTTTCGTGAACTGATTTGATTGATCTATTGAATATTTATTAAATCTAATTTTACTCAAAAGTAATACAATAATGTAAACTACTTACACTTAGAAAGGGTAACTTAACCGCTGGATGAATGTTAAGTTTTAACCAAAACAGTGGTAGTAATAGCACATTTGGGGCCAGCATTAGCGCCTTGACGGCATTAACGCGGTCATTGGAAACTTCCCCTGTCCTCGGCACCACCAGTCTCTGTACTTAAGAGTCTAATTAGCTGTAAATTACATCTAAATTGGGCTCTTGGTCGAGAATGGACTTTTGAATATTTAATTTCGTTGAATAGAGGGAAATTGTATCGCAATTTATGTATCAATCTGTGTTGTCGTGGCAACTGAAGTTCGGGTTTGTCCAAATCGGTTTTGTAATGGTTTTGTTAATTAAGGTGTTAAATATTTGTTCCTATTTATACAAACTGAATTGAATTTTGTATGAACTATTTATTTTCTTACTCACTAAATAATATTGCTTTCAATTCTAGGTCAGCCCATACCATTATTGAAAGTTGGAAACTTAATTTATAATGACTTTCATCGACTCGAAGCTTAATACGAGAAATATTTAGATTGAATGAGGTCAGCTATTAAAAATATCTACTCTATCTCAAAACTCCAATTTTCTTTAGAACTGCAATCATAATTTTCATCTGGCTACATGTTTATCATGACCCAAGGTGATAACTTCAGGTGGATTACATCAAATCAGTTAAACGTAGCTGTAAATTGGTCAGTTCCGCTTGACTGATACTGAGTAATGTTAGCCGGGTGGATATTTATGGATGAGCTTAGGGAGCGTGACATTTATTCGCTTAAATGTTAATTTATCAAAAGCTGACGTCATAATCCACAAAAATGTTTTTTCATAGAGTCCAACTGTAGAAGGCTATTAGTATGAAAATTCTTTAAAACCCACGTTGATTTTGGCGTAGGGAGATTTTTTTCACATTTATAATAATGTAATTCAATATTATCCCCGAACAAAACGATTATGGACTCTCTAGGCAACAAAATCAGATTTTGTGTTGACCTTAATAGGTACTAGTCTAAAAGGGAAAGATAATAGTCACGTGCGCACGTCTGTCGCTACCCTCCGACTCTTACATTTTATTACATTCCATTACCTGAGATTAAGTTGGCATGCATTACGATTCTGTTTTATGTCACTAGATCCAACACTGATGCTCTGCAAAACCCCGCGTGAATTTTAAATGTCCTACCTAAAAATGCCAAATACTCGCACTTGAGACCTTTTATAGTCATAATTTTCTTTCATACAATTTCTACGCTGATTCTTATCAGCGTGCTGATGCCTATCAGCGTAGTAGTTGTATAATAGTAGTTTATGACACTGTTGCATAACGAGGATTCTTATAACACGACTGTGTTTTAAAAAAACGAGCCGTAGGCGAGTTTTTTTATAGTATCACACGAGTGTTATAAGACCAAGTTATGTTCAATGTCATACACTACTTTATCTACTCTCATACTATAATACCTGATTTCATTTTGTGATATATAGTTGCTCCTTGATTTCGCCGGTAACAGGTTCATGGTCATGTTTGACGCAGTTTCTAGAATGTCTGGTGGTGTAAAATTACCACCATCCTCGCTTTAAGACATGTTTTTACACAAAAACTAATTTATTTTACAAACAAAACCAAACTTTGTTTAATTTAAATGTAAAATGTTGGCGCCAAGGCGCAAACATCGGTTGCGCATGCGTGTTTCTTTTTTTTTCAGGCTGCGGTGGTACAATTTTTTTTAAAGTAGACGTTCAAACTTCTTTTTCCAGCTGGAGGTTGTTTATGGTGTATCGTAATGATTAAAAAGTTTTATTATGATATAGGTGTCCACACAAGACCTGTATCGTAATAAAACTTTTTTTTTGGCCTGTGCGTAATGTTTGTCATAAGAGTATTGATTTCAATTTTATAATCTTTGTATTATGGTATCAGAGTAGATAAATAAAAAAACGCCAAATGTAGTTATATTTGGCGGCAACAAGCTGGATATTAATTTGGTAAACAATAGTTTCTGAGTGTATGTCTTCCGTTGAATTGTATAAAATTAGCAGCCTCAAGATGTCTTGTTTTAAGGTTGTACTGAAGAGGGCAACATTTTTGCGGATAATCTTTTATTAACAAGAACTCGGAGTTTCAGATGCAGCCAAGTAAAACGCTTGACGATAACACGACCTCTCCAATAGTTAAAACTTCTAATACATCAATAAGAATTTGTACCTGGCAATAAAAACTGAACCTTAAATAAACCTTCGTCGGAACTTTGATACCCAAATATACTAATTGCGGACGTGAGGGGTAATGCCGGTTCCTGCCCCTTTAAATAGGCCTGACTTAAACTCGCCTCCTGGAACCCGGTGGTTTCATAATCAAGTACCAACTGTAATATAATTTCCCGGTCTGCACTAATGAACGTGTATTTTATTTCATCTGCCGTCAGCAGAACGTAAAACTCGCGTCGTAAAATTAACATTTCATTTGGTTGGAGTACGCTCTGAGCCGTTGGCTTTACTCGTAGCTTCAAATTTGTGTCATTAATATTTTTCATTTCCGCTACTAAATAAAAATGAGAAATCTTTCCAGAAGCTAAAATTATGTAATAATTTGGAAACATTTGGAATATCTCCGTTGATAAATGATACTTTGTGATTCAAATTAACATTTGATAGAAACAAACATAAACAAGAAGTTTGAATGTATTATTAAGTACTGTGTCCTTACATTTTTTTTCTGTCCTAAAAACATAGCTAGGTAAGTAATATATTAAAATGATTTTTGTTTTTTGCTTGTTTGTTTTTGCTTGTTGATTGCATACTGATGATCACATTGTTCCATAGTAGCTCTCAGTTGTGAGCTTATTAAGGCAGATCAGGTGCCGATAGTGGGTACCCACTCGGTACCTGATCTGTTAAATGGAAATACCAGAGACGCTCACCAAACCTGGTCGCTCTTTGTTTTTTCGGCAATTCAATGACGTTGCAATGAGGTGCGCGAAAACACAACAAGGCAAAACCTAAACCTACCTCTGCCAAGAGCCTTGGTTTTACGTTCCTTATTAAACCGCTCCCATTTTGCAGCTAAGTGCATGTTAATGTTTACCAAAAAAATCTCAGTAAAAGTACTAGCTAGATTTATCTATTTACTACACATTAACGTGGAAATGGCGTGCAGTGAAGTTTAGTCGCCGTAAATACACTAAGTAGTTGAAGTTACTCTACATAATCTCATAATGAAGTCAAGGTTTGCTCCCACTAAGCCTCAGATGTCAACCTCAGCTATATCGTTAACGGCACTTAGCTCATTCGCCATGTTTAATCATGTACGTGGGCATATTTTATACTTAAAGCATAAAGGTAGATGTATATTTACAGTCAATGTTTTGCTACGATTGATACTAGTGTGTCCAATGTACTTGTAAGTAAATTGTCTGGTGACAGATCTCAGCAATCGTGATAGAACCAATACTACATCTATTATTACCCTTAAACTAATGATTAATGATTAAAGAAGACGTGTGTTTTTTTTTATACTACTTAGGTGGCAGACAAGCTTACGGCCCACCGGAAGGTTGGTAACCATAGCCTATAGACGTTTGCAACACCAGAGGCGCTACACACGCGCTGCCGACCCGGACGCAGGTTGTGACGACCCACAGTTGAAATTTTTCAAGCCGAGTGTGTACACTTAGTTAGATGGTATCTAAAATCGTTTATAAATAATAAAAAAAGAAAGTCATAGACAATCTCTAACATCGTCATACATTATGTTGTTAGCAATAAAGATCTATTATAGTGATCTATTGTAGCCCCGATTGATAGATTCAATGTATTGAATGACTGCCTCTGCAGCAAGTTGGTAGTGATACCGCCTGGGTTCGATTCCTGGGTCGGTCCAAATATTTGTGTGATCCACAAATATTTGTTTCGGAGTTTGCGTGTTTTCTGTGTATAATATTTATGTATTTGGAAATATATTAGTATGTATATCAGTCTTCCAGATTCCATAGCACAAGCTTATATTAGCTTAATATAGGCTAGGGCTAAATGATGTTGTGTGTGAATGTCCACAAATATTTATTTATTTATTACTTTTACCAACTATATTGTATGAGGTTCTTAAAACGTCTCTTAGAAGGGTTTGGAAGGGTCAGCACCACGACTATAACACCTTTGATGTGTCAAAATACGACCACTTTTAATCAATTATGCCGTAAACTTCTCTGTTACATGAATAAAAGAACTGGTAAATGTCTTAAAAAGTTTGCTTCATAAACGGTTCAATCGTTATTGGAACGTGATTTTAGATATCTCGTATTATCCGATTCTGGACCGTCAAATATTAGTCGAACGTGACTGTAATAAAACCAGTTATCGACATAGAATCGGTCTCTATATCGTCCGTATTTTATGATTATGACGTAAATGTGGTGAAGTTATGTGAATTTATTGGCTTTTGCTGGCATAGGTCAGTTCTGCAGGTAGTAAGTAGGTTATGTTGTTTGGTTTAATTTCAGTTTTATACGAAATTCTTTACGTACCATAATAATATTATTTGCGAGGATTGTTAGTAATTCATTTTATGACACTGTGTACCAACTTTACAAAAAGTGTTAAGCCATTTTTGAGTATGGCGTTTGACACAATGTTAACTGGAGAACTGCAAGTTTTGCTCTTCTATCCCGGAATTAATACCTTTCTTAATAAAAACTATGCGGCGAGTGTTTTGGGCACCTTTGCACCGGATACAATCCGGGGCGGGTTATTTAGTTAAAAATATTTGACGTTATATAGTATGATATTATTGACATTTATATGATAGAAATTATGTAAATATATAGAAATTATCAAATAAAAACTATTACGAAGTTATTACTTTTTACATCAGGCATAATCGTACAGTAAGCAACATGTCTGGCAGATACGTCAGGGCAAATTATGTTGACGGTTGTCTTGAATTAACCATCTTGGCTCACTACCGTTCTATGCCAATTATTAACATAATTATCTTTTAACTAATTTCGTCTACTAATCTAAAGTTACGCCCTTTGATATTATTCCATTATGAGACGTCCTTCCGAGTTCTTACCCGGCTGCCGACTGTAGGCAGTCGTAAGGCACCGTGTGGTTTTAGTTGGTAAGAGTCTGGCCTAACAAATAGTATAATATTTAAGACATATCCACATAAAAAAAGATGTATAATGCTTTCTTTAAGAGTAATAGATACAAAAAGTCCTGATGTTGTAAGTGAGTATGAATTTAACTTGTGTGCTAGACAAAGCTACTAGAGATGTCAAGCAGAGTAATAATTATGCTTCCAGCACAAGTGGAGTTTATTTATCGAAGTTACCGTCCTTAAAAATTTTATCACGATTTCTGATTTCAATTGTTCCATAAAAGTTTAACAATATTTTTTGCTGGTAGTCACACCGAATTGAAATTTGCATGTTCAGTAATCAAATTTACGTTACCAACAATATTATGGGCAAGTGCTGTTCCTATGGACGCCTTATACCTGTGGACACAATCGAACGCGAACGCGACCGTAAAGCTAAACGACAAAGCTTTACTTTATAATTTTAGGGTTGTTAGTTTCGTCGGAATCGATTGTGTCCACAGGTATAAGGCGTCCATAGGAACAGCACTTGCCTTTTTTGTCGTGTGGTATTAACAGTAAGTGGCTCAGTAGAGACACATGGTGGACCTATTTCCTTGAAGAAAAAGGCTGGACTGTATGTATGTCTGTATGTCTGTATGAGACTGTATGTTGTCCGTATGCAAAAGTGAGGCGCTATCATTGTCTTGTAAAATAGCTATGTAATTAATGATTTAGATTCTTTAGCTCAGCCGCTGGCTCTTGGTTCTTGAAATATTAAACAAGACCAGTACTCTGTGCACAAACGAAAACTGTGATATAATAAATAATAAATAAATATTCACGGACATTTCACACAACGCTGTCTGATCCCAAAGTAAGCTAGGAATAACCTGCTTGTGTTATGGGTATCAGACCACGGATATTAATACTTATATACTTTTTAAATACATACATATTATACACAGAAACACCCAGACTCTTGAGGCAAACATTGATGGGTCACACAAATATTTGTCTCCGGTGGGAATCGAACCCACGACCTACAGCGCCGCAGGCGGTATCACTACCGACTACGCCATAGAGGCAGTCGAATATAACAAAGCATCCACAGAACATTTATACTTACTCTTATTATTGACACGAGTCAGTAATTCCGTACATGGAGTCGGACGCGAATTCCAATTTTAATTGGTTCGAACGCCTTTTATAAAATTATTTTCTGCCCAAACTGACTTACAGAATATTGTAAATAAATTGATTAACAATTAATTTAAAGAATCAAAATATGCTAACATGTTTCGGGGTATGTTGATGAAAGACTGCATATAAATAAAAAAATAAATAAAAAAAAGCCATTTATTTCTTGCTTCTCTTCATGAAATTTAAATAACAATGAAAAATTCAAAAGTGCATGCAATATCAAATTAATAAGATTTTATTTTTATATCCATATTCAGTGCGTTTAAAAATAATTAATAAAATAATATGACTACATTAATTTGTTTTGCAATACGATAATCGAATTTATTCATTAAAATATTAAAAAAAAAATATTTGCAATTATTTCCAATTATAGATAGTATATATACAGTAAATACTTAAATAAACTTAAGCAGTACTGTAATATTAAATATTCCTTTTTCTTGGTTATTTTTTGAAAATTCCAATAACAAAAATAGTATTAAAGAATATTTCCATTATCAATTTACTTAGGTATTTCTAATACCTACTTGTGCATTTAAAGTGAACCAATAAAAGTGATACATCAAGATTACATATTATACACACAAACACCCTGATTATTTAATTTTTATAAGTAGGTACCTACTACACCAATGTAAACCTAAGTGGTGCCCATTATGTTCAATTTATTAAATATATTTTATTACTTGCTGCTCTTGAGAAAATATCAATAACAGTGTACGTACATGCAAAAAAATATTATAGGTACATAATAATACATTTGTTCTCAAAACTTTGGTGTTCTTGCTTAACCATAATCAGTAAAAAGCTTACATTCTACAAAAATAAGTGGGTGTTATGTTTGACTATTTAATATTAATCTATTTCTATTATAGTTAATTCTGTGCACATTTTAAGAATCTAATATAGGTATTATGGTTATCTACAGGCACATAAGTTTTTCTATTTTGTTTATTCACATAATGTGTTATGCCTATTTTAATTAAGCACATAGTTCAGTTCATAAGTAACATATCTATCACAACCAATAGTTATAACGTAATTGACAACATATTATTAAAAATTAAATAATACTTTTAGTAAAAGAATATTAGATTATGAATGAACAATATGACACACTTGATAGAATAATGATTATATAGATCAATTAATTTCATAATTATCAGGGTTAGTAAGTACTTTGTTCGCAAGAACCCTCTCAGTGAAAGGTAAAGGCCTCCCCTGACGGAGGAAGCAGTCTCACAGGGTGAGGTGGTGGTGGCGGTGTCTCTCGACATCGCCAACGCATTCAACACCTTGCCCTGGAGCTGCGTCAGGGAGGCGCTTATCTATCATGGAGTGCCTCCCTACCTCCGTCGAATTGTCGGGGCTTATCTCTCCGAGAGAGCCATAACTTACCCGAGCTGGCTAGGGCCGGGTCGGCGAGATGTGTCGTGCGGTGTTCCACAGGGATCGGTTTTAGGGCCGCTCCTGTGGAACATCGGTTACGACTGGGTGCTGCGTGGTCCGTTGCTCAGAGGGGTCGGCGTAACGTGTTACGCCGACGACACCCTCGTTACGGCGCGGGGAGCAACGCACCGTGCCGCAGCACTTAAGGCCACGGCAGGGGTTGCTCAGGTCGTGGGTCGGATTCGGCGGCTGGGTCTCGAGGTCGCCCTTCACAAATCCGAGGCTCTGTGCTTCCACGGACCTCGGATGGGGCCACCTGCGGGATCCAGCCTACAGGTAGGGGGCGTCAGCATCGGCATCGAGCCCTCGATGAAGTATCTGGGGCTCGTACTCGATGGCCGGTGGAACTTCGGACATCACTTCCGAAGTTTGGTCCCAAAACTGAGGGGAGCATCGGCCGTACTCGCGCGGCTGATGCCCAACATCAGGGGACCCAACGCTCCCTACAGGAGGCTGTACCTGGGGATCGTGCGAAGCATGGCCCTGTACGGGGCTCCCGTATGGGCGGAGACCCTGACGGCCAGCAATGAGGCTAGACTGCTGAGCCCGCAGAGAATGATGGCCGTCAGGGTGATAAGAGGATACCGCACGATCTCCGGTGAGGCGGCATGTCTCCTAGCCGGGACCCCTCCATGGGACCTGAAAGCGAGAGCCCTTGCGTCACTGTTCAGATGGCGCAAGGAGGCGCTGGAGCGGGGCCAAAGGCCTGCGTCTCGAGAAATCGAGGCCCAGCGGACCCTGCTCCACCAGGAAACCGTGGAGACATGGAAGGTGCGACTTGAGCAACCAAAGGGGGGATTCGCCACAATCGCGGCCGTCAGACCGGTCATGGACGAGTGGCTGGAGAGAAGACACGGTGCTCTCTCCTACCGGTTGACACAGATGCTTGCCGGGCACGGTAGCTTCGGTAGGTATCTGTGGCGAAAACACCGGGAAACCACGGCCGAGTGTCAGCACTGCGAGGACCGCAGCGATGACACAGCGCTCCACACGCTGGTGGAGTGCACGGCGTGGGCACAACAGCGACAGGTCCTCGTAGTGGGTCTGGGCGTGGACACTCTCTCGCTCGAGTCCATGGTGCGAGCCATGCTCTCCAGCGGGAGTAAGTGGGACTGCGCCGCCTCTTTCTGCGAGCAGGTTATGCTCGCGAAGGAGGCGGCGGGCCGGGTACGGGAGAGAACTCTCCCACCCGAGTTCCGCAGTCGGCGCCCTGGGCGCCGCCGACGTGTCTTCGCTGAAGACTATCGGCCTCCATGACCGGGGGTCTGAGGACGGTGAGAGGGCCGCTCACCGTCCTTACAGAAGCAGGCCCATGACGGCAGCGTGACGTGAGCAACTCACGCACGCCCCCCCTTAGAAGCGGGGTCACACCCGAAACCCCCCATAGACGCGGGATTACACCCGAACCACCCCCTGGGCGAGGCCGCAGCGGCGGCCGTATGTCTGTTGGGAGTCACGGGACATCCTTCCTGAGGGCTTACCCGGGGCTCCCAACCATAGGCTGTTAGGCGTGGCGTGAGGTTTTTTAGTCGGTAAGAGTCCGGCATAACATCCTATGAGGATTTTCCCTCACGTTAAACAAAAAAAAAAGGTAAAGGCCTCCTCCAGAGAAATACCTTTTTAAAGAATTTGCACAAATTGTTCTAATTTTCTCTAAAGGGTTTTGGTCGTGATCTTCCACGGTGACCAGCCGGCTTGGAAGATGTATATTGTTCTTTATTTATTAAGTACATATTTTGTGAGGTTTTCATGTGAAAGGAGGGGATAGTCGCTATGATTTAATATTTTTAGCCAAATGTTCGTTTGGTGGGTTTACCTGGTTTTTATTAGTTAAAAACCCGAGTATTCCTGGTTTTAGAACTCCCTCTGATAGACTTGGAGATCTCTGGATTCTATGTGGGTAGTCACAAGAAATAGACAAGATTTTTAAAGCTCTCGTTATTTTATTTTATTTAAAATAATTTATTTGGTTTCCATAAACAGTTTTGAACAAAATTGAATAATAACATAGTACACTCACCAGTTGTGTATTATCTCCATTCCATCTATCCATTATCAAGACCTATTCACATTAATCACAAACACAAACAGAAAATGGAGGCAATGAAAGAGTCCTTTGCATCAACCATGAGTGGGCTTGAGGAGCGGCTGGCTGGATTTGAGGCTGAGCTCCAACGAAGCAATAAAGCTCCATCTTCTCCTAATCTGGTGAGTCTGACATCGGGGTTCACAAAGTTTAAGGCATTGGTGTTGAGCACTTTGTCAGCGTTTCGCACTCAGATTGAGTTCTTGGCACGTGAGGTAGACAATGTCGAGATGAGGAGTCGTCGTAAGATATTTTTTTTGCACGGCGTTCCTGAGGAGCGGGCTGAACAGGTGTCCCAAGTTGTGGTAAAGGTTATTTCCAATTACTTGAAACTGACTGATGTGACGGCAAATGACATTAAGCGCTGCCAAAGAATGGGACGATCTTCGGGTGCCGACAAGCCCAGAGCAATACTAATAAAATTTCACCAAATAGTGGTTCGTGATAAAGTGTGGTTCACAAAAACAAAGTTCAAGGGCACTGGAATCACACTGTCCGAATTTCTGACCCGCACCAGACACGAGGCTTTCATGGCTGCACGTGAACGTTTTGGTGTTTCCAAGTGCTGGACACGGGGAGGTCAAGTATTCATCTTGGGTGCAGACGGTACGCGGCATCGTATAGCAACCATATGCGAGCTTAATCGACTGAATTGCGACGTCCAGAAAGCTGCACCCACGGCGAAGGGTGCGACGAAGTCCAGACGAGCCGTAATGAGGAAATAATACAGTTTCACGTCATAGTATTGCTCCTTTGTTGGCATGTTACCGCATCGTAGTTGGCTTGTCTATTATTTTATGTGAATTTCAATATGTTAATGCTTTTCTCTTCGTTTGTTTAGATATGTACCCGTGTATTTATATTTAGCTATTTAGCGAATGTAATTTAGGGTATGTATGTAATGCTTTGTATTTTTTCTTCACTTTCTATTTCTTCTTTCACTTTCACTGTTTGCTCAAATCACAAAACAAAAATATGCGCTAAGTGTCAATTTGAGTGACAATTGGAAATGACAGCACTTAGTTTTTAAATTTTTCTATTATGTGCCTAAAGGGCGGGCAAAGAGTAGTGGTCCGTACAGCCTAGTGAAGAAATTTTTTATCGAAAATTGGAAGAGCCCAGATGTTAAGGGATTATTTTGTCTATTTTGTTTAATCCAATGTATTTCTGCATAATATGTGTGAATATTCTTCTATTTTTAAGTCTAGCACAACTGGCGGGTGGACAGATATCGTTCAAGACCACTTTTATTTCTATCTTTTATAGTAAGTATTATTTTATATTTATTTTATTATTTCTATTATTTTATATTATTATTATTTATTATCTATTTAAATTGCTATTATGTTAAATGCATATGACTTCAGTGATGATGAAGAAAGCTTCATGACAGCAAGCAGCCATAATGATAGTGTTGTGAGTACACCATCGCTGGCTCAGATTATGGAGGCCCAGTTTTCCGACGTACCCAAGAATTTTAATGTAGTCCATATTAATGCACAGAGTATTCACGCCCATTTCACGGAGATGCTGACTGCTTACGATGGTAAAAATATCCACGCAATTCTGGTCTCAGAAACGTGGTTAAATCCTTGTCTTCCTTCTGCTCCTTACACCTTGCCTCATTTTCACCTGATTCGAAATGATCGCCTTACCAAAGGGGGTGGTGTCGGGATTTATTTACGAAATAATATTAGATTTAAAATCCTGGAAATGTCACCTCAGCCACCGCCTTCAAATGCTGGGGAATCGATATTCCTCGAGGTGGAGCTTTATCATAGCAAGGTACTCCTTGGTATCTATTACTCCTCGTCATCTAATATCAATTTCTTTTCGTCCTTTGAAGATGTAATGGAGCGCCTTTCTCCGTCATATACCCATACAATTATTTTGGGCGATTTTAATACATGCTTAATCAAAAAAGATCCTCAATCGCTTGCTCGATCCACTACTTTTACTAGCATTATTCACTCCTGCAACTTGTCTATCCTACCTTTAAATGTCACTCATCACTTTCCTGATTGTCGTCCTTCTCTAATCGATCTCATCCTTGTTTCTTCCGCTGAATCGGTTGTTAAGCATGGACAATGCACAGCTGATGAATTTTCGTACCATGATTTAATTTACCTCTCTTACAACCTTCGTCCTCCTAAATCCAAACCCAAAATCCTTATGCAGCGCAATTTTAGTGGCATGGACCATGATAAGCTGCGAGAAGATGCTTCAAATATAGACTGGAGCACACTCTTCTCAGCCGATTGTGTTGAGGACAAGGTGAGTATTCTAACAAATAAGGTAGTAGAATTATATGATCTGCATGCTCCAATACGGGCAGTAAGGGTGCGACACTTGCCATCACCTTGGCTCACCACTGAAATAAAATCCCTGATAGCTAAAAAAGCAGCAGCTAAGTGCAAGTACAAGCGTCGGCCTACACCTGAGAACCGCGAAAAATACATTGTCTGTAGAAACCTCTGCGGCAAGGTGTGTAGGAAAGCACAACGCCAGTACATCCATAAATCGGTCCAGAACGGGGACCCTGCGAAAACATGGAAGTTTCTGAAAACACTGGGAGTTGGAAAACCTAAACAACAGGATATTCCAAAAACACTTAATATTGATTCACTAAATCAACATTTCTGTTCGTCTTCTAGTTACGATCAAACTAGTAAAGCAAATACTTTACAATATCTTTCGTCACTTCCAACTCCTTCTTTTCAACCGTTTATTTTTGAACAATTATCTGCTTGTGATGTTAAGAGATGCATAATGTCGATAAGCTCTAACGCAGTTGGCACTGACTGCCTGAGCCGTAACATGGTCGTGCCTGTTCTGGATGAAATCCTTCCTGTCTTATGCCTTGTCCTGAACTACTCTTTAACTTGCAATGTTTTTCCAACAACGTGGAAGGAGGCGCAAATTATTCCCATTCCCAAAAAGCCTAACCCTACATCCTTCGCTGAATATCGTCCCATAGCCATTTTACCTTTCCTTTCCAAAGTTCTGGAACGGCTTGTATACAGCCAACTAAGCTCATTCCTAAATAGAAACCTGCTCCTCAATCCTTACCAATCTGGTTTTCGTCCGGGACATAGTACGGCCAGTACGCTGATCAGCGTTACGGATGACATCAGGCTTACTGTACTTTCCTTACTTGATTTTAGCAATGCTTTTAATACAGTAGATTTCCAAATCCTGCTTGGCATACTACGCTCGATTAACATATCTCCGTTATAGTAATCGGCCTAGGCTTATCTCCTTTCTTTCCAATTCTTCTAGTTACTTGTAGGTCTCTACTCTCTAGTGCTATAGAAAAATTATTATTTATGAAGTTTATTACAAGTTTTTCTAAACTTTCATATGAGGTTTCTATCTCAGCCAACCCAAAAATAACGATGTTTCTTTGTCTTGATTGTTTCTCTAGAAAGTATAATCTTTTATCTTGGTTTTCTAGTTTTTCTTTAAGTATATCGTGATTTTCGTAGATTACTTTGAATTTTTCTTCTAGTGAGAAATTTATGTTCTGCGTTACTTGATTCGTAACCATTTCGGTTGATTTGACGATAGTCGATTTTTGTTCATCCAGTTCATTCTGTATTTTTCGGAGCATAATCATGACTTCTTCCATGGTTTTAGTGATATTATTTTACGATTTGTACTTAACCCATTACAGCATAACGTCCGATAAATCGGACGCTAAAATATTGAAAAAAATACAGAGAAATTATTAAAATAATTGGTATGTTTTGGTTTTGAACGAATGATAAACAGTGTCTTTATACGAGTAACCCCATAGAATAGACTTTAGTATCATAAATAACCTGTCATATGTCATTTGTTGAAAAGGGCGGGTCGCGGTCAGGCAAATTTGATACCAAGGTAAAGTTTATTTTGAATATTTTTAAATTGTTATGGTAAAAGTAATAAATAGTATGTTTAGTCGGTTGAAATATTGTATATCTATCTAGAAATATGCTTTATTTCATATCAAAGTCTTTATTTTTTTTCTCAGGCGCGTGATTTTGATGATGTACGATATATCGGACGTTATGCATGGCGGGCTCTACAGTTACTGTTCCTTAGTGCTTTGCCAGCTTTGGAATGTGGTGTTGATAATGAGGAGACTAAGCATATTATAATTTATTTTGAACCGCCTATGGAGGAAAGTCGGCAGGCAACGTCTTTAGCATTGATAAGACTTCTGAGAATTGGCATAATAAGCGACTAGTGCAGTTCGGGCCAACCTTGTTGTGAACTTTCCGCTAACAGACATCAACCAGTTCAAGCGCGAAGAAAGCCACATCACACAACAGACGGCTTTGATTACAGAATATCTGATTATGTTTTTGTGTGTTGCTGGTATGACAGCAACGTGGTCACTGTTTGTGGCAACTAGTTTCTAAAACTGAATCTTTGAATCTGCTACTCGTTGGTCTAATAACAAGAAAGCAAAAGTTTCGATCGCGCAGCCTTCACTGATTACCAGCTACAACGAGCATATGAATAGGGTGGATAAATACGATCTAGCTGTAGGTAGAGAATCTTCGCACTAAAATGCGAATAAGGATATGGTGGTAACTGATTTTTGCCTACTTCAGAGATGTGGCGCTGGTGAACAGCATAATTTGCTAGTATGAAAAAATAATAACTTGCTAGGATGAAAAAATAGCTGCGATGATGAGAGTACGTCGTTGATTGCATTCAGAAGGCATGTTACTTGTCCCACATGAAACGTACTTCACCGCTTCAAGGTCAAAAACCAGATAAACCACTGTCAAATACACGGTATGATGGCAAATACTACTAGGTGGTAACTATCAGTGGCTTAGCAATGTGGAGGGAAATCAAAGTACAAATGCTTGAAATGCGATGTGGGCCTAACCCGAAATGTTTTATGGATTACCTACCATGTACCTAAAACATCATTTACTGTAATGGGCTTCAGAGACGGTCAATGTGATCCACTGTGTTCTACCAACTATGACCTACAGTGCCGAGACCTGGACACTCACACTGGTCCTTAAAGTGGCACAGTGAGCAATGGAATGAGCTATGCTTGGGGTGTATACAAAGGGAAAAATCTGAAACAATTAGATCACATTTATCAGTGAATCAGGTCGTCATAGCTCGCAGAGTATCGGTTTTGAAGTGGCAGTGGGCTGACGACATCAATAGAAGAACCGATGGCCGATGGAGTAAATGAGTTTTGGAACTTTAACTTGGTAAAGGTGGGGTAGGACAACTCACCGCCAGATGGAGCGATGACCTAAAAACGTCACAGGGATTGACTGGATGCGGAAGGCGCAGGACCGTGTACATATGGGCAAGCCATTATCTCCGAAGGGGTGGGCAGAGTGTATTGTGGCATAATTTGGAAGAGGCCTAAGTCCAGCAGTAGACTATCATAGGCTGATTTCATGATTGATTGATGAAACGAAACATAAGCATTAACAAACCATAAATATTAAAAATAATTATGCGTTTAGAAACTGTGAAGACTGAATTTCTCTCGTATACAAAAAATATTCGAAACCTATACTGTATATTAAATGTTTTATTTAACATTTCTCCCATTTCTTAGCTAATAATCAAAGACATGTCACTACTCTGCTTTAATTTGTCACTATTGTGCCATAGTGTCACTCCTCTGATAACATATTTTCCTCTGGCGCTTATAAAATTCAAAAAATTGGAAAATTCTTCTGGCCATCATTATTAGGACTTTGCAAATATTGTAAAATATACAAATTATCGATATTGTATGGAACAGATAACATTTTCTTGTGGGACACAAAAAAATCAAATACCGTATATTCACCCATTTGACAGGTCTGCTAAAATATGAATGAATTTGAATTAAAAATTCTTTGCATGGGTACCTATGTGCATCAACGGGTATGTACACATGATAGGTACTCGTCAAGTCGCGTTGACCGTCTCCAGAGCCGATAAAATTATTATTTCATTCATTTTTTTATTTTACTAACTAATAATTCTAAATACTTAACCGTCTTATTCTTTGAACTGTATACTACATCCAAGGAACCTTAGGTTCCATAGTGCATAGCGTCCGATATATCGGACGGGCCATAAAATTAAACTCGCATATATATGTCGTGTTATTATTGATTAAACCTTTCAAATAACCCCCAATTAGTCCCTAAAATACATTAAAATCATAATAAGTGCAGAAACGAACTTTATGCAGTAATGGGTTAAGTAGTATGTTTTTGGTACTTTTGCTGCCCTCTATTGTTTTGGTTAAGTACTAGCGCGCAGAACGGCGAATTGTTTAATCCATGTTGCAGTGTAGTTCTAATATTATTGCAAGTTCTTATTGATATTATTCGCTAGGATATTTTTTCACTTTAATGTTGTAGGTCTATTGTCACTTTAGCACTTAGCAAACAATTTCGATGCAGAAAAGTCATTGGTCGTATAGTAATGCAATTACGTCATTTCACTGATTTACATGAATTTAGGATTATTTAATGATTTTGGTTGTTTGGCCACAATGTATATTATAAGACGCATTTATGATACCACTGCACTTAGTTTTTTTATTGAATAGCACTTGTTTTTATTTTATAATCCACAAAAAACACGGAGCTCATACGTATCGTGGCTCCGCCTACCCTCCTTAAACTGCATATAACTAGATACTAAACCGAGCTCAAAATGTTATTTTAACTTTATAGAAGACAGTAAAGTTATTTAAATGTATTCTTAACTAGAAGATAATGGCGGTTTTGCCTGCGTTGAATTTCGTTCACGTTCCCGCGTCCTATGGGAACATAATACCTTGTATAAACAGTGTATGTTGTACCTGACTAAAACATATCCATCCCTGTACTGAACGAATATCAGCCAGATCAGTTCAGTCGTTAGAGCGTGATTAAGAAACAAACATTTAAATATCTACACAAACTTTAACATGTTTAAATTTTAGTAGGATTCTCATTACATTCGCACGATACAATTCCTATACAACCAAAATCCCGCAAAATAATTATGACGCGTGATTAGCTGTAGTTATGGTTATGGCACTAATTACCTCGGTAGATAATAAAGCCGTTAATACGACTCGTGTTCCAGGTTAAATATAGTTTTTTAAACAACAATATCGTACATTTATTGACATGGCTATTGATCTGTTTTGTGTGGAACCCCCAAGGGCCCAACGCCACTAGAACTGACGATCATTGACATTGTAACACTATCGATTTAGGGAAAACCTGTAAGGAAAGATGTTTTATGGAATAAATAAATAAATAAATAATCATCCTTCGAGCCTTTTCCTAACCCAATTTGGGACTAGTTCAAGTCTGACTGCGATGCGACTGAACTTTGATATATTCCGTAAAGCAACTATTGTCTGACTTCTACAACCAATAAATGGTTTTTTACTTGGGGCAGATTATTTTTTACTGAGGATCTGTACAATGCGTTAGGCATCGTATCACGTACCAAAAAAGCGGCAATAGATCATGTTTGTTGTATACTTAATAATATTTTTAAATAATTTATTATACTTATTTTTACCCCATATTTTTTTTTCTGATTTTAATTTCTGTTTGTTATAGCGGCAATAGAAACAAAACACATGAAAAATTTCATCTATCTTGGTTCACGACTAGCATGGTGACCGACAAATGGACAGACAGCGGCAGAGTCTCAGTAATCAGGTTCTACCCTTTCAGTACGGAACGCTCAAAAACCAAACCATATGCTTCTCATAACAGTTAATAAAAGTCAACCTTACGCTATAAAACCAAGAAGTGTTTAGAAACAACTGAGAATACTATTATCACGAACATGAACGGGAATAAATACTATGCATTTAGTATACTGCCCATTTAAACTTGCAGGCAGGCATCGCAGGTTACAATAACCTGCGATGCCTGCTTGTACGGAACTATTAACATAATGATCGCAATGATACATTCCATTAGCGAATAAAGCGCTAATGTTCCACTAGGAGATATAACGCTTTTAATTTTCTTATCAGGATTTAACTTGGTATAAAGTTTAACCCTTTTGTTGAGCTAACTTGATAAAGCTGCAGTCTTAGTGTAGAGTAAATCAGTGAATATACTACGTAACTGAGTGTCCGTAAACTGAATATTTATAGGACGCCATCACGAAACACTCTCCTCCTAAACGGGCCACTGAGACTAGCGTCAAAATAATTTTGCATAATTTAGTCTTTTAAGAATCCAATAATTTATGAAAATAAGGCAAGTAACGAAGACATCAAAACGTTGAAACGTATTTAAAGCATCAATTTACGAGAAATGAATTCAAAATGGCTTTGTACATGGGAATATCGAAAAGTTTCATAGACAGAATCAGGTTTTTAGTCGAAGAGAATATACATTTAGAAATTACAAGTACCTACTGTTTAGTTAACCGGGTTAGTGTTCTGTATTCTTTATGCTATAAAAAGGTACACAAAATTGGATATTTTAAGAAAATTATAAATACAACTTTAATGATTATTAGATTTTATAACTTTACACACTATCCACTGAAATAGTAACAGTTCAACCCTCATTCGTTTCATATATTTATGAAAATTTTAATATTCGTTCATGTACGACCTACTCTCATAAATCAAGTACTTCCGGACGCCCTTTGAATTTTCGCGCTGCGATGATATACCGCGTCTGTGACATTGCCTGTCGTCGCCATTTATACACCAATATTTCTTTTGATAGAGAATGACACTAATTAAATAGAAAATTCCAGTATATTTTTAAGCTATTGCATAGCTTCTATCGCGGGCCTTGCGTGGAGACCGAATCCAGAAATTGTGTCACGAAAACGAATCACACTCTTGGCTACCTTCGGCCACGTTCGTGTATCTCGTCTCGCACTTCATAAATTTTTTGTTTACGTCAATTATGAACTCTGCAGTCGTTATGATATTATGTCAAATAATCCAAAAATTGATGCTTGTACCCAGAATCGATCTTGCGCCTTCTGCGTACCGATCCGCGTCTTAACCACTCGACCAAAGTTGAATTAAGAGTGCTGGTCGAATTTAGAGTTCTTAAGGGGCGGTTATTCCGCACAAGTAGGCATTTGGCGCTCCCCTCGCCCCGGGCGCAAGACACACCGCGCGCCGGCAGCGGCAGTCAACTCTCATGCCACAGTATACAGTATAGTAGAAAGAAACAGCATGCTAACTTTGTTTGACGTAGTAAATGCATCTAACTTTATTAAGTGTAGTGATTTATTAGTTTCGTAAATAAAAATAAAAGAGTTAATCGTAAATAAATTATGTATATTATACTATTATTTTTAAGCTAAAGAGTTTGTTTGTTTGTTTAGTTGTTCTAACTCTAGAGTCTAAGAGACTGCTAGTTGAATTTCAAGAGTTTCTTAACAGAATGTCCATTTTTGAAAAATACCAAAATATATAACATCACGCTAAGGCGAATAAGAGCTTACCAGCAACGAAACATTTTTCGACTCCTAGGATATTTCATTTCTTTTGAGAGTTTTCGTTGCGTACGTTTGCTACAGTTGCGTAAAAAATGTAAATTACATAATAGCTGGTCATAAAAAATTCTAAAGTTTTCTAAAGTTGGTATGCTAAGTATGAATCACGGGATCATTGTGCAATCCAAAATGGCCGCCGCAGTGTAATCACAAAATTTCATGATGGGTGTCGTTTAAAGGGTTTTTTGGTATGCTGAGTACGAATCACGTACTAATTTTGCAATTCAATATGGACACCGCGCCGTAATCACAAAATGTCATGATGGGTATCGTTTAAGGGGTTTCTTGGTACCTGAGTACGAATCACGTGATAATTTTGCAATCCAATATGGGCGCCGCGCCGTAATCACAAAATTTCATGATGGGTATCGTTTAAGGGGTTTCTTGGTATGCTGAGTACGAATCACGTGATAATTTTGCAATCCAAAATGGCGGCCGCGGTGTAATCGCAAAAAATCATGATGGGTGTCGTTTAAAGGGTTTTTTGGTATGCTGAGTACGAATTACGTACTAATTTTGCAATCCAATATGGCCACCGCGCCGTAATCACACAATTTCATGATGGGTATAGTTTAAGGGAATTCTTGGTATGCTAAGTATGAATCACATGATAATTTTGCAATCCAATATGGCCACCGCGGTGTGATCACAAAATTTCATGATGGGTATCGTTTAAGGGGTTTTTTTGGTATGCTGAGTATGAATCACATGATAATTTTGCAATCCAATATGGGCGCTGCGCCGTAATCACAAAATTTTATGATGGGTATCGTTTAAAGGGTTTCTTGGTATGCTGAGTACGAATCACGTGATAATTTCGCAATCCAAAATGGCCGCCTCGGTGTAATCACAAAATTTCATGATGGGTATCGTTTAAAGGGTTTTTGGTATGCTGAGTACGAATTACGTGATAATTTTGCAATACAATATGGCCGCCGCGCCGTAATCACAAAATATCATGATGGGTATCGTTTAAGGGGTGTATTGGTATGCTGAGTACGAATCCTGTGATAATTTTGAAATGCAATATGGCCGCCGCGCCGTAATCGCAAAAATCCATGATGGTTATCGTTTAAGGGGTTTTTTGGTATGCTGAGGACGAATCACATGATAATTTTGCAATCCAAAATGGCCACCGCGCCGTAATCACATAGTTTCGTAATGAATATCGTTTAATGGGTTTTTTCGAATGCTGAGTACAAATAACATGATTATTTTGGAATTCAATTTGGCCGCCTAAGCTATTTAGGCCTACTTGCGCGGAGAGTCGAGTCCTTGTCTGATCACAAGCAGCTTTATCTGCAAATAGGCAGTATTGTACCCCAGATAAAAGAGAGTGTGAAATACAGGGCTTTAGATTACACCAAGTTATACAATAGCGCTTCTACAGCAGACTATAAAAATGAAATCAATGATTATTGCTATTTAGAAAATTTTATTTTGAAACAAACTGAGAAGAATAAAGAACATGGGTCAGAACGTACCCAGTTTGTAGCAAGTTGAAATTGGTACCATTCGAAAGGTCTTTGAAAACGTAGATATTTTTTGTATTGGAGCAACTTTGTAACTTATGTAGGAAAAAAGATATTTGATGTTGAAAATACCGAAAATCCTTAGTAAAATCGACCCACGCACGTTCAATTTTTTTTTGATTTTATCGATTAGGTGGATAGTTCGAACTATTTTGTGCTAGCGTCGGTGTGTCGTCAGTAGTTAGTACCTGTTAGGAACTGATTTTGAGCGCTCGTCAAACGTCCCCAATGCATATAACGTTACAAACAGATGACGTTTTTATATTAGATCGAGGTTTAAGAGACTATACCAGATATAGAAAGTGCTGGCTATGTTGCCCATATACCACCAAGTAAAGATAGGCATGCCACACAGCTTACAGATATTCAAGCCAATAAATCTCGAGAAATCACCATAGTGCGTTGGGTCATTGAAGTAATAAACGGATGGTTCAAAAGGGACTACAAAATATTTAGGCATACAGTTATCAATAAAACACTCCCTCACTTATTTAAAGACTTTCGTATTGCGGGAGCCCTTATAAATGCATTTAGGCAGCGTCTGACAGATAAAGAGCATGCCTACGCTTTTATTAATATAATAGCACAAAGAAGAAGTGAACCCAACAGACTGGGCAACTATGTAGTCGCAGAACATATGAACAGATAGCGAGCGGTGTTCACAACAATGATGGCTACGTCAATACCATTTCCACAATTGACAGTAGAAGACGTCATTCTACTCAGTCTGGGCAAATACCATTTAAAGCTCGCTAGATCATATGTTGCCGAGCATTTGCGATGTGGAGATGGTATATAATTTATAATATTGAGGTATCTTCGAGCCGTAGCCCTAGAATGTCGCAGCATGAGCTAGTAACCGAAAACTGCTCGTTAATTAGAGGCCGCATATTATCGAGGCACGTGTCGAATAAAATATGTATATTACACATATATTTTAATCAAGGTTAATGTCCAGGGCAGAGAAGCCATCGGAGCGTATTATTGCTTCTGCATGACGGGTATGAGAACTCTAGGTGCTTGTGCCCATACTATTAGGTGTTGGCAGGCACCTAGATAACTTCGTAGGTCCGGCAAGTGCCTGGGATGATATAATCATTGAAAGTAACAATACAATTTAATAAAACTGTGCTATTTAAGATTGATAGTTCTTATTTAATATTTTTTCTGTACCAAAAACCAACGATAGGAAGCTATATCGCTCTCTTAAGACAGAAAAAATGACTGGTTACCTATTTATTTAGTCCAAAAAGCAGAAAAAGTGCGATTATTGGCAATTAAAAATGTTACAAAGAAGTTGTCATAACTTCGGTCTTTCATTCATTCATTCATTCGTTCACTTATTTTCGAGTTACTCAATTAGGCCTCTTTTAAATTACACCTAGTCTAAAATGCTACAAAGTGGGTACGGGTTCGATACAAAATTACCCATTGTTCTTTGAAAAGAAAAAAAATCCTGAACCCGATACAAAAAGACTGGATAAACAGAAATATCATAGAGGCTATTAATTTGCGAAACCACCTATGGAAACAAACTAAATTAGAACCAAATAACGACCACCTACGAAAAATGTTTATTGAGGAGCGAAATAAAGTACAAAAACTTATCAGAACGTGCAAGGAAAACTATTACCTCAGTCTGTTCCATAACACCTACAATCAACCGAAGAAGATGTGGAACGTAATTAATAACCTTATAGCAATTGAACCAAAACAAAGCTGTGCACTTCCAAAACTTATGTCAAACACAGGGCTAATCACAGAAGGTAATTTAATTTGTAACCTATTCAACTCACACTTTTCGTCAATAGGGGCGGATCTAGCCGACAAAATACCCTTTACATATCATGACAGTGATGATGCTGTTCTCCTCCAGGACCACACCTACACACTGAAAGCAAACTTTTGTGAATTCACACCATGCACCACAGACGAAATATCGAAAATCATAAACGACCTCGATTGTAACTCGAGCACCGGTCTGGACGGCATAAGTGTCAAAGCAATTAAATGCCTAAAAACTGTGATCATTGAGAGTCTTACATTATGTCTTAATTTATGTTTAAGACATGGTACTTTCCCCGACAGTCTAAAGGTGGCGAGGGTCACCCCTCTTTACAAGTCCGGTAGTAGAACAGATCCTAGTAACTACAGACCGGTGTCGGTTTTACCAGTGATATCTAAAATCTTCGAACGGGTTCTGCACAGTAGATTAAATGAGTATCTTACCGAAAATATTTTTTTGATTAATGAACAATATGGCTTTCGCCCCAAATCAAATACTCTTGCAGCAGCAGTTGACCTAATTACTAAAATAAAAACTCAAATCTATGAAAAAAATATAGCTGTAGGTATATTTATTGATCTAAAAAAAGCCTTTGACACCGTAAGTCACACCAAACTACTAAACAAACTACATAACATAGGTATCACAGGCACGGCTCTGAATATGTTCTCCTCATATTTAAAAAATAGAAAACAAGTCGTTAAAATAGATAACTTCACAAGCTCCATGAAAACGGTGTCTTATGGCTGTCCGCAAGGCTCGATTTTGAGTCCATTATTGTTTCTTATTTATATTAATAACATCAACAAGATTGGGCTGAAGGGTCACCTAACATTATACGCGGACGATACATGCCTCTTTTATTATGATAATTCCATACAAAACATTATAACTACCGCGCAAATTGACCTTAACTTACTGAATGAATGGCTAAAATACAATCTACTTACAATAAATACGTCTAAAACTGCATATATGATCTTCTCTGCCAAAAATAAACAGTTAGGAGACTACACACCACTTATTATCAATAACGAAATTATCAAACAATCGGAAAATGAAAAATACCTAGGACTGTTAATAGAAGATAAACTAACATGGAAGCTACACATTGATCACGTCAAAACTAAGCTAGTATCATTATTGGGAGCATTACGTAAAACAAAAAATTGTATCCCAAAAAAGGTAGGAACAATTATATACAACTCATTAGTTAAGTCTCATTTAGAATACTTAATCGAAATATGGGGTTCAGCCGCAAAAACAAACCTTATTCCTTTACAAAGAACACAGAATAAAGTTATTAAAACAATATTTCACTACAATTATTACACACCAACGAACACTTTATACAAAAAAACTAATCTATTAAATCTAACACAACTGTACACATACAACACCTGCCTATTAATAAAAAAAATTACCACGAACTCACTACTATCGAATCTAGAAATAAGTAAAAAAGAAATCAAGCATAATTGAAGAAACAGAAACAAGCTGCGGCTCAGAATTCCACGAACCAATTACGGCAAGAAAACGATATTGTATGAGGGTGCACAGCTGTTCAATAGATTGCCAAACGATATCAAAATCTGCGACAACATTAATATCTTTAAAAACAAACTTCAAACATATGTTCATACATTGTAATAACTATAGATCGAACTAGACTAAGCTACTATCGAGGAAATTATGTTTAAGTAATTCTAGAATATTAATATCTAAGCATTAACTATGTAAGCTTCATAACTCACCAGAGGAAACTATATCTATTTGTAAACCAAATTGTTAATCTCATTTTAAGTGAACTATTGTTCTTATGAGAAATAAAGTTCTTTAACCTTAATATAGAGTTAGTAAGCTCTGAGTTAAATAAATAACTTCTTAACTCTGACCACGTCTTGCACAGTTGCAAATTGGCACGCGGTTAACTAACTCACAGTAAACCGAACAAGTTTTTTTAGTCTGTCGTTCCATGCAATCCAACCACACACAAATGTTAGAACGAAGAATGGAACATGTGTCTCTATCTCTTTTACACTACAGTCTGCTACGTATGATTTACGATACTACCATACTTACGATACTACCATTTACGATACCAATCATAAAATTTCGTGATTACGGCGCGGCGGGCATATTGGATTGCAAAATTATCACGTGATTCGTACTCAGCATACCAAAAAACCTCTTAAACGATACCCATCATGAAATTTTGTGATTACGGCGCGGCGCCCATATTGGATTGCAAAATTATCACGTGATTCGTACTTCGCATACCAAGAAACCCCTTAAACGATACCCATCATGACATTTCGTGATTACGGCGCGGCGTCCATATTGAATTGCAAAATTAGTACGTGATTCGTACTCAGCATACCAAAAAACCCTTTAAACGATACCCATCATGAAATTTTGTGATTACACTGCGGCCGCCATTTTGGATTGCAAAATTATCACGTGATTCGTACTCAGCATACCAAAAAACCCCTTAAACGATACCCATCATGAAATTTTGTGATTACGGCGCGGCGGCCATATTGTATTGCAAAATTAGTACGCGATTCGTACTCAGCATACCAAAAAACCCCTTAAACGATACCCATCATGAAATTTTGTGATTACAGCGCGGCGCCCATATTGGATTACAAAATTATCACATGATTTGTACTCCGCATACCAAGAAACCCCTTAAACGATACCCATCATGACATTTTGTGATTACGGCGCGGCGTCCATATTGAATTGCAAAATTAGTACGTGATTCGTACTCAGCATACCAAAAAACCCTTTAAACGACACCCATCATGAAATTTTGTGATTACACTGCGCCGGCCATTTTGGATTGCAAAATTATCACGTGATTCGTACTCAGCATACCAAAAAACCCTTTAAACGATACCCATCATGAAATTTTGTGATTACGGCGCGGCGGCCATCTTGTATTGCAAAATTTTATTTTTATTTATTTATTTAGACTTTATGCACAGAAATAGTACATTGGCGGACTTAATGCCAAAGGCATTCTCTACCAGTCAACCATAAGGTGGTGCAGAGCTATATATGAGGTAGGCGCATTTAATAAAGATCATCAATATATTTAAACTTCACTAACAAGTAAATAATATAATACATATCAATATTATAAACTAATTGTATACCTTAATAATATACATACTTATATAAAATGTATAATATACATACTTATAAAAAAAAAGATTCCACTACAAAATATTATAGTTATATGAATACATACACAATTAGATACATAATAATAATATAAACATACATGGAATGGTAAAATAAAATAAATACGAATAATAAATTGTTCCACCTAATTTTCCGCAACTGACAAGAGCAACTGCCGCACTCTGGCCTTAAAAATATTACGGCTGTTTGACTGTCTCACCTCGACGGGAAGCGCGTTCCAAAGAAGAACAGATTGGACTAAAAACGAAGAACCTACAAAATCTGTGGTATGAGAAGGACATAGGAGAAGTTTATTTTCAGAGGAACGCAGACTTCTATCATGGTTTGACGATAAGAATTGGAAAGAAGAAGTCAAGTAAGTAGGAGAAGTAGGAGAATTAAGAATGTTGTAAAGAGTAGTACTGAGAGAGTAGAACTGTTTTCTTCTTTCTAGTAAGTGCTCGTAGCTTACGGCGATGACGGATATTCAACCAATTAAGTTGGGAACGGAATGAAGACACATGGTCATATTTTCGAAGATTGAAAACGAATCGAATGCAGTTATTAAGAAGGCGATCAAATTTATTAAGAAGGTCTGCATTCAGGTCATAGTAACACACATCACCATAGTCGATCTGAGGAAATATTAAAGTTTGAGCCAACGTGGCCTTTATATTCGTAGGCAGAAAGTTTTTCAAACAATACAGCGCTCGAAGTGTACCAGTTACTTTCTGGCTAACATGTGCGGCCTGTGCCCGCCAGTCGAGGTTTGAGTCGATTATGAGGCCAAGGTTCTTAACCGACTTACCAAAAGGTATAATAGTGCCGTTGAACATAACAGGCGGCAGAGTGTCCGCATCCAACTTGCCTGTTACCCATCTACTCCCCACAACAATGGCCTGACACTTAGATGGGTTTACCGTTAGCCCAAACCTGCATGACCAATCACTAAGATAGTCTAGATCCGCATTCACCATTCGAATTGCAGATGTTATATCGTCCACGGGCGCCTGTGTGTACAGCTGCAAGTCATCAGCGTACAGATGATACGTACATTGAAAGTTAAAGGTAACGAGATTAATAAAAATTGAAAATAATAAGGGAGAAAGAATACCGCCTTGAGGGACACCAGAACCGACTACGCACGGACTCGAAAAAGAATCATCAATGCGAACCGATTGCTGGCGACCCTGAAGATAAGTTAAAAAGAATTGCAATGCTTCTGTAGATATGTTTAGGTTTGCAAGGATAGCTAGTAGGATATCGGAATTGACAGAATTAAATGCATTTGAAAAATCCACCAAGACCAAAACTGTAGCCTTGGTGTCCTCCATACCAGCCTTAATGTCACTAGTTACTTTTAAGAGCGCAGATGAAGTGCTGTGACCTGGTCTGAATCCTGATTGCAAAGAGCTTAGTAGATTGTTTCTATAAATAAAAAGGGCGAGTTGCTTATGCACACATGACTCAAGCACCTTAGATAGAAAAGGAAGAATAGAAATGGGACGGAAGTGATTAGGTAGGGAAGGGTTTGGTATTTTAGATAATGGGATAACGTATGCGTTACGCCATTTAGAAGGAAATATTCCCGAAAAAAGGGAGAAGTTTATTAAATGGGAGATAATGGGAAGCAGTTGGTCGATAACTGTAATAATCATACGTCGACTTATCATATCACTACCCACTGCATTGGACTTGATAGATATAATTACCCTTTTGATGTCTTCGGTTGCAACCAGAGAAAATCGGAAAGTGTCAACTCTAGGTTTATCGAGGCCAGCTATGTAATTCAAAGTCCGAAGTTTGGTTTGGTGATCAAAAGGGGTAGTAGAGGAGAAATGTCTGTTCAAATCATCCAAACCAACCGAACCTCGATGATCCACACGCTGTTTACCTATACCTAGAGTGCCAAGAAATTTCCAAACGCTGGCTGGTGAGGAAGAGTTAACATTTTCAAGAATATGTCGGCGTTTAGCATTACGTATCATCTGGTTACAGCGATTCCTTGCAAGCTTAAAATGAGCCCACCTCTCTTCCGAACGATCTTTTCGGAATTTGCAAAACGCCCGATCCCTGCGTCTCATTGCCACGCGTACGTCATCGGTCATCCATGGTGCCGGTGGGCGTTTCAGCCTAACTTTCCTTATGGGAGCGTGACGATCATAGAGCTCTAGTACAGCGCTGTTGAAAATATCAATTTTCTCATCGATGGTAGATGCAGACTCCAAATCGTCCCACTGTAACAAAGCAGCATCCCTGCGCAACCGATCAACATCCATACGCCCAAAACTGCGCATGTGTAATATTTTAGGAGGGGTCTTAGGAGGATTCAGGGCATAGGAGAGGAATAAGAGGTCATGGCGTGAGAAGGCGGGAGCAGATAATTGTCCATGGAAGGTAACAAGGGAAGTGGAAGAAGTTAGTATGAGATCGATCCAAGTATCATCGGTCAATATGTTATGGTGAGTAGCCTGTAAAGGCAATATGTTAAGGCTAGCAGACTTTACAATATGTAGCAGCTTACAAGCGCGAGACGTATCACGTTTTAATAGATCAGTATTCAGATCTCCCATGATGACATAGTGTGTGTACAATGACCCCAAGGAGTCCAGCACCGTTTCCAGGCTGGAGAAGTAGTCAATTGAGGGAGGACAGTAAACAACTCCAAGAACCAGCTTCGCCTTCCCAACCACAACCTCCAGAAACAGAAATTCAGCATCAGCAGTGTATTCGGGATCCGATGAAGCTAAAATTTTAAACGGTAACGAACTGCGGATATAAATCGCTACCCCACCTGATCGCTTCACGTTACTGCTGATTCTGTCGTTACGAACTAGTATATATCCAGGAAGGGAAAACGATGTAGACCGCAGCTCCGGCTTAAGCATACTCTCCGATATTAAGATAGCATGAAGATTCGTATTAGTAAATGTTGCCACCAACTCACTGTAGTGGGCAGGAATGCTCTGTGCATTTAAATGACAAACATTGAATAGATTGCTACTTTTTGAATCAAACGTTTTACGGAGGCAGTCACCCAGTGTTCCGGTTGAGGAGCCAAAACTGTCATCATTAGACTCTGTAGAAGTTTCGTAAGCAGAGTGAAAAGATTCATCATCAGACACCATACTATTTAAATACCTATATGTGGTATGTTATATTTATAAATAATTACAGGATAAGTTTATAATATATACCTAAATAAAAATAAATATGAATAAATATAAATTATTATATAAAATATAAATGTAAAAAACCCAAGTGTTTCTAACTAAATACGTTGATACATCTCTGCACCACCCGCCAGCCAACACCACACAGACAAACAAATAGTGGCCTAGAAATAAAAAAACATCCATTACAAACAAAGTTACAAAAATCATTCTAGTACCTTTATAAAAATACTAAGTATAAAAAAAAAAAAAAGTCCAAGTCACGGACTCTAAACAAAAAAAAAAAAAAAACTTTAACATGAAATTACTTTCGGTTTCCGCCTTAGACCATATAACACGAGACTAGCCTTTGCGAACCACCGCATACAAAAATATTCTGCCAGTTTTCATACAAGTGAAGGGGGAAACACAAAGACAGATAAAATTTCATTGCATTTAAAAATGTATTAATCGACAAACGCGTAATGGCTGTTGTGTGTTAATTGTTATTGTACAGTCAACTACAATGTAATGTACTAGTTTAATCATATAAAATGATGTACTGATGTACAGGCTTTTCATAAAGCCAAAAGACCAAATGGTCATGTGCAATGGCAGAAAACAATGCTTAAGTAAGGCGCATCCTGTGGTTAGATGATCTAAGGTTTCCGCCCGTAACTCGGAACGCAACCCAACAATTTTGGCACTGACATTTGGTGTAGATGACATTGACAGACCATATCACTGCAGCTGTACAGCTGTAGGTATAATATATTGCAATGCAATGGTTATGATAAAATGTAAACATAGAAACTAAAAATAATTTCAGGCCAAGAGCTAAGCTGAGTTGCAGTATTCTATTGTAATGTGTACATAATTCTTTAACACAGATTTATACGAAAAAAAAAAGACTAAAAGAGTTATAAACTATGTTTGTTAGCATTACGGAACACAATAATATACATATAAATGTACTGCAATACACTAGTGTTTGGTGTCATTTAAAGTGTGTGATTTAAAGAAAACAGAGAAAATTACTCACTAGATACATCTATAGTGACCTGAAATATAATTACAACCAATTTATCACCATATTTTTATTACACCTGCCTAACCAGACCATCGGGCTACGTATGGTAAAAGAAGTGAATTACAAAGAAATGCTCATCGCTAAGTTTATCTGACCGGCTACTTTCGTGATCCTTTCGCGTACGCACCGCTTGACGAGGCTACAATAGGCTTTGGGTACTTCTTCACCAGAAGCTGCAGGTCTTCATCTGCTGTTAATTTGTGCCTGCTCCCATCCGCAGCGCGCACGACAACTACACCATCCTGGGTCCAACAGCCTCGAGTGCCAAAGTGTGTCCGAGCCTTACTAAAAACTGCCTGCCTGTCTCTAGTCAGAAATTCCCTGACTGAAACAGACGTGCCCCTCAGCAAAGCTTTAGCCCTCCATACCGCTGTTCTTGTCAGAAGACTAGAAAACCACACAAGGATTGGCCTATGGTGTTCATTGCCGACCACTCCCAATCTATGACAGGACTCAATGGTTGCCGGAGTAAAATCCTTTATGGTCAATTGATTGTTGATCACAGTTGTCACCGCTTCTGCACAATTTTCGTTATCAACCTCAGCAATTCCCAGGAACAAGAGAGCCTTACGCCGGTGCCTTGTCTCCATGTTGTCAAGAGCCCTAGCACATTCACTAATCTGGCTTCGTAGAAGACCAAGTATGCTATAAATCAGTTCCCTGAACGTCCGGAATTCCTCAGCCACTCTCGCTACAGTATCCTTTGATGAACTTGCATTCTGAAGTTGACCCTCCAAGGCCTCCATTCGCATTGTGAACCTCTCTTCCAGGGACTTTTGTTTGGATTCAATGGTGCTCAGCTGTGACATAGTGAAGTGTGTTGCTGATTTGCTGGCAGGTGGCGAAACTTGGGAATTTTGTTCACATTAACTTTCACAAATGTAGAATATAGTTATTGAAGCAATTTTATAACTGTTTTCACAAGAAATGCTTGGAAAAAATTAACTTTTCTAATTAAAAGATATTTTTATACAGAGCAAAAGTGTCAACTTTTTCTTTGCCTACCGCCAAAAAAATTAGTACGCGATTCGTACTCAGCATACCAAAAAACCCCTTAAACGATACCCATCATGAAATTTTGTGATTACGGCGTGGCCGCCATGTTGGATTGCGAAATTATCACGTGATTCGTACTTCGCATACCAAGAAACCCCTTAAACGATACCCATCATGACATTTCGTGATTACGGCGCGGCGTCCATATTGAATTGCAAAATTAGTACGTGATTCGTACTCAGCATACCAAAAAACCCTTTAAACGATACCCATCATGAAATTTTGTGATTACACTGCGGCGGCCATTTTGGATTGCAAAATTATCACGTGATTCGTACTCAGCATACCAAAAAACCCCTTAAACGATACCCATCATGAAATTTTGTGATTACGGCGCGGCGGCCATCTTGTATTGCAAAATTAGTACGCGATTCATACTCAGCATACCAAAAAACCCCTTAAACGATACCCATCATGAAATTTTGTGATTAAGCGCGGCGCCCATATTGGATTACAAAATTATCACATGATTCGTACTCCGCATACCAAGAAACCCCTTAAACGATACCCATCATGACATTTTGTGATTACGGCGCGGCGTCCATATTGAATTGCAAAATTAGTACGTGATTCGTACTCAGCATACCAAAAAACCCTTTAAACGACACCCATCATGAAATTTTGTGATTACACTGCGCCGGCCATTTTGGATTGCAAAATTATCACGTGATTCGTACTCAGCATACCAAAAAACCCTTTAAACGATACCCATCATGAAATTTTGTGATTACGGCGCGGCGGCCATCTTGTATTGCAAAATTAGTACGCGATTCGTACTCAGCATACCAAAAAACCCCTTAAACGATACCCATCATGAAATTTTGTGATTACGGCGTGGCCGCCATGTTGGATTGCGAAATTATCATGTAATTCGTAGACATTTTAATGCATTATATAGGGGTGTAGTGGGGCCCTACCAACACCATCGGGCCCAAGTCAACCTCACGTGCAAGCTCGTGCACCTGCTGAACAACGGACGAGGCTCTGACGGCGGCGGTCCATTTCAACACGGCGATGGGCTCACCACCTGTTACGTGGGACCGAATTGTACACGGTGAAATGTGGGCCGGTATAGGTCTCTGCCTACCCCTTCGGGGATAAAGGCGTGAGTATATGTATGTATATGTATGTTTAATGCATGAGGTAGCTGGTTACCATGTCGTGAAAACACTTAAAAAGTAAAAGATCACCACATTTTTACCATGAGTCGCGTATGTATTTGTAACGGTTAATCTAATTACATTTTGCCCATTACTGATATTTTTATACTGTGGCGCGATTTGAACGTAATTTGGCATAATAATTACGAAGTAGTTGCGAAAAAAACTGACACAGGTCCTGCCTCCACAAGCGCCAGGGCGAGACTGATCGGCCGTCAGCGGCGCAATTCTATTGCGTTTGGTAGATATTCGTACATGATAACTATGTAACTAGTTGTTTATAGAAAAACGCTCGGAAAATGTGTATAAAAACTTAATACCTTTAATTGAGTGCAAAAAAAATATGTAAAATGTTAATAGTTTAGCCACAGTTTTGAAAAAACTTTTCTGACAGAGTCAACTTTGGGATTTTTTTCTATCTAGTGAAATTTATTGGATCGTGTAACGGGCTCGGAATATGTTTAGCTTATATCCTTAACTATTACATATATATTTTTCAGATTTAAAAACCCTTTACTTTTTGACTAGGATTGTTTCAAAAAACTCAAAATCTGACCCACGCGGCCTTAATGTGAAATGACAATTTCGATGCTGTCAATTACATTAGGTGCTGTCAATTTACTTCGTCTAAATAAAATTCGACTATAGGTGTATAGGTATTCATCATCTATGTACAACAGTGAACTGTACTCGTATAATTTGTGTAAAAAGTGTTTTAAATATGAATAAACAAAGTGCATTTATTAATGAAGAAAGTCACGAAAAATAGTGAAAGAAAATGAGTGAGTACTCTATATACATACATTTTATTATTATTATCACCAATGCAGTATTATTTTTGGTTTTGTTAATTTATATATAATACTGCTATAAAGATAACCAAACCCGGGAGTACGTTCCCATGGGAAGCGGGAAGAAAATTTCACGCTGACGTAGCTGCGAGCGCCATCTATCCCATACCTATGTACTTTAAACGTGTCATAAAAGTCACAACAATACCTATGCATATTTCAAAGAATGTCTATTATTACCATAAAATTTGTAAAAATAGTTTTTAAGTAGATAAGAAGAAACCTATTGTTTTATCTTTTAACTAGCTGACCCTCGCAACTTTGTTTACGTCACACAAGGACTATGAAATTAGAGGTATTTATTAATCATACTCATCAAGTAGCGTGTGAATCTGCCCTGTTTGCTTAATCAAAATAGAGCTTAATGGTTAAAGCTATTCCTCAGAATAGAATTTTCCTCAGTATAAACAATTTACATACAAACACCGGAGTGTTAGAATTTTATTACATGTATCAATGTAGTAGACGTAACGTGTATAAATTGACATCAATCAAATGTCATCAATATTCTGAAAAAGAAATTAAAAATAGAGTTCACAAACTCTTTTGAAAATACATACTGTACCTACCTTAGAGGATCGTTATGAAGATAACAGGATAGTTAACAACCATCCATAGAAAATAGATGGTATAATGCTGAATACCGCAAAAAACAATCGGCGCGGCATAGAATAGGGCCTATACTGATATTTTGGAGGATTTAAATGATGCCGATGTCCTGTGCCTGCTGAGGCACACACACGCCGTCATGCATGTCTGCAGGACAACGTGCAGGACAACGAGCAGGATGAGGCAGCGAATGGCTGGACTGAAATTAAAATCGACAGACGCAAGAGATGTGGTGGAGGCACTAATTCACGTACCTCGGGAGTATCGTGTCAGAAACTGATGGGATAGAAGAGTACCCTACATCATTTCGAGTCTCGCCAAGGCCAGAACAACCTTTACACAGCTGCGCCCCGTAGGCAGTTGCGAAAATATACACGAAGAGTGAAACTTAAAACAAAGTAAACGTTAAAACTGTACTGCTAACTGCTATACGGATGCGAGACATGGAAGGTCACTAAAGACATTTCGCACCAGCTACCAGCTATAAGTCTTCGTCAAACGCTGCCCCCAATGGATCCTCGGTACATACGGGCCCGAGAACATCACGAACGTAAGACTATTGGAACGCTGCAGTGAGACCCCAATCCACCAACAGATCAAACGTCGGAAGTGTAGCTGCTGCGCTGGATTGGACACACGCTGCAAAGGGACCATGATCACATCATACCAAGGCAAGCCTTACTGAAACTACTGGTAGGGTTTCAAAAACTGTTCGATAGTAAGTAGGTACATTTATTGATAGTGGCTGTAGGCTACATAACATAATGCTAAGATTAATAGGAGCGGTGCAGCAATGAGGAATGTTTCGAAAACGGAAAACATTTCATCGTTATAAGAGTATCCGTTGCGCCTCTGCGTAAATGGTTGAAGTTACATAAAAATAATTTATTACAAAATAATTGTCCTTCTTAAAAAGTTCTAAAACAAAATACCTATCAAGCTATTATATAGCTTCTATCGCGGGCCTTGCGTGGAGACCGAATCCAGAAATTGTGTCACGAAAATAAATCACACTCTCGGCTACCTTCGGCCACGCTCGGCCACGTTCGTGTATCTCGCACTTCATATGATTTTAGGACCTATGTTGTTCCTTTTATATATAAATGACCTTCCATGTGCCATCTCTAATAAATGTGTCCTGTTTGCGGATGACACAACGATTATCTTGAACTGTAAGAACATAAATACATATGAGCTTGAAATAAACAAAACTTTAGATGATGTAATCAAATGGCTGAATATAAATAAATTAAAAATAAATCTTGACAAAACAAAATTGATCCAATTTAAGACTTTTAAAAGTAAAGTAATAAACTTGAAAATCAGTCATAACAATACATTAGTTCAACAGGCATCTAGCGCCAAATTCTTAGGTATAACATTGGACGCACATTTCACATGGAAGGAACATATTCATCAACTATGCATTAAAATAAACAAATTTATTTTTGCTTTACGTAAGGTAAAAGACGTAACAAGCAGGCAAACCGCCTTAATGGTTTATCACTCTTACGTCTGTTCTATTATACGTTACGGGATAATCGTCTGGGGTAACTCATCTAAACTTCTTCGAGTTTTCAGAGCTCAGAAAAAATGTATTCGCACGCTTTTTAACTTAAAGTGGTCTGAGTCCTGTAGACCATTATTCAAATCAGAAAATCTATTAACTGTACCAAGCATATACATTTACGAAGTTGCTAAATTTGTGAAACTCCATGACCATCTATTTGAGAATAACAATAATATAGGAAAGCGACAGGTAACTCACCTTCCAAAGAAAATGCCAGCCCCAAAACTGGAACTATTTAGGAAAAACTGTGTTTACATGGCACCACTTATTTTCAACTCCTTACCCAAGGGAATGGCGGAATTACCGTGTTCCAAATTTTTGCGTGCATTAAGAGAGTGGTTAATAAAGGAAAGTTTTTACTCCACTGAAGACTTCCTGAAGAACAGCTCTTGCCGTTTCGGTGCGCATTGACTGGGAGACATTGTTTCAGTCATACTGATATTTTGATATTTTGCATAATCGACAGGTTCATTTTAAATTACGACTTATTTTAACTCTGACATGTTGTATTTTAAACTTGACTTATTATTTAACTTTGACATCTTGTACCTACTTAAATTTATATCGTTGCGATTTTAGTATCTTGAATTCTTTAATGACTCCCATTCTTCTAAATATTGCATGCAAAAATCTGCATTTATGTCATATGCAACCGACGTGTTTATTTTGAATTTTGACATAATTTAACATTGACATTAGTTAATTTGTGACATGTTGAACTATTATTTGATTTCTTTGCACAATTAATATTTTGATCTTGTTGGATTACTCTTTGACTACTTACTAGATTTTGCATGCGGAAAATCTGTATCTGTGATAGAAAGTAATTGAAATACCTATTTATTATAAATTTTGATATTGATATATTTTAAAATGTTGACATGTTGTATTTTAATAATTTCATTGCATAGAATCTTGTCACCTATAATATAAATGTTGCATGCAGAAAACCTGTGGAACATGCTGAACACTAATTCATATTTTGTCATCTTTATACCTAACCATGTTTCGTGCAATAAATGATTATTTATTTATTTATTTATTTATATACCAACGTGTTCGGGGGACTTTTGGGACTTTTGGGACTTTTCGGTCTTTGAGGACTTTTGGGTCTTCAAAAGTCCAAAAGTCCAAAAGTCCAAAAGTCCAAAAGTCCAAAAGTCCAAAAGTCCAAAAGTCCAAAAGGGCAAAAGTCCAAAAGTCCAAAAGTCCAAAGGCCAATAGGCCAAAAGTCCAAATGTCCAAAGTCAAGTAGGTACTTGGTACTTTACTTTGTTGAACATAGGCCTTAAAATCTTACTTCTTACTATCTTACTAATATTATAAATGCGAATGTTTGTGAGAGTGGATGTTTGTTACTCTTTCACGCTCAAACGGCTGAACGGATCGGGCTGAAATTTGATACAGAGATACATTATAGTCTGGAATAACACATAGGCTACTTTTTATCCCGGGAGTACGTTCCCATGGGAAACGGGAAGTAAAATTTCACGCTGACGTAGCCGCTAGCGCCATCTATCCCATATCTATGTACTTTAAACGTGTCATAAAAGTCACAATAATACCATAAATGCACATTTCAAAGAATGTCGATTATTACTATAAAATTTGTAAAAATAGGTTTTTAGTAGGTAAGAAGAAACCTATTGTTTTTTCTTTTAACTAGTTGACCCTCGCATCTTTGTTTACGACACATAAGGTCTATGATATTAGAGGTATTTATTAATCATAGGTACTCATCAAGTAGCATGTGAATCTATCCTGTTTGCTTAATCAAAATAGAGCTTAATGATTAAAGCTATTCCTCAGTATAGAATTTTCCTCAGTATAAACAATTTACATACAAACACCGGCGTGTTTGAATTTTATTACATGTATCAATGTAGTAGACGTAACGTGTATAAAATGACATCAATCAAATGTCATCAATATTCTGAAAAAGAAATTTGAAAATACATACTGTACCCACCTTAGAGAACCGTTATGAAGATAACAGGATAAAATGCTGAATACCGCAAAGAACAAGCGGCGCGGCATAGAATGAGGACTATCCTGATATCCTGGAGGATTTAAATGACGCCGATGACCTGTGCCTGCTAAGGCACACACACGCCGTCATGCATGTCTGCAGGACAACTTGCAAGATGAGGCAGCGAATGGCTGAACTGAAAATAAAATCGACAGACGCAACAGATGTGGTGGAGGCACATTCACGTACCTCGGGAGATGCGAGACATGGAAGGTCACTAAAGACATTTCGCATCAGCTGACAGCTACAAGTCTTCGCCAACCGCTGCCTCCAACGGATACTCGGTATATACGGGCCCGAGAAAATCACCAACGTAAGCCTATTGGAACGCTTTAGTGAGACCCCTATCCACCAACAGATCAAACGTCGGAAGTGTAGCTGGATTGGACACACGCTGCAAAGGGACCATGATCACATCATACCAAGGCAAGCCTTACTGAAACTACTGGTAGGGTTTCAAAAACTCTTTAACTGTTCGATAGTAAATAGGTACATTTATTGAGAATGGCTTAAGGCTACATAACATAATGCTAAGATTGTAATGAGCGGTGCAGCAATGAGAAATGTTTCGAAAACGGAAAACATTTAATCGTTAGAGTATCCGTTGCGCCTCTGCGTATATCGTTGAAGTTACATAAAAATAATTTATTACAAAATTGTTCCTCTTAAAAAGTTCTAAAACACAATACCTATTTATTTATTTATCTTTTAAGGTTCGCTCAGTTACATTTTTTTAAAGTGAGAAAATTCCTACATATATGCTATGCCGGACTCTTAAAGACTAAAAACCACACGTATCCTGCTTAACAGCCTACGGTTGGGAGCCCCGGGTAAGCCCTCGGTAGTCAACCCAGATAGAAGAAGAACCTATAAGTGGGTTTGGGTGCCATCTCGCGTTTTTGGGAGGTTTTCGATCACAGTAACGTTAATTATTTCTATAATAATGAATAGTAGCGATACGATGAGAGTGAACGCAACGGGGGTAAATGACGGGATATCAAAATAATAGCGCTCTTTCTCTCTCTCTCTCTCTCTCTCTTATGCGACGCAAACGAAGTTGCGCGGGTCAGCTAGTTAATATTATAAATGCGAAAGTTTGTGAGTGTGGATGTTTGTTACTCTTTCACGCTCAAACCGCTGAACGGATCGGGCTGAAATTTGGTACAGAGATACATTATAGTCTGGAATAACACATAGGCTGCCTTTTATCCCGGGAATAACTTCCCGTGGTAACAAATTTTACGCGGGCGAAGCTGCGGGCATCAGCTAGTATTCTTATATAGAAATAATTATACTAGCATAGTTGGTAAAAAATGCTATGTAATAGCTTTACCGCGGCAGTCCCCGAGTGCCACACGTCTTTTTTTGTTTGCGAGGGAAAAACAATATCGCTTCAGGCTTAGATGGTACCCGCAGCTCCGCACGCGTGATATTTTTTCAGTTCCCGCATTCCATAGGTTCCTTTGGTATGCCTAATTCCTGGTAGTTATAAACATAATGATGCCTTACTAAATTTTAGCTGACCAGTCTGAAATTTGGTACAGGGATACGTTGACTCTTTAGAGCGTAAAAAAGTAACACTGAGCTATTTTTAGTTATTCGCAATCGGTATAATTAGTAATGATTTCCAATGACTTTGTTGTTTTAAAGTTTGTATTATCGAAGAGTTTTTACACTTTCCATTTGTGTGTCAGCCGTGAGTCAACTTACTAAGCCCGCGGGACTGTTGGTTTGGTGGCCCTTCATTTTCTATAAGATTTACGAGAATTTATGAGTCATAATCTCGCCGATTCTATCGATTAAAAAAAAATATATGATCCAAATTATAGAAAACTTTGTTACATTTCTATTTTCTTAGAGCCAACATTTCCTAAACTACCTACTAAAATGTTAGTCACAATATACCAATATACACCTAAATATTTTAGAAGTGTATTATTTTGATGTATGGCATGCAAACAGACCTTATGCGACGTCTCAGAAAGCCATCCGGTGAGTGGAAGGAAGTGATATATAGTGCCAAATCCTATTAATTTGCGTAGCCCGTTAGTGAGACAATAACGGTTAAATACAAGCTCTTGATACTGTTCGCCTGTCACCCTATGCTGAAGAGCAATTAATTCTATGGCAGGATTTGCTTATCATTGTAAGCAATAGAGGGTTATAAGGACGTTACTGAACTGCTAATACGATTAACTGTTGCCGTTCCTGTTGTAGCGTAATGTATAAAATAGATGATTCTGTTACAAAATTTATAAGGAAGTATAACATGTGTTGAGAATTTGTAAATGTGTTTACCAATTTATGTAAGAAATTAATTCAAAGCTTTTTGATCTAATTATGTATTTGTTTACAGAATTTTATGTAAATTATAATAATCATGTCTTGTATGAGCAATCAGTTTAGATATACAGGGTGAATTTTTCAAAAGGGATTGGATGGCCAAATCCGAAACTATAAGGAATAGCGAAAAATGCTCAAAGGAGTCACGAGCCCGATTTTGATGAAACTTAAAACCTCATCATTAGATATTTTAAAAATCAATTATCCTAGCTAGGAATCGATCCCATTGATTTGGAAAAAAAATACACACCCTATATTATTACACCATACGATAGTGTTGCTATTAAGGATATTATTCTGGGAAGTAATGACATACGGCAAACTAAAGGAAAGAACTCATCATTAACAAAATACATTTTTTTTTCTTATGTTAACTGATTAATTGTTCAAAACGTAGATCATTGTTTTCAATACATAGCTGGATTCGAGATTTCAAGGATCGTACTGCATTCAATATTACACTGTTATTAATTCCGTTTAGAATAAGAATCATTCTCAGCGTAATTTAAAACTCGGAATACTTACGATCTTTTCTGGAATTTCGAACGAAACAAATTATGATACAAAATTTAGGTACATGAAATATGAATTCTATTAAAATTCCAATAGTTCCTAAAATTTGCCGTTTATCATTACTTCACAGAATTTGATCCTTAACAGCGACCCTATCGTATGGTGTAATAATAAAGGGTGTGTTTTTTTTTTCAAAATCAATGGGTTCGATTCCCAGCTAGGATTATGAGTTTTTCAAAAATCTAATGATGAGGTTTTAAGTTTCATTAAAATCGGGCTCGTGACTCCTTTGAGCATTTTTCGCTATTCCTTATAGTTGCGGATTTGGCCATCCAAGCCCTTTTCAAAAATTCACCCTGTATAAAACTTGAGAGGTGTCAAGGGACACTCAGATGGAACGAAGTTCCTTTCGATTAAAGTGAAGGAATTGTAATAAAATTTTATTTTAATTTTAAAATTTTATTGTAAGCAAAAACAAAAACAGAAAAAAAACGTGAGTGCGTGTAACCTTTACGCGCGACTGAAACTGAACAGAGCGAAACTCCTATTTGCTTTGGTGTTGCTCGTAGAGTTCATGTTCATCCCCTGGCTAGCACTAGCACTACCACTATCACTACCACTATCACTATCACTACCACTACCACTATAATTACTACTATTACTACCACTACCACTATCACTACCACTATCACTACCACTATCACTACCACTATCACTACCACTATCACTACCACTACCACTATCACTACCACTATCACAACCACTATCACTACCACTATCACTACCACTATCACTATCACTACCACTATCACTACCACTATCACTACCACTATCACTACCACTATCACTACCACTATCACTACCACTATCACTACCACTATCACTACCACTATCACTACCACTATCACTACCACTATCACTACCACTATCACTACCACTATCACTACCACTATCACTACCACTATCACTACCACTATCACTACCACTATCACTACCACTATCACTACCACTATCACTACCACTATCACTACCACTATCACTACCACTATCACTACCACTATCACTACCACTATCACTACCACTATCACTACCACTATCACTACCAAAAGTGTTGTTACAACTTTTCGTGAGAATTTTTTCCGTCTAGCCCCCTTTCACAACGCGCGGTAAGGAACTTCGTTCCAACAAGAGTTCACATTTACTCTCTCATTTCTTAGTATGAATATTTTAGGCACCTCAGTCATTTAATTTTATAACACTTTCTAATACTTTTGTTTTCAAACCATTTTTTTTATAATATACTAGCTGATGCCCGCAGCTTCGCCCGCGATGGCGCTGTATGTGAAAAATGATTTTCCCGCTTTTCTGTTGAAATTTTTCCTAAATTTTCTTTGCTATAAACCTCACGGAGCCCGAGACCTATCCAACGAATGCAAAACCGTGAAAATCGGTTCGTTCGTTCTGGAGTTATAGCGTCAGGAAGGAAAACCCGACTTATTTTTAAATAATAGACTAGCGGACGTCACGCGGTTTCACCCGCGTAGTTGCCGTTCCCGTGGGAATACGGGAATAAAATATAGCCTATGTTACCCGCAAAGAGTGTAGCTTCCCAACAGTGAAAGAATTTTTCAAATCGGACCAGTAGTTCCGGAGCCTCTTCGTTACAAACAAACAAACAAACAAACAAACAAAAAAACAAATCTTTCCTCTTTATAATATTAGTATAGATTACTCCCGCCTGATGGAAAACCATGGCGACATCCAGCGATCGGGGGCCACTCCCACACGCTGCACGACTACTTACAGTAGTCCTCAATTTGGTAGTCCCATGATGTAGTGAAGAGCCACACTATGGGACCACCGCCCCGTTTTGTGATTGAATTAAATATAGATAACTAAGATACATAGTAAAATGTCGAGATTTTGAAGAATACATACATACATATGGTCACGCCTTTATCCCCAAAGGGGTAGGCAGAGGCATATTATATGCCCACATTTCACCTTTGTATAATTTGTCCCACGTAATAGGTGGTGAGCCGTATTGCCGTGTTTAAATGGACAGGCGCAGGTTGTGACTGCCTGCTGTTGAAATAAAGCCTTCAACTTAGCTTAACGACTGCCATTTTACTGGCAACCGGGACCAACGGCTTAACGTGCCTTCCGAAGCACGGAAACGCTCAAATAAATGTCACAAATTGATCACATGGATGGTCACCCATCCATGGACCGGCCATAGTGAAAGTTGCTTACTGCAGTGATCGTTTACAGAACACTTCAGAGAGAGATTTTGAAGAATGAATGAATGAATATAACATTAGGACAAAATATACTACGCTTTAAAAATCCGAAACCCTATTTCAGACTCCCTTGACCGTTCACATGGGAAATTTTTAGCTGCAATTGTGAAAGCAACTGGTGAGGCGTGGTACCTCCAGTCGATGGGCTGATTGCGGATTGCACCGCTTGCGTCATGATTACTGCATACGTGCACAGGCCACGCATTACTGCGGTTTTACTCTAACAATAGATGAGAATTTGAGATGAACGGCAATCACTCACATCAAATCATAGAGCAATTTGTGTACCGGTCATTCTTGTTGTTTACATTAAGTAAGTTACATGTTGTGGCGCCTTTGTCTTCCAAGGGATAGACAGAGACTATAATATACATTAAGATTATTTGCAAAATTTAAATATCGTACTAGAAGGTTAAAATTGAGCTGAGCGTTTCAAAAGATCGTTCCTCGGTCAAACAATAAAAACCTGGAAAGATCTGCCCGCACACGTGTTTCCCTCATCTTACAATCCCGGGTTATTCAAGCGGAGCGTGAAGCGGCACATCACAGTGCCGTCCGCTTGAGGACCACTGTCAGAAGTCTTACGGACTATGAGAGTGGCCCCCAATCGCTAGATACGCCGCGACTTTCCATCAGGCTGGCAAAGTCAATTTAGCGAGCCTTATATTTAAAAAAAAACAACAAATTTCTCTTTAAAATATTTAAAATGATTGTTTATTTTCATATTATTTTAAAGTACAATCTTAGTCACCTTGCTAGTAGCTAACCACTAGCTTAAGTAAAACTTATACCTAAACATGCTACATTGTACCAGTCAACTGAACTCGTTCTATGACCAAAGTATGATTTATTTTCTATAAGATAGAATAAAGTAAACTTTATTGCGCGCCAATTTAAACCTTCAAAGTAAAATTTTACAGTTTTATAAATATACAGTGAGCAGACTTAATTATGTAACCTCATACCCTGCATGCGATTGCATTTTTCATTTTTTGCAAATTGTATGTCATCTTTTTTTTTTGTTTAACGTGAGGGAAAATCCTCATGGATGTTATGCCGGACTCCTACCGACTAAAAAACCTCACGTCACGCCCAACAGCCTGTGGTTGGGAGCCCCGGGGAAGCCCTCGGAACTCGACCTCGGAACACCATCTAGGACACTTTTTCAAGAATCTCATACCGTAGTCGTTTGGGTAGACATGACAGGGAGCTCATTTCGCAATCAAAGCGTAAGTCCATCGTCTTTTACCCTATACGCGTTCCGGGCGTAAAATGTGAAGATGAACGTCGTATCTCTTTGATGACAGCATGGCTGTGGGCATTATTTAACACAAAAGACATAGACTTTCATGGGAAGCATGCATACTGCTCGTTCGCTCTAACTTTGCCGCTCGGCTCCATACTAAAGTCGAATTTTTAATTAGACGAAGTAAATTGACAGCAACTAATGTCACTTCTTCATACAATGTTGCTTATTTTCTATGACGAAGTGACATTAGCTACTGTCAATTTACTTCGTGTAATTAAAAATTCGAGTATACGCCTCTACGCCAACGGCAAAGTTAGAGCGAACGGGTAGTACATATCGTCATCGGAACCCTCGCAGATAATATTATCTGTGATGGCACCCTGCTGCTGGCTTAAGCCGGATCAGAAATAGGGCTATTGTTCCAAGATTTATATAAGAAAAAAATAAGCAAATAAATTATAAAATACTGTTATTTGTAAACAAATAGATACATTATCTCAAAAATATTGAAAAAGGACTCTGCACTCAATTTAACAGTTAGGTGGGCACATATTTCTGTCAAAGCGATTATAAAAATCATGGCGTATGTTGTTTACTCAGGGGTGACAACGGAATGTAACTGTGTGATTTGTTTTATGAAATAAAATGTTATCTTCGTTCTGTATTCTGCTCCGAAAAAGAAAAATAAATCTTATAGACACTGAACTTTTCATTTCTAGTTATTTCCTCTGGGAGTAGGTGACGAAAGTAAAAACTATACTAAAACTGTTACAATGTCTATACCTTAGTTCAAACGCATTTTGATAAATAAATAAATATTTATTGACATTTTTTACAGTGCCTTCAAACATAATATAGAAACATCCTATAACATCATAGTATAGAAAGAGTAAGCACTGTTACCAACCTTGGACTGGTTATGGATTCAGAGTTGCGTTTTGAGGCACACATTAACAAAGTAGTGAGCAACTGTTTCTATAGATTAAAGGTTTTGTACAATATAAGACAGTTTCTGAGTGAGCCACTACGTAGGCTCCTTGTTGATAGCCTTGTGCTGTCGAAATTCAACTATTGTGACACTGTGTATGGCCCATGTCTACTTAGGAGAACAGAGAACTTAATACAACGAGTTCAAAATGCATGCGCTAGATTCTGCACTAATATACCAAGGAGAAGTCATGTGACACCCTTTTTAAATAAACTGAAACTCCTTAAAATGGCAGCTAGGCGAAGGCTTCATTTGGCAAGTTTGCTATTTGGGGTGGTAAAAACGCAAAGACCAAGTTATCTCTATGAAAAACTTAGCTGGAAATATGAGAGACAGCGTTATAGCAAAAGGACAAAAGTACCCCCTTTGACACTCCCAAAGCTTAGGACGGCGGCTTTCAGAGGGACATTTAGACATGCTGCGGCTAAGTGCTGGAACGTCCTCTCCCCACCGGTTCGCTGCCTAAGGACAAAACAGACTTTTGTAAGCCGTCTCAGGAAAATATACTTGATCGAACAAGCAAATTCATGATAGTACTGTCACACAAATGTAAATTTGTGTGACGGTGCTATCGTGAATTTATTTGTTAAACACTTACCCCCTTATTCATAATCGTTTATTAAACCTATTTTAGTTAAAACACATTTTAAGTCTATTGCTGTCTCTAACCATACTCTGTCATTGGTTAGAGACAGCAATAGACTTAAAGTGTGTTTTAACTAAAATAGGTTTAATAAAAGATTTTGAATAAGGGGGTTAATCTTCAACACTCGATAAATCATTTAATATATTATTAACCTATACAATTTTTGAGACTTATATATATCCTACTTACTATATTTATAATTTTAACATAATTTATTAATTTTCTTCATAATTTATCATACATTAAATTTATTTAAAATAATATAACATATCCTGAGCGGAATCTAAATGTTTTGTTATTTCATACCGGTTTTTATACGTATGTGTAGATTTCTTCTCAGGCACATTATGAACAGAAATAATTTCCTATTCTTTAATGGATAACAATAAGATAAATAAATTTTTGCGGTTAGGTTTGTTAAATGTTAGATCGCTAAACACGGGTAGTGACGAACTAATCAATACAGTACAAAAACACTCGCCGGACATTTTAGCAGTCAATGAAACTTGGCTTAAAAACAATGAGGAGAGTTTGGCGCCGATTATTCCTGGATACAAGTTCATTCATAAGGCTCGTCAAGGTAAGAAAGGGGGGGGGGTGTCGGGTTTTATATAAGACGGGGTATAAGTTACCGAATATGTACTCATCCAATCTCGCCCCTCGAACAACTATGGCTCCGAGTTAAACTGTCGGGGGCTACTTTGGCTGTCGGTACAGCATATAGGCCGGAGTCTGTAAGCATAAACGATGCATTGGATTCCATTAGCGAGTCGGTTAATGTTATGTCAGGCTGTAATTATACCTGTATAATAGGCGATCTGAACATTGACCTCGGCATAAAGGAAACAAGAGGCGCAAGAGAGCTACTCAATTTCTGTAGACAAAATAATTTGCAGCAACTTGTGACAGAACCCACTCGAATAACGGACACCACACAAACAATTATTGACGTAATTATGACAGATAGTGCATCAAGATGTCGCGGTATACAGGTGATTCATAACCCCTCACTGAGTGATCACGCTATGGTACTTGTCGATCATAATATCAAGAAACCAAAAACTATCAAACAAATTAAATTTAAGCGTAATTTGACAGATATTAATTTAGAAAATTTTGTTGCTGACCTAGAATCCATACCTTGGTCCGAAATTAACGGTTTTAACAACGTTGATGACATGATAAATATGTTCAATAACTACATGATATTACTTTTTGACGCTCATGCACCGGAAAAAAGAACTATTAACAAGGACATGCCGAAACCATGGCTCACAGATACCATTAAGATTATGATGAATTTACGGGACAAAGCGTATGTAAAAGCACATAAAACTAAAACAGATGCTGCTTTCAAATATTACAAAGATCTCAGGAATCTTGTTACATCAGCCATAGAACGAGAGAAGGTAGCGTATTTTAATAGCTTCGTCAATAGTAAGCTGCACAAACCAGCCACTCTCTGGCAAAATTTAAAAAGAAATATTGCGCCCCGTGCCACCATTACAAATAGTATACCAGATTTCTTAAATAATCCAGATAACATCAACGACCATTTTCTAGACTTACCCCCTATAAATAATTCAAGCATGGACGGAAATGCAGTATTCGACATCAATAGTGAATCTAGTCTAAATGAAATTTTTAATCTCGAAACAACAACACAGTTAGAAGTTTCCAAAATATTAAATTCTATTAAAACGAAAGCTGTAAGTCATGATAAGTTAAATATAGACATGATACTACTTACTATTAATGTAACTTTACCAATTATCACTAACATTATAAATAAGTCCATTGCAACTCAAAGCTTCCCTACATGCTGGAAAAGAGCTTTAGTTAGGCCAATTCCTAAAAAAAATCACGTAGAACAACTCAAAGATTTGCGCCCAATTTCGATTTTACCAGTACTATCAAAGGTTTTAGAGAAAGTCGTGCTGAAACAAGTGTCAAATTTTCTGAACGAAAACAAAATAATACCTAAATACCAATCAGGATTTCGTAAGAGTCATGGTACTGAGACTGCGCTTCTAAACATAACTGACGACCTGACAGAGGCTTCTGATAATGGTCTAAGTAGTATCATGGTATTGCTTGACTACTCTCGTGCATTTGATTGTCTTATGCCGGAACTACTTCTTAATAAATTACAGCATTACGGTTTCTCGAGTAAAACATGCCAATGGTTCAGATCCTTTTTATTTGGTAGAGAACAAATGGTAGTAACCGACAGCAGTGACGGTCAAAAAAAGTATTCTGCCCTGAAACCAAATGAGCGCGGTGTGCCACAAGGTTCTCTATTAAGTCCTATTCTCTTTTCAATATTTACTGCTGACCTACCAAAATGTATAAATTTCTGTAAATATCACATGTACGCCGACGATACACAGTTATATTACTCATTTCGGGGTAGAGAAGATACAGAATTAGCCGTAAAAAACATAAACAAGGATTTAGAAAGCATATCAAACTGGTCAAAAAGAAACTGCCTAGCGCTCAATCCCTTAAAGTCTCAGATGCTCGTATTAGGAACAAAAAATCAAATTAAATGGGTACTATCATGCAATGAAAAAATCACAATTAACGGCAATGTAATAGAGCAAGTCAAAGCTGCTCGGAACCTGGGTCTAGTTGTTGACGAAGGGCAAAAGTACACTGAACACATCAATAGTAAAATAGGTAACGCATTTTTCAGACTAAAAACCCTGTATAAAATAAGAAAATATATAACTGAAGATCTTCGTCTACTCCTAGCAGATTCTCTCGTACTCTCCCTGTTCAATTACTGCAGTCCCGTTTTTAGTCGTAGACTACACGCATACACACACAGGGCCATACAACGTGTACAAAATGCCTGTATTAGGTTCTGCTATAACGTACCTAGAAGAAATCACATCACACCTTACCTTAATAAGAAAGGGATTTTAAATATGAAGGCAAGAATGGAGTTACACTACGCTTGCTTAATTCAAAATATAATTTGGAGTAAAAGGCCTGAGTACCTATTTGAAAAACTTGCTTGGGCAAGAGACGATAGTAGAAGTATTCGTGCATGCATGCTGAATCTTCTAGCGATCCCATCTCACGTAACCTCTCGCTACCGAGGTTGTTTCAAGTTCGCTGCGGCAAATATCTGGAACGACCTTCCACCGCCACTACGACTAAAAGTGAGTGGAGCGTATTTTAAAAGCAAATACAAAAGTGCTCTGCTAAGGAGACAACGTACCGCTGAGAACTTGAAACAACGCTACATGGTTGACGACAAATTAAAATATTATTTTTAAGAAAGACTCAAAATTACACACACACACACACACACACACACACACACACACACACACACACACACACACACACACACACACACACACACACACACAAACACGCGCGCACGCCTTTACTATAAATATGAGATAATATGTTTGATTTTATTTTTCACTTTCTGATTGTTGTATAATATACAATTTTTATTGTTTTTTTTTATGGAATTATGTCCTAATATGTTAGTATTTTTTCGATTGGTGTATAGAATATATTTTTGTATTCTAATTTTAATTTTTCTGAACTCTTCTATGGTGCAACTGAAAATCAGCGCTACTTGTTAGCATACTGACAAGAAGCATTCGCTGAGTTGCAACCTTTTGCCATAACCTGTATCTGAATTATTTAGTCCATAAGATGATTTAACAGCTGTTCTGTACGTGGTTTTTTTTGGCAATAAACGATTTTATTTATGATTACCTCTGTTCCAAAGGCCAGTGTGGGCGGTGAACATGGCTGGCATGCAGCATGACTTTGAGATGATCCCTGTATGTTTTATCACAGTATGGGTGGTTTCTTTTCTTTTGCCTGAAATTAATAATTAAATGCATGAGAATTAGAAATGATACCTAGATTTTTTTATTAAATTTTGTTTAATACCTATGTCAAAGGAAAAATATACACATTGTGCACAGAAATTTAATAACCCGTGCTACCTGCTTAGTGCTTTGTTTACGTCACGTAAGAGAATGAACGATGGAAATGTATAGGTACTTAGATATAAGTTTTAGCTTCAGTATATACCTAACTATGATACAATGCCCTGCAGTTGAAATTTACAAAATGTCTTCCATGTACAGACTCTTGACCCTTTCGCATTCTTATTACATGTATAGTTTGTCAGTTATGTAAAAATTTAAGATAGAGAATAATGTGTAACTGTAAGCAAACATTAAACAATAATTATGTATAATATTCGAGTACAAGGAGAAGGTTAAAATGTTAAAAACTTCTTCCTTCCCTTCTGCAGTATTTTCTGTCATATTGTTTTGGGGGCAGCTTGCTTACTATTCGGTTTCATCGCGACGCCGGGATGCCTCTGTTTTTCTTTAGAATATATGGACGCTAAATGGCGGCGGACAGAGGTTATTACTTGTTTGCATGGTGATTTTGGGACATTGATGGTCAGCACGAACACGGCATGATATATGAAACAGGCGTAAAACACATTTATCTTTTATAATTTCACGAAATGCTAACTCAAAGTGTTCAAAAGTGAAATGTCTGTGTTTTCCATCACTTGTCAAACAAAACAAACAATACAAGCAGAGCTACCTTCTCGGCCTGGCGTCGCGTCTCGGAGACGGAAGTGTGTTGGGGTTGCCATCTCTAAAAAGGTTAGACTAGTGTTTGGCTACATGCCTTTTTGTGTTTGTTTTTTTCTTTTTTCTCAGGATTTATATTTAATTTTATTTATACAATAAATGACGGAAATTTTATTGAATATTTAATATTATTATGCAAACCGTCAGGCCGTCTCTGAAAATCAGCGTTGTATGCGTGCACCACACGCATACAGCATTAAGCTGAGAGACGGCCATTGTTCCACATGCTTATATTTAGTAAATTTTAAATAGTGTTTTTAGGTATTTTAGTTTATTTTTATAATTTTATTTTTTTATGTCAATCAATGTGGAATAAAAACTTTTTCTTTCTTTCTTTACATCCAGACACTCGAGTAAAATTTATATGAATCACACAAAATTTATCCCGTGGTGGAAATTCAACGTGATCCAAAGTCACACTTTACGATCTCTAGACCAACGAGGTAGTTAATGGTATTTAGCTGCTAAGAGTGTGGTCACGGCGAAGAAAAGGGAAACTTAAGCCGAAACTCTGTTCCAACCCATCAGCGTGATACAATAAAGTCAATCACACTCTCGAAATAATTGGGAAAGAACACTGTAGGTAAATAAATCACCACTTTCAATAATAGCTTAGTCGGCAACTATCAATCATATGGTAAAGGTGGCTCAGCTAATTACTTTTCGTGGCGCGGAAAAAGCGGTCGTGTATGTACATCCCCATTGTGCCTACGAGATGAATATTGATCATCAATCATTGTGTCTAACATGAAACCTACCTACATATATCGTACAGAGCTTATATTGTCGATCTGCGGTGACAAAAATAATCTATTAGAGAATTTTTATATTATAATTGAACATACATACATACATACATACATATAGTCACGCCTTTATCCCCGAAGGGGTAGGCAAAGGCCTATACCGGCCCACATTTCACCGTGTACAATTCGGTCCCACGTAACAGGTGGTGAGCCCATCGCCGTGTTGAAATGGACCGCCGACATCAGAGCCTCGTCCGTTGTTCAGCAGGTGCACGAGCTTGCACGTGAGGTTGACTTGGGCCCGGAGGTGTTGGTAGGGCCCCACTACACCCCATAATTGAAGGGTAATGCATAATGATTAAAATAGTCGCTTATGTTATGATACAGAAAGGTTTATGTATTGAAACTGTGGTCCAGTTAGTATAATTGTAATTAAATAAAAACTAAGTTCAACGTTGAATGGAAATGTTCATGCAGGCAAGTATGTGAGTTCTGTTCTGACCTATTTGAGCTTTTTAACCTCATAAATTCTAATTATTTTGTAATTGAATTGGCTGCATTCTGTTGATTAATCCTTCCCCATAACCCATGCATTGTTATTTTTAGTCCAACAGTCTTTGTGTAGGAAAAGGGAAACGTTCATTTCCATCATCTAATTAAAATTATGCTTGTAATGGAAGCAGACTGAGTATTCGTAATTTGTTTCCTAAAAAAATTAAGTATAAAGATTTAGTTTCTCAAAGATCTATCGCAATAAATGATAGAATAAACCTTTTTTTCATTATTATTCTTTACTTTGCGTCAGTTTTATAAAAAGGTTTACAGAGCAAGCTCACAATTTTCTTGAAGAACCTACAGATGTAAGGAACCTCATAGGCTCTACATTTATAATAACAAAGCGAGAAAACGTTTAAAATCTTATTTTTAATTTGAATGGTCTAACAGTTGGCAAAGAAAAAGAAACAAAGGTTTTATAACTTTTTTATTTGAGCTCGTTCCTTTATCTTCTTTTTTTATTTTAAGCACTCATAGCGTCGCTAGTTCTGTAAACAATCACTACTTTCAGTCGTATTTAGAAAATGTGACAAAGGGTCTTTAATACAAGTAACATGGTAGTCGTTGGCCAAGTTGGAGGTCTTAGATAAATGGATACAAGAAGTAGCCACGACCTGCTTTTTTCCGTTTTAACACAGCAATAGGATCGGTAGCAAGTATAGAAAAATATCTCTGCTGTTGCGAACGTTCATAGGCTACAGTAATTATCTACGATATGGGGGGCCAAAACGTATGCTTGTCTGCCACTTTAGTAGTATGAAACCAGATTCTCCGCGTACAGTCACTCATTCAATATGTATGTGTACTTCGTTTTATTAAACCGTAGGTACTAAAGCAATTTTCCAGAGATCGATGCGTTAACTGGATTGCTTTTTAATCATGCAAAACTTTTGATTTTTAAAGGGTCAATGGTTTCATTGTTGATTGACGTCCAAAGGAATCAATCTATACTAATATTATAAAGAGGAAAGATTTGTTTTTTTGTTTGTTTGTTTGTAACGAATCGGCTCCGGAACTACTGGACCGATTTTAAAAATTCTTTCACTGATGGGAAGCTACACTCTTTGCGGTGAACATAAGCATATTTTATTCCCGTTTTCCCACGGGAACGGGAACTACGCGGTTGAAACCGCGTGACGTCCGCTAGTGTATTTTATGAATATTAACCACTGTACATTATCATGATACTAAATTTACTTTGAATGTTACAATTATTATTTCCAATTTACAATTATTATTTCATCATATATAAGAAACGATCAATGGGTACTAGCGTATATAACACACACCTGGGGTGAGACTATGGAGTTGCACGGTGAATCTCTGGCTATTGGCCTAGACATCGCTAAAGCCTTTGATAGGGTATGGCTTCTTTCCAATATACGGAAATATAAATATGGCATACGGTCTGTCGCCTCAGTTGTGCTGCTGGTTGGCCAGCTTCTTGAACGGGCGACGTATACGGGTTCTCTGTGATGGTCAGGCGGAGGTCAATAACCATAGGAATTTGTATTGTCCCCAACTATCTTTCTTTTGCATATCAATGACATGCTGTTCCTTGGGTGCATTTATTGTTAGGCGGATGATAGTACTCTGAATGGGAGCTATTCTGGCCATCCAGCGGAGGGGGGAAGCGACGTGGAGGAGAAGAGGCGACAACTCGTGGCGGATCTCGTGCGAAGATCGTTCCTCTGTCAAACTATAAAAACATGGAACGGCCTGCCCGCACACGTGTTTTCCTCATCTTACAATCCCGGGTTCTTCAAGAGAAGCGTGAAGAGGCACATCACAGGGCCGCCAACTTAAGGACCACTGTCTGAAGTGACGCCCAATCGCTAGAGGCGCTACTGCTTTTCATCAGGCTGGTGGCGATGTCAACTTCGCGAGCTGAATGTAAAAAAAAATACTAGTACAGCCCTTAACAAAAAGATTACAAACGCCCTGAGGCCCCTACAATTTTCAATCCCTTCGATTTCTCAAGGATGCCATCATCAGATCCTGACTTCCTTGAAATGGGACCACCTTGGGAATATCTATTCTCCAACAAAAAAAATCAAATCGGTCCGTAAACGACGGAGTTCTGCGCGAACAAACATTATATATATAATGTTTGTTCTTATATATATATATATAAGTGGGTAGTTGTGGCATAAACACCTTAAATACATAGCTCCGATTTTAATAAATAAATAAAGTAATATAATTATAATTTTCAAAAGTTTACATGATAGAAATCAACTAATAATTGTCCATACCTGCCAGTGAAGTGTTAATCACATTCTCCACACACTATTTGCAAAGTTAACACCAACATGGTTGACTCAGTACAGAAATCTATGCACGATTTGAAGGAGTTTTTCTTTAAACGCATGGCTGATTTCGAGGCAGAGTTGCCGAAGTCTCAGGCCACAACTTCTGTGGGAGGACTGACATCTGAGTTTGTTTCCTTTAAAACATTTGTCACGGATATGTTGGGCAACATCCAGCACCAAATTGATGTCATCTCACATACAGTGGATAGCATGGAGATGAGGGCGCGTCGAAAAATGCTGTTGCTGCATGGAATACCCGAGGAGCAGAAGGAGGAAACACCAGAACTTGTCACCAAGGTTGTGCAGAGCCACCTGGCAATACCAATTTCAAGGGGTGACATCCGACGCTGCCATCGTATGGGTCGTCCTTCAGGGGAGCACAAGCCGAGGCCCATCATCATCAAGTTTGAGAGTGTTACGGTTCGTGATCAGTTGTGGTTCGCGAAAACTAAGTTTAAGAGCACGGGTTTAACGGTGACCGAATTTCTGACCAAAGAGCGCCATCAGACCTTTACGGCTGCACGACAAGCGTTTGGAATCTCACACTGTTGGACTCGGGAAGGGTTCATCCACATTCTTACACCCGATGGAATACGGCACCGAATCGCTACACATAAAGAGCTGCTGAAGATTTTGTCCCAGAAAGTTGTGAGGCCGACCCCCAGCCCTGTCACTAGACCAGCAGCAAAGGCAAAACGAGTTGCCGCCACTCAGAGGAAATAGGTACCAATTTGTTAGCATTTTTAGTCCGAGTAACTAGTTATTATTAGCCGATGTTTTTGTTATCATTCTGACTTGCTTTCTTCCTAGTTTTGTTATCGTATCACGGTCACTGCTTTTTGTTGCTGCCATGTACCTTCTTATTTTATATTTGAATTTATCTGTATGTATAATATGTAGGAGGGTATGTATTTGTTTTGATTACCGGTTATTTATTATCACTTTCACCATTTAATTCTATTTGTTTTGATTACCGGTACTGTATTTCACTTTCACCATTTAATTCTATTTGACACTGACAACTGACAAGTGACATGACAGTGACAGTTCATATGGGTACGTCCACAGACATAATAGGGTCCAGACACGATCAATTGGCAATTGTCATGCCTCGTCAAAATCATGTGTATATTAACATACGTCGATGCACAAACACATGCAAAGAAATCACACACACTGAAACAACTTCTATTCCTAAATATCAGACTTGACTCAATATATTGATCCGTGTCGGTGGCCCATAAATAATACGTCTGGACTTATGGAGGGTTCGTCAATGTAATTTTGTTTTAGAAGATTTTGTGCTTAAGGTTGACGCGTACTTTCCACTCCCGACACTTGATTAAGCGTAAAGGTCTTATTTAATTATATTCATTTCTTTTTTTGTTATTATTATTTATTTTTTTATTTTGTGTACAGTGACAGTCCTTTTTAGACCGTATATATTATTTATACTGGTTAATTTTTCGAATATCGTGCTTTCAATTGGAAAGTATTCCTACCAAATAAAACTGGAGATGTTCGGTGTGCGTCAGCCTTTATAATTCTAACGCTTTCTTGTTTCTCCTTATGTTTTTTACATTTATTGTTATGTATTTCTATATGATTATGTGTACTGTATTCACTTATCACCTATATTTACAATAAAATTTCTCTATAGTGTTGCTCGGACTGTGTAGACACAGACTTTAGTAAGTAGCTTAGTAGTTTGCCGTTGTGAATGTACAGCTTGGTTTAGCTTTAGTTATTTGCAGTGGTGTTACATTATTTTGATAAATCAGCACAGCTGGCAGGTGGTTAATGTTGGTTGAGTGCTAGCTATTTTATATAGTATTGTTATTACTCATTCATATTTTTTATTGCATCCAGTATTATTATTATTTTTAAGTAGGTGCTATATTATTATTTGTTATAGTTAATTTTATTTTATTTTTATATAATATATTTTTATATATTTTTTAATTGTATTTAAATATTTTTATTTTTATTATTCATTAGACACACATATTTTACATTTTCTATGTCTTGGTGTGATACAGAAGATGATAGTGATTCGGAGAGTTTTCATTCAGCAGTCGGCACTAATGATAGCTTTAAAAGTGTTATGTCTCTTGCAGAGTATATTGATTTTCAGTTTTTTGAAGTACCAAGGAATTTCAATGCGGTTCACGTCAATGCCCAAAGCATCCCGGGACATCTCCCAGTTATGCTGACGACTTTTGACTGTAAGAATATCCATGCTATTTTGGTTTCAGAGACGTGGTTTAAATCAACCCACTCTTCCACTCTATACTCCCTTCCTGGGTTTCAGCTTATCAGAAATGATCGCTGGGAAAGCGGTGACAGGCGGGGGGGTGGCGTAGCTATATATCTGCGTACATATATTCCTTTTAAAATTTTAAGTATGTCAGCGCAGCCACCCCCAGCCAACGCTGGCGAGCATTTGTTTCTCGAAGTTGAACTCAATAATACTAAAGTCCTCCTCGGTATTTACTACTGTCACTTGTCAAGTGTACAATTCTTTCCCTCTTTGGAAACCTTGTTGGTAAATCTCATGCCGTCTTACAGTCATACGATCATTATGGGTGACTTTAATGCTTGCTTAGTTAAAAATGATTCTCGCACTACTGCTTTTTACAACCTTTCCAACTCCTGTAACCTATCAATTCTACCCTCAGATACAACGCATCACTTTCCTAACTGCAAACCTAGCCTAATTGATCTTATATTGGTTTCTTCCAGAGAGCACGTCGTGAAGCATGGGCAATACCCAGCTGACGCGTTTTCTTATCATGATTTAATTTTCCTTTCTTACAAAATCCGTGTTCCTAAAGCTAAGTGTAAAATCCTCATGCAGCGCAATTTTGGTGGCATGAACTTGGAAAACCTTCGTCAGGATGCCAGTGATATTGACTGGGCTCCACTGACAACCTCAGAGTCAACTGACGAACAGGTTAACATGTTTACAACTAATATTATTAAGCTGTATGACAAGCATGCACCTATTAGACCAGTCAAAATTAAGCATCCTCCCGCTCCATGGCTCACCTCTGATATTAAAAATCTCATACACAGAAAAGCAGCAGCAAAATTTAGGTATAAAATTAGGCCAAGTGACAATAATTATAAAAAATATGTCTCAATTCGTAATCACTGCAATAAGGTGTGTAGGAAAGCGCAGCGCCAGTACATTCATAGTAATATCCAAAATGGGGACCCAGGTAGGGTGTGGAAATTTCTCAAATCTTTGGGGGTTGGAAGAAAACGTCAAGATGCAATTCCGAAAGACCTTCACGTTGATGTGCTAAATCAACATTTCGCTGCCTCGTCTAACTATGACAAGACGACTAAGGCACAAACAATTGGTTTTCTTTCATCTCTTCCAGAACCCAACTATCCACCATTTGTCTTTGATCTTTTCACTGCTTGTGATGTTAGGAGGACCATTGTATCAATATCATCAAATGCAACGGGTACGGACTGTGTCAGCCGTCATATGATCCTTCCCATCCTCGATGAACTCCTTCCCATTATCTGCTACATCTTTAATTATTCCATCACTACCGGTGTCTTTCCGACTTCATGGAAGAGTAGTCAAATCATTCCCATACCTAAAAAAGCTAAACCCTTAAATATCACTGATTACCGCCCAATATCCATACTCCCATTCCTATCCAAGGTACTTGAGCGACTTGTCCACACACAAATCAGTAGATTTCTTCTCAAAAATAATATCCTGAACCCATTTCAATCCGGTTTCCGTCCTGGTCATAGCACTATAACGGCTCTGGTTAATATCACGGATGATATCAGGTCCGGTATGGAAGTTGGAAAGCTAACAATCCTTGCCTTGTTGGATTTCAGTAATGCTTTTAATACTGTTGATTTTGATGTGTTGCTATGCGTTATGCGTTCTCTTAACATATCTCCGACAGTGATTGACTGGCTTCAAAGTTACCTGTGTGGACGCCGGCAACGTGTATGTATTGAAAATACGTTATCCAATTGGTGTGATACTGTCGTTGGCGTACCCCAGGGCGGCGTTCTCTCCCCTTTACTTTTCTCAATTTTCATAAATTCTATATCAACTAATATTTCTTCCTCTTACCACCTTTATGCAGATGATTTACAAATCTACCACCAAGCATCGCTTCAACAAATAACGGAAGCTATCGAATTTATTAACAGAGATCTGAACAACATATGCAACTGGAGTAGGGCCTATGGACTTAAGGTGAATCCTACGAAATCACAGGTAGCAATCTTGGGCAGTTCCAGAATTGTATCGAAAATTGAGTGGGATGATATTCCCCCTGTTACCTTTGACAACACAATAATACCTATCTGTAAAAAAGTTAAGAATCTCGGTGTATATATTGATTCTAGTTTATCTTGGGATCCACAAATAACAGAGGTGAGTCGTAAGCTGTTCGCATCTGCGGGCTCTTTAAGGAAGCTTCAAAATCTGCTGCCAATGACTACCAAAATTGCGCTTGCGAACGCATTACTGTTATCCATACTTGATTATGCAGATGTCAGCTATACCGATCTCACCGAAAACCAGTTAGACAAACTTGAGCGTCTTCAAAATGTCTGTATAAGGTTCATTTTTGGCTTACGCAAATATGACCATGTTTCACAGTTCAGAACACAGCTCGGATGGTTATCAATAAGACTTCGCCGGGATGCTCACGTTCTTTCGCTACTATATAATATATTATTTAGCCCTTCTTCTCCTTCCTATCTTAAGGGACGGTTTGAGTTCCTTCATGACACGCATTCGAAATGTCTAAGGTCGTCAAAGAACCTGAGGTTAAAGATGCCATATCACTCTTCCATGTTCTATGACAAATCGTTTACGGTCACTGCAATCCGACTATGGAATAAACTTCCTGTCAAGATAAGACAAGCACAGACTTTAGCCAAATTTAAAACTATGGTAAAGGAACACTATTTGTCTATGTAGCATACTTTTTATGTACGAGTGTGCGTTATTTAGGTAGGTATGTATGTGTATGTGTATGTGTATGTATGTATGTATGCATATATGTAGGTATGTATGTATATATGTGGATATGTATGTATATATGTATGTATGTGTCTTATGGTTATGTATGTTTAGGCAGTATAATCACTTGATAAATTGTATCTATGGAATGTACGAAAAGTATAGCAGATCTATAAGTACGCCAAACAACTACCACTCTTTACCTTACCAACTTCTCCATCCAAAGGTTGCCTGGTAGAGATCGCTTTTAGCGATAAGGCCGCCCATTGTATTGCTATCAGTATATAATGTATGTCATCTTAAGTTATTGAACTGGCGTACAATAAAGTGTATAATAAATAAATAAATAAATAAATAAATATATAATATATATATATATATATATATATATATATATATATATATATATATATATATATATATATATATATATATATATATATATATATATATATATATATATATATATATATATATATATATATATATATATATATATATATATATATATATATATATATATATATATATATATATATATATATATATATATATATAATATATATATATATATTTCTTTTATTGTTTATTTATTTATAAGTAATTTGTAAATATAAAGATGAAATACAAACACAGTTTTACATTTAGTTTAAAATTAAGACTAATTAATTTATTAACCCGTCTCTCATCGTATCTGGTGCAAATGTACCCATCACACAAGCGGCATTGCCTCGCTGGATAGCGATGGCCAACCTTTGCACCAGATACGAACCGGAACGGGAGTCACTGGTCTTATCCCTCAAGCGATGCCCCAATTCTTTAATAAGATTCTTGGCGTCTGTACCCCAACTGCCCATCGTCTCAACCGCGAACGGAACAAAGATATATTGTTTTCCTAAAACCGCATATTTACACTTTTTTTTTCCGCTGCATCTTCGGCAGCAGCTGCTAGAGAACGAACGGTACGACTAAGGTGACTAGGAGCGACTGTACTTACGCACGTAGCATCCCACAAGAGGCATTTGCCCTTTTTCCACGGCACCAGAGTCATACCGTCCGGTCTCTTGCCATCTGTTCTACTGAGGCCGGGTGGCTCCAACAGGCACGGGACATTAACCGATGTAAAGGCTCTTCGGATGATATCGTTAAGAGCATGGTGACGCGGAAATCTACCTTTGCCCCTACGGCAACTCAGCGCGTGATGACCGTCCTCCCCTACCATAGAACCGCAGGTGCATCTATGGGATTCACACACCTTGCAGCCCAGGCGGAGAGCCACCGCCACCCGCAACGAGTTGTCGTCCAAAAGTGTGCCCAAGTGAGGCGAAGGCAGCGCGTGCAACCATGCTCCCGATTCCGACTGCGATACAGCCCGCAGCCTGGCCACATCGGGCGCCGAGGCGCCATCTATTAACTGCTCCCTAACAGTCCCGATGATGGCGTCATCCCAAACGCGTTGGATATGGGGAACGGTAGGGCTCGACGCTGCAGAACTGCGGATAAACCAAGCTGCCTCGGCATCAGCTGCAAAGGGCACGGTCACCCCGCCACCATTAGAGTGAAGGATTGAAGTGACAAGGTCCGCTACCCCATGCGCAGACGCCAGGAAAGCCGGCAAACCCACATCCCGAGCACATCGCACTCCAATGCCTCCGTGACGGATGGGAAGACTTGCCTGAGTCCACTGTGACTCATTTAAAGATACATTTATAATTGACTCAACTGTATGTTTTAAACTGTCATCAAATGTTGCGACTTCCAATGGATAGAGCCAGGTAGGTGCTGTCCGTAAAAGATAGGTCATCTTCGGGAGGGCGAAGCAAGTGCGCAGTAATACTATCGCAATATGCGACGAAAGAGCTTTGAGACGCTCTTGAGTGGCAAGAAGAAGTGTATTATGTGAGGAAAGAGCATCTGGCACTCCATCAGGAAAGATGGGAGACCCTAAAAGGGTGAAAGACTTAGAAGAGATTTCCTTGAGGCCAGGCAACAGGGAAGTGTATTGTGGAAAGCTATCGCGAGCTTCGGGACCGCATGGGTAAAATTCACATTTAGAGGGATTCACTTCCAGACCCAGGTCTCTAAAACGAGGAATCAAGGTTTTCAGATCCTGGTATACGTCTTCCGGTGAACCCCCAAGAGTCCCGTCGTCTAGATACCATAAATTCAGTTTAGATTTTAGCTCCGAGATTACTCTATGGATCGCCAAACTGAAAACGAGGGGCCCCAGCGGATCCCCCTGCTGCGCTCCCACTTGAGAAGAAATCAAACTGTTATTGAAGAAGAGATTAGAGGGATAGTAGTATACTTGAAAACGAAACGGGTAGAGAGAGGGAATCTGTTCCATAACGTTACTCAAAAGAGCGTCTCTTTCTAGTGTGTTAAACGCATTGCGAATATCAAGCTTAAGCACCACGCAGTCTGACCGCGCGGGGTCCATCACGAACGTACGTGTCGCATGGATAGCGGCCTCGCAACCCCGCGGCGTCCCGAATCCTAGCTGGTGTGGTTTCAGAAACTCCGCCATCTCCCCCCTCACTGACCAGCAGGCTAGCTTGGAAGTCAACCTACGGAACACACTCCCGATCGCAATAGGCCTAACCCCACCATCCTTCTTCTTGAGAGCAAAAAGGGAGGCACCGTACAAATAAGGACAGATCGCGGTATTTAATTTCCCCCTTAACAAAAAATTTGCTAGTCTTGTCAAACACTCCAATAGCCGTTGCCCATTCTCGCCCGCAGACCCAGACGTGAGCTCCTTCAAATGACCGGGACGTAGGCCGTCCAAGCCCGCCGCCGAACCGCTAAAGAAAGTGCTTAATGCTATTGTCACGTCCTTCTCCGAAACCGTAACCACTGGCAATGACGTATCCGGCATCGGTGGAAAGCTGAGCGGACGTGATGGGCCTGAGTGCTTCATACGAAGCGCATCGAGTGTTTCAGGACCGTGTTGTGCGAATGAGTCGTCAGAGACCAATAAACGGACAGCCCCACGAAGATCACCGTCATAAACCTTGTTCTCGATGACCTTTATTTGACTCTGACCCCTCCGAGATCCGGAATGCCCAGCTCCACCTGGTTCATCGGGAAACCGATCTGAACCAAAAGTCTGGATGTTGGCCTTCACCTTTGTGGTCAGGCTGCCCGGCGTATCCTTCGAAGGCACCCGCAGAGCACCATAGGCAAAAGATAGAAGCTCCCCCCAGTCCTCCACTCCATTACCACTGATACACTTGTCGATAATCTCACATAATTTGCCCGCCGCCTGGTTTCGAGCTCCTTTTGGTACATTTTTCATTACCGCCGTAGAGGCTCTCAAAGAAGCAAGCTTTTCCAGGGGACAGGGGTGAGATACCTGTGGCAGCTGAACATACTGACTGGGCAAATCGGTAGGAGATGGAGAGTTCTGTGAAATAGTCGCAGTTTGACATTGATTTTTGTGCATGCGGCCTATGTGGACTCTAAGTCCATGTACACTAAAATTGCGCAAATTATCTGGGCAGTGGGGACAACGCACCAAGGCAGTTGAGGCATTCATTTTGCATAGGTAAAGGAGTACCTATCGTTCTACCAAGGAAAATTAAATTGAACCGAAAAATCAGCAATAAGATTATAAGAAACAATGGGCAACCAAACCGATAACATAGGTTTTAGCTGATGAACAACACAAAGAGTTTAGATATTAAAATTAAAAACAATTGTATACATTTAACATAAGTGGATATGTCGCATTAATCAATGTCAAAAAAAAAGAATTAATAATAAAATTTATAAACATTAACTAAATTAGTTAATCTGTACAAAAAAAATCAAAACAATCAAAATAACAAATAACATAATATTCGCCAGTAACTGAAATAATGTAAAAAAAATCAAAAAATCAAAATAATCAAAACAACAAATATTATAATATTCGCCAGTATGTAACTGAAATAATGTAAAATGTAATGAATTATACAATTTGGTGATATTTTCTTGTTGGCAACCGCACACACAGCACTGTGACAGCGGCGGGTAGTTACCGCTCGATACTATCAGATTACCGGCACTACAAAAATAACCAGTGTAATCAAATCACAAATCACTCATTGTTATTGTTTTGGTGGTGTAGAACTTACGTTGAATGTCTGTGAAGTGAAACAATTTAAGTGGTGTAAGTGATTGTTTCACGGCACCGGTGTGAAGATATGTTGTAAACCTCAAAAACCGCATAAAACCCGTCGGAGACTATTTCAGCCGAGTGTGACATACATATTAAAATTTGTGGTTAGTGGTATATAATATTTAGACTTAGACTTAGACTGCCTCTGTGGCGCAGTCGGTAGTGATACCGCCTGCGGCGCTGGAGGTCGTGGGTTCGATTCCCACCGGAGACAAATATTTGTGTGACCCATAAATGATTGTCTCAAGAGTCTGGGTGTTTCTATGTAGGTATAATATGTATGTATTTAAAAGTATATAAGTATTAATATCCGTGGTCTGATACCCATAACACAAGCAGGTTATTCCTAGCTTACTTTGGGATCAGATAGCGTTGTGTGAGATGTCCGTGAATATTTATTATTTATTTATTTATTTCTTCTGCTCCTTTCGTGACAACTTACGGAGCGAACGACGTGTAACAAGAATTGTATCTTCAAGTAAGTTATGTATTTACATACTTAATTACAATTTGCAATGAATGTACAACGCATGATAAAACCAGAATGATCCTTTGTCTCTTTCTTCCACTCTTTTAATGCCGGTTTATTTTGAAATTTTTGACTTTATGATTCTCCAAAATACACATTCGGTTTATTAAGTCTTTAATTCTCTTTTTCCTTTATATATCTATTTTCCAATGTGATAACTTGATTTGTAATTCTATTCGCAGTTTTTCTGTTTGTTGCGCATCAGTTAATTTATGATAAAATCATTAAACCATAACGGATGTTAAGTTCCTTTTTGCACCTATTTCTATCACAACATTGCCTTGTTTGGCTTGCAAACGATATCACTTGTACTATGCACTATCCTGAACACCTTCTTGACTTTATTAGAAAGTTTTATGCAATTTTACAATTTTTTTTACGAACTCCTGTACGGAGTTGTTGTTAACGTCAGGACGGTGGCGCCCTCTCCTTATATATATATATATATATATATATATATATATATATATATTCGGTCGAATTGAGTAACCCCCTCCGTTTTTGAAGTCAATTAGAAACTGAATATTGGTACGAATTAGATTCTATGAAATAAAAAAGTGAGAGGGAAATGGCAGAATGCTTGATTTTGGTTTCGACTCAGTTTTCATAATTAGAGTTTTTTGAACTGTAAGTAAATACCTGCCTATCCTGTGTTTCGTTAGGTACTCATTTCTCATCGTGCAACTATAAAAAGTCACAGCGAAGCGTGGCTGTTTTTTTTACGTGCAGGAAAATCCATCATGGATGCTACTCCTACCGGACTCCTACAGGACTCCCAACAGACCTACGGCCACCACTGCGGCCTCGCCCAGGGGGCGGCGGTTCGGGTGCTATCCTGCGTCTTTGGGGGGTTTTCGGGTGTGATCCCGCTTCTAAGGCGGGGGGCGTGCGTGAACTCCTCACGTCACGCTGCCGTCATGGGCCTGCTTCTGTAAGGACGGTGACCAGTCCTCTCACCGTCCTCAGGCAGTCCCTGTCATGGAGGCCGATAGTTTTCGGCGAAGACACGTCGGCGGCGGCGCCCAGGCCGCTGACTGCGGAACTCGGGTGGGAGAGTTCTCTCCAGTTCCCGCCACGCCGTCTCTTTCACGAGCATGACCTGCTCGCAAACAGAGACGGCGCAGTCCCACTTACTCCAGCTGGAGATCATGGCTTGCACCATGGTCTCGAGCGAGAGAGTGTCCACGTCCAGACCCACAACGAGGACCTGGCGCTGTTGCGCCCACGCCGTACCCTCCACCAGCGTGTGGAGCGCTGTGTCATCGCTGCGGTCCTCGCAGTGCTGACACTCGGCCATAGTTTCTCGGTGTCTTTGCCACAGAAACCTACCGAAGCTACCGTGCCTGGTAAGTATTATTGAAAATAATAATAATAATAATAATTTATATACTAATAAGACTTTTATATTTGTAGATAATTTTGAAAAGCAATTAGTATGCTGACTCAATCACAAATTTTAATGTGAAAATTTTTTTGATCTCGAGCAGGATGTGAACCCGCGTCTTCTGGTTTGCCGGACCAGACGCCTTTACCAACTAGACCACCGAGACACTGCTCTCGACCGTCAAATTCTTTCACCTCATTACGTTTTATATTTGTAGTTTATTTATAATTAAGTTTATGATAACACTATGTTTTTTAAAAATACAAGTTATTTATTTCACTATGATATACCAATTATGTACCTATTTAGTTATTGAATATCACATATTTAACTGATATCCTGAGTGGAGGTAAAATAAATTTTCGTACCTTGTTGGATTAGCCGTCGAGTAGGGTGAGTTGACGCACGATTAGCAGCATGATATGCAATAGTCGGGTGTTAGTTGTGATTGTGATCGGGGCATTGCTACGTTCTGTTTTAATTCCTTTCCTGAATGAAATGAAAGATATTTTGATTAAATCAAATGAAGAGATAATTTGTAGGCCCAAATACTCTATTGTGTACATGAGTTGCTATTTCAATTTCTGTATAATATAGACATGTAGTGAACACTGGGGAACCAATTTTTGAGATAATTTATTTTAAGTATGATGAAATGCTCACCTTTTTCTCACATCGTCGCTTGATTATCTGTAGTGTAACTGCACGGTCCCCAGGTATAGTCTCCTGTAGGGAGCCTTGGGTTCCCTGATGTTGGGCATCAGCCGCGCCAGTGCGACTGATGCCCCCTTCAGTTTTGGGACCAAACTTCGGAAGTGATGTCCGAAGTTCTACCGGCCATCGAGTACGAGCCCCAGATACTTCATCACGGGCTCGATGCCGATGTTAACGCCCCCTACCTGTAGGCTAAATCCCGCAAGTCGCCTAATCCGAGATCCGTGGAAGCACAGAGCCTCGGATTTGTGAAAGGCGACCTCGAAACCCAGCCGCCGTATCCGACCCACGACTTGAGCAACCCCTGCCGTGGCCCTGCTGCGTCTCGTTGAGTTGCTCCCCACGCCATAAGGAGGGTGTCGTCGGCGTAACACGTTACAAAGACCCCTCTGAGCAACGGACCACGCAGCACCCAATCGTAACCGACGTTCCACAGGAGCGGTCCTAATACCGAACCCTGCGGAACACCGCACGACACATCTCGCCGACCCGGCCCTAGCCAGCTCGGGTAAGTTTTGGACCTCTCGGTGAGATAGGCCCCGACAATTCGACGGAGGTAGAAAGGCACTCCATGGTAGATAAGCGCCTCCCTAACGCAGCTCTAGGGCAAGGTGTTGAAGTCGTTGGCGATGTCGAGAGACACCGCCACCACCACCTCACCCCGTGAGACTGCTTCCTCCGTCATGAACGCTGGCTACAACACGCACGAAATAGTGTCACGTTTCGCCTGAGCTGAGCGTGCAAGTGAGAGCGCAGAACAAGCGACAGAGAAGCGTTCGGCCTGTGA